>JAOQMM010000173.1:26639134-26656821 GCA_027563515.1 Erythroxylum platyclados
TTTTCTTGCAAAGTTTAAGAAATGAGAGTCAACGAGTATTCCATTAATGAATCATATTACAGCAGTGAATCACTTTACAAAAGCAGGTAATTTGGCTTGTAAAGCCATTGACTGACTGGAACTCCTTGGAGAAGAATAAAACTGTAAAAGAGCAACACGCCCTCAAACCATAAAATAGGGGAATACATAAAATTGGCCACAGCTAACTGCTGCATTGCAATCTAAGGCTTTTATAATTCCTCCGCAAAAATCTCAAAATTCCATAACCAAATCCATTATCGGGCCAGTAATCTCGCAACAAATTACAGAATAAAGAATATAACCGACTTCGGTATGGATTTCTGCACACAATCAGTATCCAGATGATGATAATAGGACATTATACTCCTTCAGTCGCTTCTGGAACTGTGCCAGACGATTTTGTAATTGCAATATACCAGCTGCCTTCTGAGAAAGAATGGCATTCAGTTTGGTTATATAATCATCCAGCTGATTCCCTGGTTGGTCTGCTTCAACCAACAAGTTCATCTCCTGCAAATCCCAAAAGAAATGAGAATGTGCTAGCAGTAGTGCCTCAACCACTCAAGTTAAAAAAGGTCTTACATGTACCCAAATCCTTAGTATGATACACAAAGCAGGGCCACGAATTAGTCAGGAAAGAAATCATATACAAATTTTTTGTCAATAAAAATCATAAGACCTTCCTTTTTGAAATAAGAGTGTGGAACTGTTATCAGAAAAATCATTTTCACGGCAACTTTGAACACTGAGATCAGTGTCTTTCAATCAGAAAACGTAGTGCGCCACATAGCAGCCCAGTTAGGCTATCTGTGAGAATCAAAGTAGGCACAAATGTTAGGCACGAGAATGATTAGCCATTACCTCTCTAACGATGTTCATCGTCTCCTCTACCTGTTTTCTGTGAGCATTTACAAGATCCTCCTCTTCCTGACAAAACATAGTAGAAAATCAATTGAAAAATTCAGCTCTTGAATACTAAAATTAGTCATATGGATATGTCTTCTCTATTTACCTGCAGCAGAGCATTCAAATCATCATCTGAATGTGATTTTTTAAAATCAGATTTTGATTGACCCATCCATTTTGGCTCACCATTCAGTTTATGGACTTTGTGCTCTATCGGAGGTTGATTATATCGTTCTAGCTTCCCATTTTCCTTCCATATTGGTTTCTCAGGTTCAGAGGAATCTTCCGAGGCATCAAATTCATCTCTTTCATCTGGATCACCCCATGCATCAGTTCCATCATCTTCTGGAGTAGATGCAGTAGGTAAAGCGGAAGATAAGGGCAAAGTAGTTGACTCCTTTAGATTGATAGTAGAAGATAATATATCCTTCTTAGAGTTGTTCCCTTTTGACAGGCTCTTCACTCTGGAAGGTAATTTTCAATATAAAGGATTCATATCTGAAAGAATCACAATGAAAAAGCTGAAATCAACCAATTTTTGTAATCCAAATAACTTGAATTTACCTGTCAGCATATCTTAATGTGTTAAGGGTATGTTCACATGATCCAGAGCTGGGTGAAACACATGATATCATAACAGTGCGTGAATTGCCAACAAAGGAATCTCTTAGGACCTCAGTAAGTTTACTGCCTCTGAATGGAATGTGACTCTTGTCATTGTCAAGAGCTCTTATACACTCCTTCAGTGCAAGTAAACTCTTGTTGATCTCTGCACCTTCCAGCCTGCAACATAAACAAGCACCCAATTCAATAACTTAAAAATTATTTTTAATGAAGTACAAATGACAAAATATTCACAAAGAAAAATCACATACTACGTGCAAGACATTGAAGCACAATGACTTAGAACTTGATTACTAGCAATGAAATAGGAATCTGATGCACTGATGTCTATTAAGAACCATTGTTCTGATATATGCATTACTACAAGGTTTTAAAAAGACATTAAAATAGCATAATTGTTCCAATAATCTACAATAACAACAGTTATTTAAACAGTAAAGCATTTCCACATTATTTCCCACTCCCTACTCAAGTAATATGCAAAAAGTATCATGTATCAGATTATACTTTGGGCTTGGTAGACCTATTCCCCCATGCCTAACAATTATAAGGATGTCTTTGTTGTGCTTTATTTCAATATCGTCTAACTGAAAATGGTTATGACTTGTCATTGCTCCCTCATTATTACTGCACTATATGAGACCTGAAGTCCATCAGTAATTTGGCCAACAGTGGCCAAGCAAAAGGACAAAGATTAGTCAGTGAATTTTATACCTTGTTTGTTTGTCATTGTCTGTGGTATCAGCACCACGTTCACTTCCAGCAAGATCTATAAAGGAGAGCTTGCCAACAAGGCGTGGTGGCTTTTTATCACTGCCATCAACTGACCTCTTGATGGCAAGCTGTAGTATAGCATGCGAACGGGAGGATTCCTCATTTGCTCCAGTTGTTCCAATACTTCTTGTGGCATTTCCTTTCTCAATCAGTTCTTTAATCATTTCTAAATCTGATACCTTGTACTCTTGTAGGCCCACAATGCAAACCTGCTGCTTACCATCCTCTCTCATGCAAAGTTTTCTGTATTAGCAGAAATAAGTATTCAATAAATTCAAGTGCAAGATAGCTAACAAACAAAAAGCAAAATATCCATGACTCACTTCCGATCACTAAGTAGATCAAAAAGTTTGCCTCCATAAATTTCAAAGAAGCTCACAAAAAGATGAAAACCCTGATTCCTGTAAGTATGGTGCATCAACCTCAGGATATCTCGAGATGCCTTCAAGGGTAATGGCTGCATAGTATAAGTTTTTCCACTTCCTAAATGCCACAAAAAGTAGAGCATAAACTGTTATACCACAATAACAGCATCACTAGAAGACAGTAAAGACAAAAACTTGGACATCAACGATTATATGTATAGGCAATGACATTATCCTCCGATATTTTGCCACTAATGGTCTTAAACCAATCATTTCCGCAACAACCTACTGAGGACTTGCATAAAAATATAACTCCGAAAACACATAATGATTAAGAATAATTGTCCAATCAAGTATATCTAAAAGTAAGAGTATTTTGGGATGTGTATTATAAGATGCGTATTTTGGGATGTGTATTATAAGATACTGGAGGAAGTAATGCACCAGTTTGCCCATAGGCAAAGCAAGTTGCTTTGGTCCGCTGGAAAATAATTGGAACTATGGGCTCCACTGTCTCACGATATACCTAAAAAATCAAAAGAAATCAATTTATGTTACATAACTATAATCTTATAGATATTAATTCCATAGTAAATCATGCTGTTAACATACTCACTTCATCATTTGAGACCTCCTCGTTCAGCACTGCATCAAACACGAATTCATGCTTTTCAACATATTCTGTTAAGTCAACCTACATCCCAATACAAACAGGTAACAGGGCGTGAACATAAGCTACTAATGTATGCTAAGCAAGATGGATAAATGAAGGTGATCTGAAAAAATTTTCTCATCACAGCAAATAGGTGGACAATTGCTATAAATTGCATCTGGGACCTAATTGCCACTTTTAAGATATATTGTGACATATAGCTAAAAGAAGTAAAATATACCATTAAAAGTTACCTTAAGTTTAGTCTCATGAACTGTTAGAGAATTGGAAAGTGTCTCTATAATATCTTCTTCATTTTTAGCCAGCTCCTTTTTATTCATTGGCCGCTTGCGCACCTTGAATTTAAAAAAATTACATCAATAAGCACAATAAGCCTAATCTAGAAGTGGATCAGCAACTTTTCATATTACCAATAAATGCTTGGTGGTTTGATTAGAGTAAGGCATTATGTTTTAATTGGATAAAAAATTGAAAGAGAAAATAAACGAAGAATGCCAAGGACAACTTAAATATATTTAAAAAACATACCACAACTTTGATCTTTGCAACAGAACTGGCCTTATCCTTGTCTGCGGTGAAGTTCTTGAGGATGCCATTGTCAGGCAAAGCAGGAGCTCTTCCAGTTTGTTTGTTATTTGAAATGTATGGATCAGAGTCATCAAAGCTTCTACCTCGAACAGGATTAAACAGGGAAGAACCCTCATACATTCCATGAACTGGCAACTATCCACAAGATTCAGAAGACAGTAATTATTCAACTCCAAATGAACCTACCAGCTACTAAATCTCAAACTACATAATATTAAAACTAAAGCCTCCAAATTCTCAATTGAAAAACTCAAGCTAAAATTTACAAATTCTTTATCAACTTTCTTCCCAACATTTGTACTTTCAGATCATCCTGAGACAAAAAGTACCATTTTCCTGCCATTAAACTCGTCCAAAATTATTTTCGTGAATAGGCAAATCATAAGATAGGAAACAAAGATAAAAAGCAGCATCACGTTCTGATTACTACTAGGAATAGTTTTCAATCCAGATAGCCTTGAGAAATATCCTGACACGTGAATGAATAGAAGCTTGTCACTTGATGCCAATCACAAAAAGATTCCCAACATGAAGGCAACTAATGATAATTGATGGGGCCTGAAGACGATTGCTTGTCTTGTGTATTCGTACTAGCCAACAAAAAGCTGTAGAGGAGAGCCATTCATTACAATAATTAACTTCCAGAATTTAGTTCAATAAGTTCACATCTCAAACAACGCAGACTGGATCGGCGTAGCCTATGCCTTGCACAAATACATGCAAAGAAGCGTGGGTGGGATAAGAACAAACTAAGAGTCCAAAGCAGGGCGACAAATAGAAACAAATCCCATGAACAGGCAGGACAAAACTGACCCAAAACATAGAATGTTTGAGAGAAAAATAAGGATCACGCAGAAAGACTAAATGGTAATTTGGATGCGTGGATGAAATGATACAATGGGGTGATCAGGCCAGGCCATCTTCAAGGGAATGATGAAAATAAGGAAAATAGAAAACTTCAAAAGAGATGGACTCGATCGCGATTGCATGACACTGCGCTTGCTCGTACCTTAAAAAGCATTTCAGAATAAGCAGAATGAATGCTTAAGATAATGCATAGAAATGCGATGCTCAGTTTTATTTCCATGTAGATGGACTTTCCATAGCTCCTCTACATCAAGAATCAACATCTCCACTGACATTTAAGTCGTGAATAATTAGTCATTGCGGGTCACTTTCTGCTTTTGGTTTGATAATCATCATGATACTAATAAACATTCAAAGGGAGTAAATCCTATCAACAAAATGGAGTTGATGGACTACATCTGCAGTGGCTGAAGATGCAAAGCTTGCAAATGCTGGCAAAGCTCATACTTCCAAATGTATGTGTTATCATGAAAAGCACCAAAAACTACATAGGATAATAAGGTTGATGGTGTTGAGGTGGATAACTATATCCACCATAAGCAGCAGGCCTTTCATAATAAACAGACGGCGTATGTGATTCTGAAGAATATTGATAGGTTGCAGTAGGGCCAGGGTTCCCAGTAAAGCACACTGCAGATCCCACTAAACCATAAGGTTGAGCTGATGAACCCACGTAAGGGGCTACGGGAATTGAGGAACCCACTACCCCATATGAACCAGCTGTTGGTAACATCGGTGCTGGTTGTAAATGAGAATGTTGATATGGAGATATCGAACTTGACCCATGACCAATGAATGGCCCAGCTGCAGGACTCGGAGGTGCAACTATTCGAGGACGCTTATTCCCACTCTGCTGTAGCTGCTTCTTTGGCTGCTGCTTTCCTTTCTGCTTCCTTATCTGCTTGAGTTTCCCAGCCTGCAGCTGCTGCTGAGATCTGTTGTCAGCAGATGTTGCAAGTTGCTTACTAATAGCATTTGCATTTTCTTTCTGATTCTCCAATATTCCAATTCTTTTCTTAAGCTCTGGAGTTGGAAACTCAGACTCAAGATTGTGATCCTCAACAAGTTTAAGTACGGATTTCAAGGAATTAACTTCTCTGGATCTGACTTCATTCTGCAAGAGAACTTATTCAGGTGCAGAGAAAGTGAACTACTTCAATGAATGCTGAGCTAATAATCAAAAGGATGGAAGATTACCTGGTACTTAATGGAGGCATTTTTGTCCTTGCAAACTTTTTTTGTGAAAATCTTGCAGTCCGTCAGATGAGCATTCAAAAGTGGAACTGGCTGGAACTTGTCAGCCAGCCCAAATTCAAAAATGAATTTCACAGCCAGAAGTTGTTTGCTAGTGTCTATAAGTTTACTAATGATATCTGAAGAGCAGAGGACAAGGACATAGATATCCATCAGACTCCATTAGCGGGGAGCAATGAAGTACAATAAAATGCATTTTTTATAAGGACAATAAAATGCATTTTTGATAGGTACATAAATCAGGTATTTATATTGCTGATCAGCAGCTGATCTTGTTGACATGACTCTACTCTTGGCATGTGCAATCATCAAGAGTTGGTCAGTCAGAGTCCAGACCAAGGCATCCACAATTTCTAATAGTCCATTGACAGCCTACTCTTTTTTGTTATTATTCTGAACTTATTTGCTAGTTAAACAATATCAAAGCAATTTTCTATGACATAAAAAATCATGTCAGTAAGTTTCCTGTGATCAACGCCTCATAATTCATGTTTTCTTTTTCCAAGAGAGTTCCCCACTAAATCTTCCCAACCAAAATCTAATGGAAACTTAGCAATTACATCCACAATCATAGATGGAGTGAATTTCTTTGCATCATCACTACAAACACCGACTGACTGATAAGTGTGTAAAATCTAAGCATCAGACCATTCTCTTCCATTGTTATTCAATAAGCAACATGTCGCACTAGAATTATTGAAGATGGTTCTGATTTGACAGTAATTAAGCTGTTCATGCTCATAGTTTTGTCACTCATATTGACAGAATACGGAAGATTTTAGTCATTGAGCAATGGTTTGACCTATATCCACTAGTACAAACTCTCCATTATGGAATAAATCTGCTACTTAGTATCCTTGCATATCGCCTCTGAGAAGAAAGTTTGTTCTTCCATTTTTTTCTTGTCTTAAGCATCATCAATTTCCACTGAATTAAAATTCAGGCATCTTCTCTATTGTTACTCGCTCAAACTTTTGAGTCCCAAGATGAAAAGAAAATTTTTAATTGGAATCATCTACTACTTGTATAAATCCATCTACTTCTAGGACTACCAATGATATTAGATACATAACATGTTTTTAGTTCCAGATGCTTAAGCCCGTGTATGAAACACCAAATTATAAAGCATTACGATTTACGAAGGAACAAACGAACAAGAAGCACATACAAGGACATCCTACACAACGTAGTATGATTAACCAAGTACCAAATTTTGAGATCAACCAGAAATCACAAACTCAACAGCACAAACACGCCATTTTTGTCCATCCACGTTCCATGAACACTAAGCACAAACATGAACATAAATAAAAAATGAAACAAATTCAAGCAGGCATATGAAGCAGCATAAAAAAAAAAAGTCTTACCAGCAACTTTGTCTCCCATACCAAAAGCTCTACACAAATGCGGAGCTTGCTTAAATCTAGCAACAACAACCAAATAATCCACTAGCTCACTCACATCAAACACACTCTGCAGACCATATCCCATCAACAAATACAAGAAACATAGTGCTTCTAAAGGAGCCTCCCAATTCAATGTTACTTTATTTTTCCATTCCAGGCCCAAAGTTTTAGCTCTCTCCCTCACCTCATCGCTCAAATTAGGCTTAATCAACATCAAAGCCTCTAACAAATCGGAGCAACCCTTCCTCAATCTATTCAAATCCTGTTCTTCAGCCCCTTTCAAATGCAATTTTACCGGGTAAAACCCATCCATAGCATCCAAAACCATAGTTCCTAGGTCAGGAGCGACCCGCATTGCACTAAATAACTCAGCTCTAATCTTACGCCGTTCTTTGCCATGCACAATCAGATACTTCCTTAAACCTTTCCCATTCATCTTTTGACAAAAAGCTACCAACTCCGGCCTCGCCACCACAGGGTTGTCAAGCCCCTCTTTACTCGATGAAGGGTCACCGGAACGAGTCACCTCGGAGTCAACCCGACCATCGCTCGGATTATCACAGGTCATCGATTCGTCCCCAGAAGAAACAATTTTTAACTCATTCCCAGCCGAACACAACTTCTCCACGGCGGAAACAGAGTCGAGACGGTGGCAGCTCGGAGGGGCGACGTTGTTCTGGGTCTCCAGCGACGACTCAAACGACTGGAGGAGGAATTGGAAGCGGAGATTGAGATGGGTCTGGAGAGATGCGAAGTGAGCGTCGAGGTCGGACCATGAGAGAGAGAAAGAGGGAGAGAGAAGAGAGGAATGGGCTTGGAGATCATCGTACGCTCTCTTGAGGTTCTTCTTCTTGGTGTCGATTTGCTTCAGGGCTAATTCTATCGTTCTCAGCGACGGGGGATGCTGTGGAAGCGCCGGTGGGTGATCCGACATGATTAGAGGATCTGTTTTTGGGTAGCTACCTCTCTATAGGAATCCTCAGCGCCGGCGACAAAGGGCTGCATGTTGAAACGACATGTCATTCCTCCCCGGGAAAACAAAAGGAGTAATTGGGTTCATCTTCCAAGTCTAATTGTTGTTGGGTGACTTGAATTAAGGCCAACCCAACAAGGAAGTCCAAAAGAGTTTATTAACTCCTCCTTTTGTCTGTCTGTCTATCTGCTTGACCCATGGACCATTGCATCTCTTGAAATTTCCCGCATGCTTTTGTATTCGTAGTCTATGTATTGTTACAGCTCCACAGCTTTTATAAATTTTGTAAATTAGGATTATAATTAAACATGTGCACAACAATGTGTATATTATTGGGAAATAAGATCCCATACCGATTTTTCAAATAAGACTTATAACCCTTTTTTTTTATAGGTTTTAGGTTGAGATATGATATCCTGATTATATATAAGCTCACTTAAATCTGATCTAATTTTTCTCCAAACTCTCTCAAAACCCTTTATTAGTATCAAAACTAGGTTGATGAGGTCTGATGAATAAAGATTCATAGATTTGGGTTAGATAAATGGATGATTCATGGAGTGACCCAAATGACTTCGCATGAGTTATGAGTTAAGAAGGAGCTAGTAAAATATGGATGGAGTCACTTATGAATGGGAGATGTTGGAAATTTACAAGTGGAGTAATCTCTTACTTGAAAGAAAAATAAAGATGAAGTGAGTTATATACAAAGACATGACTTATAATCCATTGATTTAAATTTTTTGATTGAGATAAGATGTTCTAGTTATATACGGGCTCACTTGAACCCGGTCTAATTTCTCTTTAGATGCCCTCAAAACCCTTCATATATATATGTATAGAGTCACTAACCAAAGTCACCATCTTCAGTGAGAATATCATCCATTTCTTCCTCTTTCGAAAATTCCTCTTCCTAACTTGTTCTCATGAAAAGGTTCAATTGGTATTGCATCGTCATAAAACTGACTAAAGATTGTATAAAATTAAATAATTTGAAATATGATTGAAATAAATTATCCTTATAGATCGAATAATTTGAAGTTTAATTAAAAAAGAGATTGATAAATGAAATTTAATTGATTTATTTTAGTTTATGTTAACATTAATGTACGAAATTAACCGATTAATTAATAAATTGATCAGTTTTTAACTAAAAAATTATTAAAATAAATCGAATCGAAAAAAATTAAACAATCCAAAATTTTTACTGTTAAATTGGTTGAACCGGTTGGGTTAGATTTTACCACCGTTTAGGTACAATGAACAATTCTAAAGATAATGACTTTAACGTCAGATTTTGTTTGTAAACATGAGCGTGCCTTCCAACTGTATGTATGCCCTCTCTGGCCCCTATCAGCCAAGCTTAATACATACTTTATGACATAAAAGTTGCCATCCACTAAACATATAATATCCTTGACAATTCATACATTTGAAAAATTGGAAAGTAAATCGTTGTTTTGTTCATTTGAATAGGTGAGGAGTTGGTCATTTGCTAACTTGAGGTGTTTTAGTTGACTGGACCATGTTAATAACCTACTAGGGAGGTGATGACTTGGTAATTGTGTTTGAAGTGGCTGATAGGTTTACGTCATCTTTGGGGAATGCATTTCATGTGATGTAATTGTGAACAAATGTGGGGTTGAAGTGGTTAGGACTCTATTGTATCTCATTTGTTTCCAAGTCAAAGTTGTCCATTTCAAGATAACTCTTTTTTTTTGTTTTTTAACCTTAGAAGCCTTAAGATTGCATGGTTCTCCTTTCCGTTATTTTAAATAAAGAGTTATAATTCATTAGGGATAAGAATGGAGAGTTATAATTCATTAGGAAGAATGAATTAACTTATGGTCTAGATTTAGGTATTTTTGATAGGTCAATCTATAGGTTAAGTCCAAACTCAAATCAGCCTGAGGTAAATTTTTTTTAAATAAAACGACATCTTTTTGTTTAGAATAGTTGAGTTTTGGGTAGGTCTGAACAATCCAAGTCCGAATTCAATTAAAAAAAAGACGTTATTTTATACTTTTAATTTTAAAAAAATTATTTTTTAAAAATTGACGGAACTAACCCGAGACTGACCCATTGACATCCGTATAAGTCATCTTTTATCTTCTTCTTCTCTAGTGGAAAAGAGATTAAAGTTTCTATACATAGGCTTTACTTTCCTTTTTCAAGTATTGTTTTATAAGAAATAAAGATTAACAATATTGAAAAAGAAAAGTTTGAATGAATTCAGAGATTTCACATGCCTAACGAAGAGAAGTACAAGGCAACTTGACATAGCCATCACATGTTATTTCATGTCTTCATAATTTTTGATCCCCAAAAGCCTAGCTCATCACAAGAAGTTACCCACCTATTCACCTTATGTAGGTTATGATCCAACCATGTAACATGGATTTGACACTTCGGATGGATTTTATTTCTTTTGTTAAATAGATAAGTTAAGGAGGTTCCTTGTACTTAAGGTGCGATGACGCTAATGGGTTTGCTTAGAAAATAATTTCTTCTTCTTTACTGATGGTATCTCTCAAGATTTCGATCATTTCCATTCAAAATCTTTGAATTTTTAGTCCACAAATGAATGGGAAGCGGAGCCATTATTGAATAAGCAAATAATACGTATCATTTGAGTTAAGATCCATGTGTTTAATATTACCATAATTTTAAAAATTGTATCAATTTGGTCGATTCAATAGTGAAAATTTTTTGATTTAGTTTACAACTTTTAAGTTTGATTTAGTTTAATAATCTTTGTTATTAAAAATTGATTAGTTTATTAGTCAATTGGTCAGTTCTAATGAACTAATCAATTTTTGTAACCCAATATAAATCGATTAATTTTCATTTAATAGTCTCCTTTTTTAATTAAACTTTAAAAATTTTATGGCTAAGAATAGAATTTTGAAATTATTTAATTTAACTCAATCTTTAACCGGTTTATTATCAGTTGAATCTTTTAAACTTTAAACTTCTTATCTGACCGGTTTAACTTTCAGTTTAGCTTAAAAAAAAAATACAAGACTTTGTTTCTTTTTTATTGCCATATTACATAAAAAAAGATGATATCACTCAAATTGGTTTAAAAAAATCACTTATCTTTTTTCTTATTATAGTGACAAACTTGGGACAAGGAATTGAAATGGTTATAATACGAGGAATTAAGTTCATAAGAAAGCAAATTAAAGTAGTCGGTGTTCACTTGACAATTATAAATATTTAATTATAGTAAATTCTATCATCTTTGGCAATATATGGTATCCCTTGTTCTACCAAATACTAATTTTTTATAAATATATTTATAGTTCAATTTTAAAAATAAATTAAATTTTAATTAATGTTTAAATTTATTTTATTGTCATTCCACTTTTTAATTATTTATTATAATTTAAATATGAAATCTAAAACATTATCAAAATCAATATATGATCAATGCGCTAAAAAATAATCAATCATTGGTGATTTTTAAGGAACGTAACAAAATAAATTATCATTTAATTAGAATGATTAAAAAATTCAACCAGTTCAGCTGGTTCAACAGTAAAAATCTTGAATCGTCCAACTTTTCGGTTTGATTTACTTTAATAATTTTTATTATTAAAAACTAATCAATTTATTAATAATCAGTCAATTTTCGTAAATTAATAAGTTCTTATAAATAAAATTAATTAATTAATTTTCATTTAACATTATCTTTTTTCAATTAAATTCAAATTCTTCGATAAGTAAGGACAATCTCTTTTAACAATATTTTAAAATTTTTAATTTTATTTACTTTTTTAGCTGTAATTTAGGTTAAATTTTTTAAACCTTAAATCTCTTCTCTTACCAATTTAACGTTTTTAAAACATTGCTTAATTAAAATCATTTCATTTGTGGTTACATTAATCTTAATTTTCAGAATTCCCTTTTCGTGATTTCTTTTAAATTCTATTTACTCAAGGATTTGGAAAACAAAAATTAAAGATAATATAATTCAAAGGATTTAGAGACTTCATAAGCAATAAAAATGTGGTATTTGACTCCCGAAGATGAGAGCTTGTGGCATACACGTTTTTCCTCCTTCGCTGGAATGGTCTAGTAGCATCTGAATCGTCCATTTTGTGTGGGACCTACTCATCCCAAACATGAAGGGACCAGATCAAAAGTCGACAGGAGGGATAAAAGTTGACTTTTCAAGCTTTCTCACAACCCCAAAAGGGCCCCACAAACACGCAACAACGTGTTCAGGTCAAAGTCACAACTGGCATCTTATTCTCATTCAAAAATATAGAATGACCAAAAATTACAAGAATCCCAATAACAATAAGAATCCAAAGACGATAGGATTTTGAATTTTGATTATATATAATCTTATGATTTAGTTAATTCAAAAGGTTTTAAGAGTGATTAAGCCCTAGTCCAAGTCCTATCCCTATATAAACCCCTCTCTAAAACTCTTGTGCTTTTCCATGTTTTCGTGTTTTGATATGACTGCTTTTTCAAGTAAAAGTTTATGCTCCTTATAGCAGTTCTTCTCTTTCCTTAGCCCCGAGAACTTTGCTGGGTCTGCGTTGGATTGCTTGTTATGGTCAGTACTCTTCTCATTCTTTATCTCCTTTCTTTTCTTGTTTGTTTCATTCTGTGTACCTTAATCTGTTCTGGGGCATTCAGTTTCTGTGTTTCTTTTGATAAAGATTGGAATTTTATGTGTTCCGTGAACTTTGGATGTTTTTTCCTTCCTGGGTTTGAGGGTATGGGTCCTTTTGTCGAGGTTGCCGAAACTTTTTGTTTTTGTTTGTTGGTGTAACGTAAAAATACTGAACTTGAATGCAGTTTTTTAGTCTTGATGAACTCGTTTTGTATTCATGTGTGAGAATTATGGCTTTTCATGTATTGGGTTTTGGTATATAGACTGTTCGATTTTGAGCTCGTAGATATCATCTTGATCTTTCTTGCTTAGCTCTACGATTTTGATCTTCGAGTTTTTGTTTTCGGATTCTTCGTCGGTTTTCTGCACATGTTTGGACGAAAGCTGGCGACTTAAAAACCAAGATACTGTTAAAAGTTTTAATCTTCACAAAGTATCACCATTGTTTCCATTCCAATTAATGTTGCATCGACTTTTAACGTCCTTTTTTATAGGAATCTCGCAATAAATCAGTGGCATACGCCATTATCTGCTGAACGGAGTGGCTATCGTCGTGTTCTTTTGGCTAACACTTTGATTTACCATGTAGATGCCTGCTCTCAATGATGATCCACTTGATAAGGACTCAGAACCGTTTGTGGAGATTGATCCCACTGGGCGCTATGGCCGCTATGAGGAATTGCTGGGATCTGGTGCGGTGAAAAAGGTGTATAGGGCATTTGATCAGGAAGAAGGAATAGAGGTCGCATGGAATCAAGTAAAGCTGAGAATCTTTACCGACGATCCAACAATGCTTGATAGGCTTTACTCAGAAGTTAGGCTATTAAGAGACTTGAAGAACAAGAACATAATATCCTTATACAGTGTATGGCGCGATGAGGATCATAACACACTGAATTTCATCACTGAAGTTTGTACTTCAGGGAATTTGAGGGAGTACAGGAAGAAACACAGGCATGTTTCGATGAAGGCGCTGAAGAAGTGGTCGAAACAAATCTTGAAGGGCTTGAATTATTTACACACTCATGATCCTTGTGTCATTCACAGAGATATCAATTGCAGCAACTTGCTTGTCAACGGGAATATAGGCCAGGTTCTAATGTTTGCTTTCGTTTTCTATATCATTTTTTATTTATTGACTATATAAGCTAAAAGAAAAAAAGAGATGTGAATATGATTCTTTTGTGAATGCTTTTAGTAAAGCTTTCATCATCCAATGATACCAGCACATGGGCTGAGATTCTTAATAATGAAAGGAATTTTCCTTCTTATTAAAGACTTTCTTTTCATCTTTTTATTAAAGGTCCTTTTCTTATTTTTCCTCTTTTTTGTTCTTTTCCTTTTATTTTTCAGCTATTACTTTTTTTACTAAAACATTATAAACATTTTTTCTCAAGTTTTATCAAATAGAAATAGTAAATTTTATCCTTAGGTACTAATATTGGCCTCTTCTTTGTCAACAGGTTAAGATCGGTGACCTTGGTTTGGCTGCAATAGTTGGGAAGAATCATTCAGCACATTCAATTCTTGGTACACCTGAGTTCATGGCACCAGAGCTATATGATGAGAATTACACAGAAATGGTGGACATATACTCATTTGGTATGTGTGTTCTAGAGATGGTGACTTTGGAGATACCATATAGCGAGTGTGACAATGTGGCGAAAATATACAAGAAGGTATCATCTGGAGTTAGGCCTCAGGCCTTCAACAAGGTTCGGGACCCAGAAGTTAAGGCTTTCATTGAGAGGTGCCTTGCTCAACCAAGGGCAAGACCATCTGCAGCAGATCTTCTGAAGGATCCATTCTTTGATGGAATTGATGATGACGAAAGTGATGACTCTACTAGTTCATGAACGCTGATGATTTGATGCATATGGAGATATTATTTGAACAATTTCTCTTGTTTTATGTTCATAATTGTGATGATTTTTAGAGCCCAGCAAGTTGGAACATAGGTTTCAAGTGTTCATTTTCATGTGCAACTTTTTTTTTTCTTTCTTTCACATGAAGAGGTAGGGTCAGGAGGGAAAATTATGGAAGTGAATTTCAGGGGTGTTGGTTTGTACAGATCTTTCTAATGCATAAGTTGGTAAAAAGGCAACATTTGTTATTGGTTACTTCCTCATAATCTTCACATCTTTTCTTAACAGGTAGTTCTTAAGGAGAAAGTTTGGTTGGGTGATTAGCAGTAAAGCCTAAGCAAAGAAAGGTCTAAGAGATGTGATGTCAAAATGGTTGACAAATGTTAAACAAAAGAACTAAACCTTAACTAGGCAGCATTACAGCCAAATAAAATAAACCAGGCAAGTGGGGTTGATGTAAGAGTGCTGCTCATGACTAGCTGGCACAATCAACACGCAATTACCTGTTCATTCCTCAACGGAAAGACTGGAGCTTCATCATCATATTTATATATTTCTAAATAACATAAAAAACAAGGTTGTGAAGCCAAGTTGAAATCTGCAATTAAAAATTGGTGAAATGCCACCTGTCATTAGTTTGGTGATAAAGAGTATTAACTCTTTGTTCCAAGCTCTTAGATTAGAAGCAAAGATATACTTTTTTATTTACTGTGATAAGAAGCAAGGGTTACTGTATCACCTTTGTTATTGTTCTGACACAAAGATTTCTTCCCCTGAAACTTTATTCCTGATGATAAGAGTCCTCGGTTGGCACTACCAACATATGAACTTTATAAGTGTATCAACGTGGCTTTCGAATAATAAAAATAAAACATATACTTCAGTGATTCTGGTCAAGGTAGCTGTAAGATGTTGTACACTGATAAATTTATAGTAGAACTTTCATCGTTGCTCTAATCGAGTAAGGTTATTATAGTGCTGAAAAGGGTCAGATTTTACATGCATCAGGATGGGATGGTTTCTTGGAGAATGAGAGCACTAACAGATAATAGAGCAGCAAATCCGATATTCCTTACTCAGCTGTCCATTTAGTCATAATAAAACATGAAATGCTGATAAAACTTAAGTAGATCCTTGCATTGAAAATATAAAAGAATTCAGAGCTATTTAACATATTCTCCTTGTCTCTTCCAAGTTTCAGTTCCATATTATCCAGAATCTGTCAATTCTTACATCTATTGTTAGTCACTCAAGTGGTGGTGGCCACGGAAAGTTGCTGCAAAGCAGAAGAATGAAATTTATTTGACACAAATTATCGTTGACCATGGTGGTAGTGATTGATAATTCTAGGATTAGATGAAGGTGAAACTATTAAATTCTATGCGACTACTGGGGAGGAAGAGGTTCTGTTAAATCTCTTTTTGATGATGAGGGACGAAAAAAAAACCATTAGTAAGTTAGAGAGTGGCATAGTTATGTTATCTTTGCATACATCAAATCCCAGTTGTCTTCAGCAACATAAACTCAAGTTTTATCAGATTGAATGGGCCTGATAGAGTTCAGAAGCTCCAACAAGGATGCCTAGTAATCTCCAAATCTAATTTCTCTGATTGCTTTTGGATATACATTATAAGAATCCAAAGATCCTTCATGATAGTTTCAGCAACAATACAAAATAACTGCATTGGCCATTGTTTTGGTATCCAAAGTGGGAGACTGCAACCTGACACAGATAGGTCACAAAAATGTTTCTTTGTAGTTACCTGGATCGATAAGAACGATTTTAACATTACATCTGTTATCTTGTATTTGACGAATTGTTGAAAATTTATAGCAATGCCCAGTAAAGGTCAAAAATCTTGAAACAAGAAAGGAATGTCCTCACATGAAACAAGAAAGAAATGCTCTCAGTGTAAAATGAACTCAGAGATCCATATCATGACATCTTGGCCCAGCTTGGAAGGAAAACAATGGTCAAGTTGCTCTGCTGATGATCAACTGGAGAACTGAAGGCAAATGAAATGAAGAGGAAAAGCTACTGTGATACCTTTTCGGTTGCACTTGTATGCATTACTGTACTTGTTCTGATCACAGAATGTTTAGGAGGTGAATTATCTGAAACTGAAGCTTTCTTCAGTTTTATAAGAGCTGTTGATCCCCAAAATGCACTAAATCTAACCTGGAAGGATATAGCACCACATCCGTGCTCACATACATTGAAGGGTATCAGGTGCAGCTCTCAAGATACATCTATAGTAGGAATCAAGCTTGAAAATTCGAGTCTCAGCGGGGTGATTGATTCAAGTTCTCTTTGCAAGCTTCAGAATCTGAAAGTTCTCAGCTTAGCAAATAATTTTATCAGAGGAAATATTCCTGAGTCGATCTTGTACTGCAAAAAGCTAACCTATTTAAATGTGAGTAACAATCTTTTGAGTGGTAGTATGGCCGTGGGTTTAACCAAGTTGAAACATCTCAAGACTTTGGACCTCTCCAGAAACTATTTTGTGAGGGTCAGCCCTCATTTAGAGCTGAAACTCAGGCACCTAATTGAGTACTCCATGGATCAAAGTGCAGCACAATTACATACTCTCCAAAGAATGGAAAACAATACAGATTCAGACTCTACCAAGAAAAAGCATAAAATCAAATTCAGTAGTGTCATATAGTCATAATAACCAAATATAAGTTACAAAAAATTATATTCAACTTAATCATAAGAATAACATACAGTTTCTCGAAAC
>JAOQMM010000173.1:26656921-26670344 GCA_027563515.1 Erythroxylum platyclados
TTAATTAATAATTCAATTTATTAAACAAATTTATAATAAAATAATAATTATTTTTAACAATACTAATTTAATTTTTTTAATTAAAGTATCCAGAGATAAATGAAAAACCTAAATTTCGATAAATATAATTTATTAGTGAGATTACATAAATAAAAATAGTAATTTATTTTTTTAAAACAATTTTTAATTAAAAGATAAAAAGATAAATAAAAATAGAATTTTGAAAAATAGAATTTATTAGTTAAATTATAAAAAAGAATTGAAAAAAAAGTGAAACCTTGGAAGAGACAATTTGTAACTCTAAATTCTAAACGTCTGTGCAATGTAAAGCATTAATTGCATTCTGAAGCAAGCAATTAATGCAAGTTCAGACCATTAATGAGTTGCTGTGTAAAATTTATTGATGGGTTCCACTTTTTGACAAAATTTAAATCCTTTACGAGTCTTTTAAAAATCGGTCAATTTTTGGGCCAGTTTTTTTGAAAAACTGTCTGGTTTCTTACTAAACCAGCCGGTTTTCTCTTATAAGAGGTTATAAACTCAAACCAGACTGGAAATCAAGTCGGTTTAGTTTTATTCCGGTCAAACTGGTCGATCCGGTCCGATTTTTAAAACATTAGTTTTGATTCAAAAAGTCCTTTATCAAGGTAGAATGGAAATTTGAAAATAGTTTTCAGGTATCTTTAATTAAATCAATTACTAAAAGTCGAGACTTATATAATCGGACTTAAATAGAGTAAACATTAATTTCATACTCTATGTTTAATCAGAATATTATACGATAAAATGAATGAATAATACAAAAAAATCATATACAAAAACCATAGTTAAGGTCACTTTAACATTTTTAAATATTTAGGTGATTATAATGCCTTACTAGACGTCACTCTTAATCTATGGAAATATATTATTTAAATAGATAATTAAAGATAAATTAAAGGTGTTTAATTTACCTGATACTAAATATAATTTGTGATAATAATTTATATCCATTGTTAACATATTTAAGAACCTAACGGGTCACACACAAAGAATAAGTACAAAAGAGAAAAGGTAAAGTTAGACTTGATTCTAAAGTTTGAGAAATTTTATGATTAAAAAATGAAATACTTAATACATAAAGACCAATATGAGATATTAGATTCTATAAGCTATTTATTTAAAATTAATTATAATTATAATCAAATTTTAATTAAAATTAGAATTTTATTCTAATTAAATCACTAAAAGTTCCAAGCCCTATTTAAAAATACTTAAGCTTAAAAGAAATTAGCACTTTTTACCTGACCCTTTTTATAATTATTGTAGAGTTTTCTAAATACGTAATTCAACATAAACAATAAAAAATGATTAAATTTCAAAATTAAATAAGAATTATGATTTATACTTTATTATATTTTATATACTAATCATATTATAAAATTTTAAAAAAATTAACATTTTAAAAATTATATATAAAAAATTTATATTTATTCCACCGTGAACACGAGATCATATCACACTAATTTTCCAATTAGGAGTGTCAATAGGCCGAGCTTGGCCGGATTAGCTCCCGGCCCGACCACAAGTTGGGTGGCCCGTGGCCCGGGCCAACTCGGCCTGTCTTTTATTTATTTTTTTAAAAAAGTATCAAAACGACGTCATTTTGGAAGTTGTAGGTAGGCCACGGGTCGGGCCGACCTCGATCCTTGGCTCTGACGGGCCTACCAAAATTGACCCGTGACTCGGCCAAGTTGGGCCAAAATTAACGTCTGTATTTCCAATGATGATTCATACATCCAAGCCAAAACTGGCAGTTTCTCCACTCACGTTCCATATTCATTTTGGCCCGTGGCGTTTGGATTTTGTTGCTTATACAAGCCATAAATCCTTACCTGAAGGAAGTCTGGAGACCTCATTTATACATGCACCAATCGTCAATGAGCGTTGACAAAATGTTTCCTTGCTGGAGGGAAAATATGTTTTTAAGGCTTCAAAATATAGCCTTTAGATAGTTGAACACGCTTAGAATTGGAAGCTCAAAGATAATATATTCGCAACTCTACTGCAGTGAATATATTCACATCACCAAGTGAATGAGCGAATTACATCCATAACATAGAAGATAGAACATCCTATAAAATATAAGAGGATTGCCCATTGAGGCCATATTCCAAAATTATCACACATGGATTTGAGGAACAAGTAACTGTCGCACATTCATTTCTTC
Organism: Erythroxylum platyclados; assembly: GCA_027563515.1. NCBI lineage: Eukaryota > Viridiplantae > Streptophyta > Magnoliopsida > Malpighiales > Erythroxylaceae > Erythroxylum > Erythroxylum platyclados. Next base: position 26,659,131 of record JAOQMM010000173.1, read on the forward strand.
ATCTTAACATCGTCGTCGTCGTCGTCGTCATTATCATCAATGTCCTCGTCATCCATCTCGAAATCCTCATCGTCCTCGTCATCAAAATCACCATGGTCATCTTCATCGTGAACACCATCGTCCACTTCATCGTCGTAAAGTTCGTGACTCCTCTTGCGAGCCTCCATTCGACCAAATGGGTCTTCATTAAAAACCGTCTTGTTTTTGTCTTCATCACCCAGAAAGCAGTATGGAGGACGTAATCTAAGATCGGAATTGAAGTGGGTAGTGGTCTCGACGGGCGCGCTCAAAATCGGAGAGCTGCGGAGAAGGAGATGAAGAGGAGCTGACATGCCGTTTTTCCGCAGAATCATCGTCCTCATTGCTGTAGCCATTTGCAACGAAACAATAATAGAAACTCTGACTGCCTTTGCTCTGCTCTCTTCGGTTAATGGAGGCTACATTGTAGATATCTACATATATATAAGTGATGTTGAAGGGGTTTAGGGTTTTAGTCATAGCCGCGTGAAATGTTTTTACCTTTTGTGCCCTTCTTTTTTTCCTTAAAACGATCAACGCAAATTTCTAGGTACATAAACAAGTTTGTATAACGACAGCTATTTCATTGCGGCATTTCATATCTCATCAATTTCTATAAAATTTTAAAAAATTATTATAAAAATCAAATTCAATAGAGATATCAAGAGTACTGATTTTTTCAAAAAAATAATTTTAACCTTTAGGTTAACAAGAGCAAAAGGGTGTTAAGTATATGTCATAGACTTCATTAGACATCCTCAAACAAAGATAAGATTGAATATCAAATAAAGTTATATTCAATAGAATTATCACACTATCTTAATGAAAAAATATAAAGAAAAATCTACAAGAAAGACACCAGAAAAAGCCTTAACCAAAAAAATGAATTATGAGCACAATTAAAAATTGAGAATTTATTTGAAAAAGAAAATAACATCATTGCGAGGAAAATGAAAGGAGGCTTAAATGCAGGAAATAGAACTTGTAATTGAATAAATATGAGTTTGTATTTTTACCTAAGGTTAAAATAAAATACCAAGAGTGATATTTATTAATTGTAATAAAAATTAAATGTGGATGAATACCTAAAATTTTATTATTTCACCTTAGAGCCTAAAAATAAAATACTTAAAGATGCATAGAATGTGTCATATGACTTTAAGTGAAAATAAATATTTTTTCAATTAAAAAGATGAGATTAATTTGTATGATACTGAAATTTAGACAAAATTATGACGAAAGAGATGAAATAAGTTTCTTAACAAAATAATTGATTTCATCTTAAAAAGGCTTAAATTCCAAAGGGATGGCTTCAGAGAAGTGCTCCTTTTTATCAATAGCTTTTCTTAGCTGCTCATCCTGCTCACTGATCCTCTCTTGGCTACCAGCTTATTCGAGTAATTTTCTTTGATTTTCAAACTGCTCACCCTCTTGCTTCTTAGTTCCATTTGCTCCTACTTTTAATTGCACCTGCTCCATTTGCCTTCTTGGTTTCTCTTTTGCCTCTACCACTTGAGCTTCTCATCCACTCCTTTAACCCTTGCAACTACTTCCCTCAAGCTTCTGAATAGATTACCCCAGATTGTTCTAAGGTAAAAAAGTCTTTATTTTTATTTTTCCACCTTTCCCATGTAAAGATTGCCTCATTTTACTATTTATATTAATTGCTTTTTAAACCTCGGAACTTGTACCACCCTGATATGGAAATGTCTGCTCCTCCTTCAAATATTGAAAATGTTATTCCTAATGAAAGACAAAAAACTCCTTTTGCTATTCCCAAACCTATCGATGCTCAAGCAAGGGTCAACCATCCTTACCTACTCACGTGAGCATGGTTTAGTATTGTTGGAGATGATGTTGCTAGCTCGAAAATAACTTACTTTCCTCCTAGAAACAATCCTAATTGTAATCCCTCCTATGGAAATGTTGAAGCATGGTGCAAATAGGTGGAGGAATTCCCTAGTGGAGTACTTCATGGACAAAAGACCACCATTCCCCTATTGTGAAAAGTTGCGCAGAGGCAAAACAAGGAAGCTACAACCTCACCAAGGTGCTCATAAATCCAGAAGAATTCTTTATATTTACATTCTCCTCTGAGATGGTTGCAAGCGAAATTTTGCAGCTATAACCATTGCTTTTCTTAAGAAAACCTTTAATCCTGTAGGTTTGGAAACCAAGAATGGAACTTGATAGGAATAAGATAAAAAAAGTTCTAATTTAGGCAAATTTTAGTAACATCCTATTAGAATATTGGAGGACAGTTGCGTTTATCTATCTAGCAAGCTCCATTGGAAAACTAATATACTTAGATAAGAACACAACAAAAGTGGGAAGGATTGGATAGGCAAGATTATGTATTGAAGTGGAAATTGCCAAATCCTGAGGAACTAAAGTTGTAAAAGCTAGATGAATGGGAAAACATTTTTGAATATAACAATAACTGTATCTTATCATTGGAAGCCTAAAGCAAAGATTAAAACTGAATAGAGGCTAATAGAAAAGACTACCAAGGATCCTATAAGGCACCATTGATCAAGAGAAGGAAATAAAAACCTAGAAGGAGAACCATCAGTTGAAAATGAACAACAGGAATAGGAGAAATAGGAAGAGTCACAAGAAATTGGCATAGCTCCTAAATTTTTGGATCTCAGTCCTAATATGGAGATAACCAAAGAAGATAAGGGTACAATTACCTCAAGAGGAGAAACAAACAGTAGAAAAAAAATAAAGAAATAGTCTTGGAAGAACCTATGCAAGAAGAGATTAAAACTGTAAATCAGTTTACTGATAGTTGTAAATTGCATCGTGTTTTTGTGGGTAATTTAGTTTGTATTTAGTTGTTTAGTGTGTTTTTAGGTTAAAATTGTGTTAGTTAGTAGATATTTGTGCTTTAAGTGTTTTATGGGTTAGAGCATGCTTTTGAGTTTCAATTTTATATTTTTTTAGGTGCCTTGTTATGTTTGTTAGTGTTTCAGGGCAAAGAATGGAAAACAATACAGATTCAGACTCTACCAAGAAAAAGCATAAAATCAAATTCAGTAGTGTCATATTATTTACTTTTGGGTCTTTATTCATCCTCATTTTCATCTTGGTGGCATGTCTTGCAACTATGAGGGTCAATGAATTAGCCAAAGAGAGGGAGATTCTGAGAACTCTTGCACATTCTCCCCAGAAAACTCCGTTCCGTGAACCTAAACAAGAAGTGGAGCCTCAAGAAGATTGCTCTGAGCTCGTGTTCTTCGTTGACGAGCATGAAAGGTTCAAATTGGATGATCTCCTTGAAGCTACTGCTGACTTAAGAAGCCAGACCCATTGCAGCAGCCTTTTCATCATAAAACTTAACAATAATGTGGTTTATGCTGTCAAAAGATTAAAAAACTTGCAGGCATCATTGGATTTGTTCGGCCAGACGATGAGGCAGATAGGGAAATTGAAGCATCCAAATATAATGCCTCTTGTTGCTTACACTTCCACCAATGAGCAGAAACTCCTGATATACAAGTATCAAATCAATGGAAGCCTGCTAAATCTGTTACAGGGTAAGTTCTTATCTTGAAAAGTAATTGATCTACTCACACATAGATAAACCATCGCACCTTCAATGCACTAAATCAACAAGATCTAGGAAAGCCATTTGTGGTCTGATCGAAGTGCAAAGAGGCCTTTGCTGTTTCCCTTAAAAGGTTGATTTCTCCTAACCCATAGTTGTTTTCATTAACCAAAGGAAGGAAATTTAATAGTTCCCACTGTTATTCAGTATCATTATAAGGTTTCAAAGTCATGTCTAAAACAAGTTAGCAACAGAATGAGTTCATGCTTCAAACTTGACCGAAGCATAAATTTTCTCATACGTATATTGTTGCCTATGATCTGCAGAGTACATTGAAGGCAAGAGGGATTTCCCATGGAAACTTCGTCTGTCCATTGCCAGTGGGATTGCAAGGGGTTTGGCCGTTATATATCAAGATTCTAATGATCATGAACCCATCCCTCATGGGAATCTTAAGCTTTCAAACATCCTTCTGGATGATAATCAAGCACCACTAATTAGTGAGTACGGTTGTTCAAAATTACTAGACCTCAGCAGATCTTACCTCTTCCCTTCGCATGGTTATACAGCACCCGAGGGAGGTTTATCAGAACAAGGAGATGTTTACAGCTTTGGAGTAATACTGCTCGAGTTGCTGACAGGAAAAGCAGTTGAAATAAGTGGAATAGACCTTCCTAAATGGGTGAGGTCCATGGTGAAGGAAGAATGGACTGGTGAAGTTTTTGACAGGGAGATTAGCGAAGCTCCACAGTTTGGATTTCCATTGCTGAATATTGCCCTCAAATCCGTATCACATTTACCTGAAGATCGGCCATCCATTGCAGAAATCCTTGAGAAGATAGAGGAAATTGTGCATACAAATGATGACATGTCCGTTGCATCTATAGGTTCAAGAGCATCCAGCCCACGTGATTTCTCTTTACTTTGTACGGTTATTCCTGAAACCTGGGATACTCCAGGTTCGAATTACTAACTTACTGGTGCAATCTCCTTGATGTAGTTTCGTTTCTTCTGATCTTGAGAAACATTAGTTTTTTTTTGTTTTTTTTTTTGCTTGTCCTGTTCCAGAAGTAGATATTGTGTGCTACATCTTTTAAGAACAATCTGTTTGAACCCGAACCTTCTATATATACTCAAAAGCCAGTTAAAACTCCAGTTATGTTTTATTTATTACTTGAACATGAATGATTATCCGTAGCGTGAAAAGAAACGATCTTGACAGTCGTGTAAATACACAAGAAGAGAATTTGCTTCATCTAAAACAAGAACAGGTGGCAGCACCAACATCCTTTGTGCTATTGCACCTCCATAAATAACATCAGTCGATAATATATATATATATCATATACAAGAAAGATGAAGTACCGCATTCATAGGTTGACCTCTCCTTTCCTATTATTTGTACAAGACAATCGAACCAAAGTTGTAGACAATTCTGAGACCCGATAAAAACAAAGCTCAACGCCTTTGGTATTTTCTGACGTTTACGTTCTGGAACCCTTCGTGTCTTTTAAGCAAGAGAAGACATCGTCTGCGGATATTTTTAATACCCTTTTGAGCTTAGGAAGTATCAGATGCAAATAAAAGAAAAAGGTTATTTGGTTTCCATGTTATGATTTTGTCTAACGTGGAATGGGATTCAAAACCTCCATTTCTTTCCTTTTATCTTCCTCCATGAAAAGCTTGCAAGACTGCTTTTCTCCAAAGTCAACAATGGCTGTAAGAACACCGTTTTCCAACTAAACTTAGAATAGAAGTTGAAAGATCCTCAAATGGGATAGAGCTTGAGTGCTTGGGACCTCCACATATTGAGCACAGTACTTCACGTTCTATGAAAAGAGAGAAGCTCCATTCTTGTTAATGTATCAATCCTAGAGCTCAGTCTTATTTAGTCATCGTGCATCTGATCTAAGGGAACAGACCTCTTTCATGGCTACAAGTTTATTAATAAATGAAACTCACAAAAAAAAATTATAGGATAGATGCTCATAAAATAGAAAAAGAACATAATAACAAAAGTAGGTGATCTGAACTCTAATCTCATATATGTTATAACGGTCTTGATCTTCATAAAGAGATACATAAACATAAAAGTATACTTTACCTCAAAATGGATGAAAACATAAATGATTACCATACCTTTATTTTATTTTCTTTTTAAGCTACAAGAAAGGAGGGAGACAACTTCAAAACTTGACATGGAAAAGGCAAGTACCTAATGAATAATTGTTTCCAACAAATAAAGCGTAAGTGAAGAGACTTCCTCTCCAGTCTCCTCATAGTTACTGGCAAACTTTCAATAATCTTGCTTTTCTGTTGAGCACTATAATCATGCACATGTGGCACCTCATAGATTGCAAATTTACAATACCATTTAATACTATGGACCTGAATGTTATAATTGAATATATATCGTAACACCATGACCGTGTAACCTTTCTCTGCAACCTTTTTCTTGAATTTGAACTACTCATTGTTGCATACATCATGAAAGAGTTCATCCCTTTCACTAGCAAACTAAACTGTTCCTTAGCACATTCATAGACATCCTTCCTTCCCTTCCAATTGCTCTTGTTGTTCATTCCATTTTTCGAGTTTTCAAGCATATGAAAAACTAATGACTCCTCAAAATCTTGTTTTTGCAATCATCTAAAGCAAACCACAAATCAAGCAGTGCCTTTGTCACTCTCAATCCAGACCAATCCAGTTGAAGAGAGAAAGAAAAAAACAGAATTTCTACGTTCATGTGCATAAACTTTGTAATGCATCTAAAGGAGGCCTATGAAACTTGCATACCAAAAAAAAAAGAAAAACTCTTGATCAAAAATAAGTTTTACTCGGACATATTGACAGAACATGTAACTATTATGAGTTGGCTTACAATGTTCTTAGTTGGACAACTATGATTGTGCAAGTGGATTCTTTGTTTGACTCCTACTGTAAGACTAGCACAAATGGCTATAAGAAAAGCCCAAGTTGCCAGCACCTGAAAGAAATGAACTATCACGTTCGTGGTTAATCATCAACTATAGGATAAGAATTATAATTAAGAATGAGAATCAACATTGTCAAAACTTAATGAAGATTTTACCATGTTCAAGTGATATTTGCTAAATCAATCACCATTAGAACTATAAAGCATATATATTTTTAATATGAATAAGGCTACTAGTTTGTTTCCCTTGTCACAGTGATCCTACTTTCACAACATCACAATTGGCAGAAAATGGATGGAAGAGTTTATCTTGAGTTGTATGAACAAATCCGTTAGGTTAAGTGAAAAGGGATGGTTTGCGGAGGGCTAATAACTTCCTGAATGCATCTGCTCAGGGATATAATATAACATGAGCTCATTTGGAGGTTTTGGAATGAGGACAGATGGTAGGTTTAAGTTTAATCCTCTTGCCAGTAGTGGAAATGGACTTCCTCCACTTAACACGACTGGTTTTGGAATGGGTATGAACTTGGAGCCAGGATTGAGTCCAAGCTATGGTGGGGGTTCCAAGCTTGGTTAAGAATGGCAGTGAGCCGTGCCAGTTCGGGCCAGTACAATGTGGGTTCCTGATTTGAAGTATACACTTATTTTCTTTTCCTTTTCTTTTCTCCAAACTTAAGTTCCTATCTTGGCATTTGATTGAGCTGTAAAATCAGATTGCTGGATATCACCTTGCATTTTTTGTCCAATTTTATCATGTCTAACTTTGTAAAATGATGTTATTTTGGCCATTAGACAGAATGAGATAGTCTCTAATCTCTTGTCTAATGATAAAAATGATATTATTTTAGTCATTAGACAGAAATTTAGAGACTATCTCGCCTTGTTGAAATGTGATTAGATAGAGGTTGAATGAGGTAAAATTGGACAGAGAATCCGAACTCATGAAATATACACTAAAAAAGACAACAATTTTTTATTATTTTAAAATCATTTCAATGTAACTACTTTTTATTAATTTTTGTTAAATTATTTTAATATAAATTATTTAAATTTAGAACAAGCTAAATGATTGTTTTGACTTAATTTTTAATAGCAAATTTTGTTAAAATAATTTAATAAAATATTTTTCTAATACCACATAAGATTTTAAAGCACTTTAGGATAATAAAAAATAAGTAAAATCATATTATAGATGACTGGCTTTATTTGTTGTTAAAAAGAGGACAGTAATTCAGGATTCACACGTCCCCTAATTAAAGAAAGGTTCTGTTGTTCAAAATTGAGCTGGCTTTTGGCTACAGCTTCATAGGATTCTTTATTCTTCCAATGGGAAAAGGAGACATTCATCATTTTCTAAAAGCACTTGAGGTCAAAAAAGCAAGGCCTCCCCATTTTCATCTAAGCCCCATTCTCATGTTCTTACCATTTGGAGACACCAGGAATTGAATAAGTAAAATGATTCCATCAGTTACTCATTGCATAACAAAACAATAGTAGTTGCTAGTTCTCTCCATATGAAAAACACCAGAGTATGTTACGGGTTTAACACACTCAAACTTCCCCACTTGCTGATGGAGAATCTAAGTTGAGAACAAGAGTGAAGTCATTCGTTGCCTTAGCAACAAGTTGGCTCAGCAGGAATCCCTTATTCAAGAAGTTTGAGATTATGGCATGGAAGAGAATGTGAGGTATAGAAGTCAAAAAGTCTACCTTGCGTCGCAAAAGCATTAATCACTGTCAATATCAGAAAGAAAACGCGTTACTCAGCCCATATCCCATCGAAAAGCAACAGCTGCAATCTTTTACTTTATGCTACATTAAAGAATATCGTTTAAAGGTATCATGTACAAAACTTGCAATGTTTTGATTATGCAGCAGACAGTTTAGAGATTATGGCAAAGAAATTTGGTCTGTCCTTGTGAAAAGCTTTTGAAGATTATCAGTGATGGGATCAAACCAGAAAATCAAGGACCTTCAATGGCTTCTGGAAGTGACCAAATCCCAGAGCCTGAATCTTCAAAACATCTCTTTCTATCTTTCTCAGCCAACTTCTGGATGTTACCAAGAAACAGAGAACTCATTGAATGTAAACATTTCAAAGGACAGCAGTCCCCTTTTCTCCAACATCCTCTCGGACCTTGGAACAGCTAAGAGCATTCAGTCAACTTTATCGAACTTGGAGTTTCACAGAGTGGAATGGGGATTGGAACAAATGGTATATCTCGGGATACTGGTTCAGCATGGATCAAACGTCAAGCAACTCATGTTTAGAAGGAACAAATTCTCCATGGAATGTTTATCAGAGCTTTGTGAGGTCTTGAAGAGTAATGGAGTGATCAAAGAAGTGATAATTTCTGAATCTGGTATAGGGTCTACTGGAGCAGGGCTTATAGCTGATGCTCTGAAGGTAAATGAAAGTTTGGCAGAGTTGCAGATATGGGAAGACTCAATTGGTTCCAAAGGAGCTGAGGAGCTGTCAAAGATGATCGAAGTCAATTGCACGCTGAAGCTTCTTACAATTTTTGACTCACACTCTTTGGCTGCAGCTCCACTTATATCAGCTGTTTTAGCAAGGAATAGAGCTATGGAGGTTCACGTTTGGAGTGGAGAAAACGGTGAGAAGATCACAAAGGTGGTCGAGTTTGTTCCTGACAACAGTACACTTCGAATTTTCAGGCTAGACGTTTCCGGGGCTTGCAGGGTTGCTTGCGCTCTTGGATTGAACACAACAGTGAAGTCACTGGACATGAGTGGAGTCCACCTCAAATCACGGTGGGCTAAGGAGTTCCGATGGGTTTTGGAACAGAACCAGAGCCTCAAAGAGGTAAGGTTATCAAAAACTTGTCTCAAGGACAAGGGAGTTGTTTATGTTGCTGCAGGACTCTTCAGGAACAAGAAATTGGAAAGCTTGTATCTTGATGGAAACTGGTTCAATGGAGTAGGTATTGAGCATTTGTTGTGCCCTTTGAGCAGGTTCTCTGCACTTCAAAGCCAAGCAAACATTACTCTCAAATCTTTGGCCTTCGGAGGAGGGAGAACCAAAATTGGAAGGGGTGGGCTTGCGGCCATCGTACAGATGCTAACAACCAATGAGAGTGTGACCAAGTTGGGAATATATGATGATGAGAGCTTAAGACCGAATGATTTTGTCAAGATTCTTAGGAGCTTGGAGAGAAATGCGAGTTTGAGATACTTGTCCTTGCAAGGTTGTAGAGGGGTTCAAGGAGAGTTAGTAGTTAAGTCAATTATGGAAACATTACAGGTAAATCCTTGGCTTGAAGAAATTGATCTGGCAAGAACACCACTCCAGAATTCAGGGAAAGCTGATGCAATTTACCAAAGGTTGGGACAGAATGGAAAGACTGAACCCGAAACAGATGCAGGTTTGCTCAAAGACATGCCACTTACAGAGCCAAAGAGCTGTAGGGTCTTCTTTTGTGGACAAGAAGCTGCAGGTAAGAATGTGAAGCTCACTACTAAGAAATGAAACTGATTATGCAACTTCTCTATATCTATTATCTTGGAATTGAAAACCACAACTAAATACTAAGCATACTTGCAGGCAAGACCACTCTTTGTAATTCGATATTGCAGAACTTCTCCTCCTCAAAACTCCCCTACCTAGAACAGGTGAGAAGTCTAGTAAACCCAGTTGAACAAGCTGTTAGAGTGAGTGGAATGAAGATAAAGTCTTTTAAAGATGAAGAAACAAAGATATCCATCTGGAATCTTGGTGGCCAGCATGAATTCTATTCCCTTCATGATCTCATGTTTCCAGGTCATGGGAGTGCCTCATTCTTTTTGATCATATCAAGTTTGTTTCGAAGACCCAATAACCGAGAACCAAAGACACCAGCAGAAATAGAAGAAGACCTGCAATATTGGTTAAGGTTCATAGTCTCCAACTCAAGAAGGGCTGTCCAACAATGTATGCTACCAAATGCAACAATGGTCCTGACGCATTGTGATAAAGTCAATCAATCATCAGAGAACTTTCAGCTGACAGTGAAATGTATACAGCAATTAAGAGACAAATTTCAAGGGTTTGTTGACTTCTATCCAACTGTATTCACTGTCGATGCTAGATCCTCTGCATCAGTCGGTAAACTCACTCATCATATTCGAAAAACAACCAAGACTATCCTCCAAAGGGTACCCCGAATTTATCAGCTTTGCAATGATCTAATTGAGATTTTATCAGAATGGAGAACAGAAAACAATAACAAACCAGCAATGAAGTTGAAGGAATTTGATGAACTTTGTCAAGTAAAGGTGCCTCCACTACGAATTAGATCAAGACATGGCGATAAACAGAAGGTGGAAATGAGGAGAAGAGCAGTTGCCAGTTGCCTTCATCACATAGGTGAGGTGATTTATTTTGATGAATTAGGCTTCTTAATCTTAGATTGCGAATGGTTCTGTACTGAAATTCTTGGCCAACTAGTAAAGTTAGATGTTAGAAAGCAAAGCTCCATGGAAAATGGATTTGTTAGTAGAAAGGAATTGGAGAAGGTTCTGAGAGGGAGTTTGCAAAGCCAGATTCCAGGAATGGGCTCAAAGGTATTTGAGAACCTAGAGGCTAGTGATCTTGTGAGAATGATGCTGAAGCTAGAACTATGCTACGAACAAGATCCATCGAATCCAGATTTGCCTTCCAGGCCAAGGAAGTTTGAGGCAATAACAGGTCTGTGATGCCCTTAGATGTAGA
>JAOQMM010000173.1:26670444-26697655 GCA_027563515.1 Erythroxylum platyclados
AAATGAATGAATTTTATGAGAATGAGACGATAGAATCGGCGATTCGAGCAATTGGAGATTCAACAGAAAGTAGAGGGAAGCCACAGAGGTGGCAGTTAACCGCACCTGACTCTATTTATGCAGGCCGGCATCTTGAGTGTGATGATTCAAGCCACATGTTTCTTACTCCAGGCTTCTTTCCCCGTTTACAGGTAATATATATATCTCTTCTCCCCTTTCTAATCTTATTTGATTGCCTCCCAATATTTCCCGTGAAAAAAGAACTCAAAAGATTCATGAAAACTTAATATTCTGTTACTAAGAATACACACTATCAAGATGAACTTCAACCTTTGCTTAAGAGTTCAAACGTGTCCATATTCTTTTTATGAACTAAACACAATATGATAAGTTTCTCCATAAGATAGAGACACTGCATTGATAGAGAACTAAGAATTCCTGCAATGTGCAAGAGTTAACCAGCCCATCAACTTTGGAATGGAGAATCGGTGTTAGTTTAGTACTTAATTTTAGACCATAATATCATTACTCCCTTCTCGACGACCAAGTGTACAATCTTCTGATACAGATAGTCTGCTCTAGCAGCAATCTTGGGCTCGAATCTTTTGCTTGGGGACATAACTTGTTCAGATACACATAACAGATGATTCTTATTTGTTTATCGCTATTTTTAACGTTAAGCTTCTAAAGTTCTCTTTCTTCTCATGCCTTTCCTACTCGCCCCAGGTTCATCTTCACAACAGAATCATGGCATTAAGAAGCCAACATGGAGCAACTTACAGTCTTGAGAAGTACCTCATCATGATACATATCAACGGCATTTATATAAGGGTGGAACTCGGAGGACAACTAGGACACCATATTGATGTTCTTGCTTGCTCCACTAAAAACTTGACACAAACACTTAAGTTTATTCAGCAGCTCATTGTTCCAGCAATCCAAAGCCTCTGTCATGGTGTCACCTTGACTGAAAGCATCATTAGGCCTGCATGTGTGCAAAATTTGACACCCCCCAGGCACAGGAAAACACAGCATGTGTCTCTGCAGCAATTGAAATATGCACTCCTATCAGTTCCTGCAGACAGCATGTATGATTACCAGCACACTTGGGATTCTGTTTCAGACTCTGGCAGACAGATTCTAAGAGCTGGATTTGATTTAGCTCGAGACCTCCTATCAGATGATGACTTCCGTGAAGTATTACATCGAAGATACCATGACCTATATAACCTTGCTATAGAGTTGGATGTCCCACCAGAAAATCAAGATGGTACAGATCCCGCAGGCAATGAACTTAACACTGTTGATCCAAGTTTTGCTGGAATAGCAAAGGGTGTGGAACAGGTACTACAGAGACTCAAAATAATTGAACAAGAGATAAGAGATTTGAAACAGGAGATCCAAGGTCTGAGATACTATGAGCACAGACTACTTATTGAGCTTCACCGCAAAGTGAACTACCTGGTGAACTACAATATCCAACTCGAAGAAAGGAAAGTGCCCAATATGTTCTTTTTCGTCAGGACAGAAAATTACTCGAGAAGATTAGTCACCAACCTCGTTTCTGGCATGACTGCACTAAGACTGCACATGTTATGCGAATTCAGGCGAGAAATGCACGTTGTTGAAGATCAAATGGGTTGTGAAATGATGCACGTTGATAACAGGGCAGTGCAATATTTGGCTCCATACATGAAGAAATTCATGAAGTTGGTAACATTTGCTCTCAAGATAGGAGCACATCTTGCTGCTGGAATGGGAGAAATGATACCAGATTTGAGCAGAGAAGTTGCTCATTTAGCAAACAGTTCCTTAATGTCCGGGGCAGCAGGTGCAGTTGCTGCTGGAGCCATGGGGGCTGCAGCCATGGGACGCATAGAAGGAAGCAGGAGCAGAACCAGAGCAGCACAAAGGGACGTCCAACAGGATCATAGAGCAGCACAACAATGGGTGGTTGATTTCTTAAGAGATCGCAGATGTTCCACTGGAAAGGACATTGCTGAAAAGTTTGGGTTGTGGAGAGTAAGATACATAGATGATGGACAAATAGCATGGATCTGCAGGAGGCACATGATCACTAGAGCAAACGAAATTCTGGAAGTGCCCATTTGACATTTTTGTATGAAACCGGTAAGTTAATGAGCATTAGTTAATATACGTTTTCTGTATTGGGCTGGAGAGGATTGTCATCTCTTTTCGTGTGATCTGATAAGTTCGTGTATTATGAACCAACGGCATGCTTGTAGTAATCTAAAAGAATGTAGAAGCACTCCCATTCGTGCTCAAACCAAAAGTGCTTAAGCATAGTTAATAGTTCCAAGTAGGTTAAATTGAACGACATAGATTGACATGGATATTCTGTACATCAAGATCCTGGACATAATAATTGCAAATGGCAAAGGCTAAATCACTGCAAGTTTTTGCTTAACTTTTTGTTTCAAATCAACATGTAAGCAAGGACCCATCATATAGCCGATATCACAACATTCATTATTAGTCTATAATCAGATGAAATTTAATACCATAATTATTGGAAGTTGCAAAAAGTATGAACAAAATGGGAACAGAGGATGATGAGGATCTCATATGAAACAAAATTAGCCAAGATATTTTTAAATAAAAGTTGTTATAGAAGAAAGCTGATAACCACATACAGAGTCAAGATTTCCCGGTATCTAAAGCATTCTCAGCAAACAAAAGGAAAACACCACACTACATGACATATTATTAGAGTTCACTATTAGTTGAGTCTCAGCTGCTACATAGTCTACAGTCACCTTAGTGTTTTCCTCATCTCAATAGCACCAAATGCTCAGAAGAAAGCTCTACTACCATAAAACACCCGGGAACCAGGGTTCTTAGTTGCATTCATCTTCTGATCAGAGCTGGAACTTCCTGAACTTGCTGGTCCGCTATCAACGTCCAAAGGAAGCTTCATCTTGGCCAGTGACTCTGTGAATTGTTGCATGCTCTTCATGTACATGTCTACTATGTCCTGCTGAACCATATTCTCTTCTTGTTCAATGCTCACAGTTACAACAGGCTTTGCAACTTTCTCGCTCGATGCTCCACCAGATGCATCACACTCACCATCTCCAACATCCACACCCTTTTTCTCATTTTGAGCCGACTCATGTTCCGGGATTGGTGTTTCCGAAGCTACATGAGCATCGGAGCTTTCAGAGCTTGCACCAACAGAAGGAGAAGAAACAGCATTCGTGGACACACTGCTTGGAGGAGAATCAAGCTTAGGAACTTGGACAGAATTGACAGTAATAGCAGAGAAGCTCTCCACAACTCGAACACCTTCTGAATCAAGTTGATGCTCAGTATCAGTCGAGACCAAGCTTCCAGAGTTTTCAGCTTCCATACTGCTACATTGTATCCCAAAATACTCTGAAATCATCATCTGGTTTTCATTCACAATATTAGGATCAGGGAACTCAATCTTATCAAACTCAGTAGGCACAGACTCAGGTTCCTGTGTGGTTCCATCTGATGGTAATGCAGCAGTAATTGCTGGGATTGCCATTACTTCTGGTGAAGCACCGCTGTACAAAAGCGATAACTGAACAAACCCTGCCGGAGAGTGGAACAAATCAGTTGATGAAAGAGAAAACTCTTTCTCCAACTTCCCATTCTTAACAAGTATTTCCGACAAAGGCACCAAAGAGAATCCCAATAACTGATCCTCAAGATAGTTTCTTACCCTGCTCATCATGAATATCTCACATTTAAGTGAACAATCCACAGTCTTAACATTGAGCAGGAGATTCTCATTGAAGACTGGATTTCTCCCACCACCATTGATGGTTTTAGTGGAGACACTCCTTTCAGGGTCACTAGTCAGGCAAATCTTAGCATAAACATCTTGCTTGTGGTAAATGCATATGTTATGGATGTCCCTGGCCTGGTGTACGTAAACCTCAAGAACACCAATGAATTCCTCCAGATTGTCAGCCATAGCTTCCTTGCCGGTAACCTCAAAACCCCTGGACAATCTATCAGCAATCTGAGCTGACTGATCAGTTTTCTGCTTAACGGGATCAGTACCAACAGAGGTCTTAAATGGTGATACGACAGATTGAGGGGAATCCATTACAAGGTGGAGAAAATGAACCTGGCAAGACACAAAACAAAATGCATTTAAGAATCCAAGTTACCTCAACAAGAAAACTACAAGAAAAAGTAGAAAAAATACTCTTTCACTGTTCAACCTCAATGTCTCAAAATCCAGAAATGCAGCCAAACGAAGAATAATTCAAGACTTACAGAATCCTAGACTAGGCATCAATTATCAAACCTCAAAAGATGAACTTGTACCAGTTCCTTTCTAGCAAAACCTTAAAACCCGAGTACCTAAATCATAAATTATCTGAGACTGAGAATCAAACCCCATGAAATGCAACACGCACTAAAAAGTATATTGAAAACCATGCGATTATATAATTCAAGAAGCCAAAAACTGAAATCTGAAGCCTGCCTCGAGCTTGAGCTTAAGTCCAGAAAATACTTCTCAAACGCTAGAAGTTGCAGCCACTCTCACTTTCGAGACCAAATCCAACCTTAAATTAACAAAAAGAAGAAGGAAGCATATCAAAAACAACCCAGTTCAAAAGAGAAAACAACTCTCGGAACCGACAAACCAGAAACTCCAAAAGAAGAAAACTTGAATACGAACCACTACAAATCCCCGGACCTCCTGAAAACGTGAATCACAGCTCTTAGATCCGCAAGCGAAAAATCACCCAAAAGCCTATACACTCATCTCTCCAAATCCTAACCTCAAAAACTTAAAAGCAGTAAGAAGATCGTGAATAATTTGCTGCCTGACCAGATTCCAATAAAGCTTTTCAACTCAAAAACCGCAATCCAAGGGAGTGAAACAAGTAAAGCAAAAAGGCACAGTAACTCGGATCACTTTACCAAAAAGGAAAATCTGAAATAACTCCTTTAAGACCATCAATTACAACACCTGATCAACTTTCAGAGCAAATATAATACAAAAATCACTAGAAGCCAAAGAAAGCACAGTGGCCTAGGTTAGCAACACGAAACTCGAAAAACACTAATCCACTGAAATTCTCCTCGATCCTTCAAAATGCTCAAGAAAGCAGAAAAGACCTTGCTAAACGGAAACAAAAAACAAGGAAACTTGACTAGCGAAAAAACAAAAGATGTCTCTTTTTAAAACAGACCTTTAGCTGCGAAGTCAAACAGATAAGCTTATAATCAGGGGCTCTAATCCAAGATCTGGCAAAGACCCAGTTCGTGAATCGAGGTGACCATGCAGATTTTGTTTTTCTTGTCAAACAGAAAAGCAAATAAGTGCAAGCGAGCAAGCGAGCGAGCTAGAGGACTCCTAGACAGCAACTGAAAAGTTAAGGAATAAAATCTAACATATATTTGAGGGGCAATAAACCCAACCCAACACTAAAAATAAACTCTTTTCTGATTCAGAGAACTCAGAAAGAGCGAGCGTGCCTTGAGACTTGTCAGACGAACCCCCGTGTCCCCGTGTTACAAGTAAAGAATTTAAGACTCTAACAAGGGTAATGTTGTTCAAATGTCACAAGAATGGGATTTGATATAGAAAACTACTGAGCGAGACACACACAGGCGCCGTCCCACGCGTTGGCAAACAAGAGACCAATGAGAAGAGAGATGGGTGCGGTTTTTGTGGAAGTGGGGACACGTGAAACAAGGTTAAGACAGGAGCTTTTATAAGATTTCTTGCAAATACTTAATTTACTGAAGTTGCGGTAGTTGCTGCTTTTTTAGTTACTCAGTCTAAGTAAGCTATTTAGTGTTTTTGCTACGTAATCATTAACTCACTGATGATCTGATCTCTTGTCAAGTTGATGCCATTTATGCAATTCGAAATTCACATTCAGTAGCAGTTCATCTGTCTGATGAAAAAGCAAAAAAAGGACAAAAGTTCCCTCTTTTATCACGATTCAAAGACAATATGGTACAGTGAAAGTAGTTATATCAATGTCACAGATTTTGGCAAATTAAGACAAGGCAAGAGGCTGGCGAAAAGACCATATCTCATTGTCTGCCATGTGGGTTCATCACAATTTTACTTTTATCAATCACTCCATCTCCCGTCTATTTGGTTGAAGGGTTTATAATGGAATGTGATGAAACGTAACACAGTTTTATCATTAGTAAAAAAATTTATAACAAAATAGAATGAAATAAGATGGAAGCGGAGGATTTCAGAAGGTTTCATGTTATATTTTATTTCATTCTAAACAGTGAAAATAGAAAACTTTTAAATTTGGAGGTTTGCGATAGAACGTAAACTGATACATATATAATACCTAATATACCCTAGGCGTCAGTAGTCGAATTCAGTCTTTGCCTTCTATCTTTCTCTTGATAATACTCTTAAAGCAAAGTTTTCATTTGTCATTTTACATCATGACTAACTTTCTTACAAGGCTCCACATTACCTTTGATCTTCGCTAAATGCTTCATTAATCTGGTAATTCTCCTGCTTTTAAATGTTTATTGCAATACAACAAATGGTATGTTTCTTTATACCAAAAACTAATATAACATGAGTTTAAACTAAATGATCGAATCTTTTAAACTTGAATATGGTTAATTACCCGGAGTAATCGAACTTCTCTCTATTTATTGGTAAAAGTAAATAATGACATATATCAATTTACATATGTCAAAAATAAAAATTATAATGTATAAAAGTAAATTTACTCAAAACATATAGCTAATCAATCTAATCTTTTATTGACATGTTTATTAACCTGTAATAAGCCAACTGAACCTGATAGATAAAGCAATATTATCTTTTTTCAAACCATGTGATATATGCTAACTGGTCTGAAAACAGAATATAACACAATGATATAACTTATTTTTCTTTTATACATTCTTAACCTCAACTGATTAATCTTATGGTATATGAAAACTTAAAAACATCAAAGTTATATACTTACCCACAATTATTTTCTAAGATTTAAACAATTAAATATAGCAAATGATATATTTGATGAATTTGCAAAGATTGTATATATTGAACCATATAATAACCATCCAATTTTACTTTTTCAAACAAAATATAAGAGCTTAATTAAACTTCGTCTAACTTCTTGCCAATCTCTAGGCATATGCGATCCAATCCTCTTTAATGCCTCCAAGTTCATCCATCCAACGGTTGTCGCATACCAATTTTTTCTCTCTCCCTCTTTTTTTCCTCCAAAAGAGTATCTTAAGATTATAAATATGGGCCTTGAATTATTTAAAATCTAGAAGGCGTGACATGTATGTCTAGTCAATAACTTTATTAAATGACAATTAGGAGAAGATTCTACTTGAAGGAATACGATACCTACTTCTAGCAAGAGACCAAATACATCAACGTTATAGGGTGCAAGTCAATAATTGCTTTGCTCATAATACTAATTTATCTATTCAAGATAATTGGTTACGCATGAAGTGGTTAGATATGGAAGATATAATGGTCATAGTTATAGTCTTAATAATACCTATAAATAATTAATGTATGAAGTGTTTGATAAGAGAATCTAAATTGTGACAACAAACTGTAATCAATTTAATTTAATACATCAAAACTTAATTAACACAATTTGATTGCCGAGATCTTGGTTAACTTAGTTTAATGATACAAATGAAAGAGAAATAGTGAAATAAATAAATAAATGAAGATGCTAGATCAATCGACGTAACCTAAAAGTGAAATAGGAGTACTTTAGTAGGAACATGATAAAATATCAACCCACTAATACGGAAGGCCCACTAGTTTCTCTTTTTTTAATCCAAAGGTCTTTGTGGTTGCTTATTCAAACTAAAGGTCCCAAGCTCCTAGAGAATAGTTGAGAAATGAAAGGGTCATTAATGGTAGTCTAATGAATAGAAGAGGTGGGACCATAATTCAATTAACTAAACTATATCTTTGAAAATCATATAATCCATCCAAAGTAGACTTTTGTGTGATAGGGCCCCAAAGAGAAAACTCTTGGGACACAAAGATCCTCCCAAGTCATAATCATGGAGTGTGATATAAAACTATCTTTACCTTTTATTTCTCTCTTTCAAGAATGATAGAGATGGATGAGACCAATTTGAAGTATCCTTTGTTAGATATGAATAGTTCACATTCACACTATTTCCCTTGAAAGTTTCAATGTAATAATTGTCAATTTTATGGTAAACAAGCATAATTCTAAATCAAACTTCAACTTGTAAACCAGATCTAGACCTCTTTTTTTTTTTTGCTCTTTTGCCCTTCTTGCAAGTGGGTACAACTTTTTTTTTTGATAGAAAGGTCAAATCTGAAGGCTGCATTCAGATTTGGGGTTATCAAACAAATGTGGGTATAAAAGTTTACAAATTTTTATTCTCACCTTAGGGTCCCCCGCACAAATGTCAGCAAATGTTGACTCTTTTATTGAAACATTATACTAATTAATTATTCAAAATTATCATATCATATTTATTATTCCAATGCACATTATGTCTTTTTTCTTTCTTGATTTTGTTTTACATACCCATTTGAAATCTATGGCACCCCCAATTTCAATTTTCACCACTGGGGAGGCAGATTTTTGGCGGAATAGAAGAGTGCCCATGTACTTGACTTATTTCATCCGTTTCAATTTTTTTAGATCTCATTTATTAGAAAGATGGATTTTTATAGAATAAATTAAAAACAGAGTAATGAAAACAATAATCGGACCCCCATTTTTGGTGTTATCTAAACAAAAGCCTTATGACTTCTATACCTTGAGCCTTGTACTTTTCCTCTTTTTGGGTGAAAACTTTGTCCTTACACTATAGAAAAGGGGTGGAGTCCCATTTGAAATCAGTATCCGAGCACTCCCAACTCCCTCTTGACAATGTTACTATGGATAACATTTGGGAGGGATGTAGATAGAGATCTTTGAAAGCTGTTGCTCATATGATTAGTGGCTTAGAAAGTATAAACGAGTAAATAATTTGTTTGAATTCTTGGAATTTCCAACGAGGAGTGGCTTTCAGTAGCTTTGGTTACTACCAAACGCAATAATGAAAGAGAGAAGAAAAAAACAAAAAGTTTCCGATTTGTTTCTTTCTTTGCAGTTCAAGATGGGCCAATATCTAGAGTTTATACGGATTCGTTAACAAATCCTTGGCTTTGGACGGCGGCCGGATGCTTTCAATACCTCGCTAAGAGGGTTACGAATTGTCAATTTGGTTAGGCACTGACTACTTTAAAGCGAGGATGATTCTTGGATTAATTAGTAAAGTTGCTACTTTATAATCCTAAAGTCATACATTTAAGTTATAAAAATAACTACTTTGTAAAAATATAAAAAAAAAATTGCGTTTATCATAACCTCTTTAGACTCCCGCAAAGTGAGAAGCTTTGTGTAATGAGCACGTTGACTTTAACTAATATCTGGCTTTTTCGGTGATTTAAAATAAAAATTCTGAATTTTTAAGATTTTTGAAATTATTTTTGAAATTTTTAATTTTTATAAGAAATTTGTATCTTAAACTTGATTGAAAGTAATGATGATACGAATGAAATATAATCATCATACGCCGATTACTCAAATGTTAATAATATAATAATCTAATTTAACTCTAATAATAATCTAATTTGACTCTAAGTCTAATTTGAAATAATTAAATTCAACTTAAATTAATAATTTAAAATAATTATTATTTAATTTGAATTTAAAAATTGAGTTAAATTGTTATGTAATCAATATTTAATTAGTTTATATATATGATACTAATGTTGTGATTATTTTTTATTATTTTTTCAACCAAAGTTTAAGAAAATAAAATAATAAAAATTGAAAATTTTGAATTTTAAATTTTGTAAAATTACTTAAAAATTTCCTTTTCTTTTAACCTTTTAATTTACAATTTTGATCCAAAAAGTGAACAAGTAATCTTACACTAGCTACAAATTACTCACAATTTGATGAGTAATTTTAAGTCAAAAATTGGTACATTCTAAACTCCAACGAGGGAAAATAGTCAGATACCTAATCTTATCAGCAAATTGAAGTGGTCGGAGGGCATACTAGAACCTGAAAATTTGGACTTAGTCAAAAGGGACCCAAGAAATGAAGCAAAGCATGAAAAATTCAATGACCCTTTTCTGGAGATGACCTGAAAAAATGTAGGCCCTTCCATGGGTGAGCTTTCTAATTATGACACATAGACTGAAAAGCTGACTGCAGGCCACGGGAAGGAATTATTTGGGGGTCGTTGGGGAAAGGATATTTTATTTATTGTTACAACCTTCTTGGACTTCTTCAACAATTTTTTCAAAGATAAACTTAGAGATCTAAGTGTGTGTCTATTACGTGGTGGAACTGTATTGGATGGGTTGCTTGATCAATTAATAAATGGTCGGCGGAAATAGCTGAAAAAAGGCAGTGGAAAAAAGAGCAGATGTTGAATGGTGTTTATAATCATGTCGGTCACCATCTTGGGCTAGGACTTAAGCCCAGTGGACATTATTTGCCCAATAAGTTGAGTTTTGAGAAATTGAGTAATAGAGTCCATGAGATGACTCCTAAAAGTCTTCTTAATTGCTTTATTTCTGGGTTTTCAAACCTGCAACTCACAGGTCTTGTCAAACTTATTGAAAGCAAGATTGATGACTCCAAATCCCCCCTTTATGCTATTTTAATAGACAACTTACCTTCATAAAACCTATCTTGCCTTTCCCCTCCTTCTTAACCCTTAGGCTTTGTTTGGTTGGATGTTAATTAATGGAATGGAACGAAACAAAACGAAACGATTTATAATGGAATGAAATGTAATATAGTGAAACGTTGTTTGAGAGAGATAGAAGGGTTCATAATGTAATATAGTAAAATGTTGTTTGGAAAACGGATGGAATGGAATGTAATGTATAATAAATGACTATTATACCCTCATATAACAAAACATATTAAAAAACAGTGATTTGTTACAATTCTGAATAAAAAAACCGTGACTTGTTCGAAGTCTAACTTGCACCACCGTGCATGAGAAGCAAGTTACTAGTGACTCTCAGACTCTCTTTGCGACCACCGACTCTCGATGATACTCATCCATGCTGTCGACGATGGAGCACAATCGACTCTCGACGTCTATCTTGCTTGGTAAGGGGCGAGGGTATATTAGGTAGTAAATCGTTATTAGTTTACGTTCTATCGGATTCATGATTTTCACTGTTTCGGAGGAATGGAATATAAACTGAAAACCTCCGAAACCTTCAGCTTTTATTCCATTCCATTATAAAATCTCTTACCAAACGATAGAATTGTGTTACGTTCTATCTCATTCTATTATAAACCCCTCTACCAAACAGACCCTTACTCCCTAAAAGCAAACCCCCCACTATATGCCAATATAAACCTCTTACCTAAGCCCAAATATAAGACTATAGAGCTTATAAACTCTGTTTTACCTATGATAAAAAATTTCATCCTATTCACCACTGTAAAGTTGAACAATTTTTTATACTCATGCCAAATGATACTGATCCCTTAAATTCTATATTTCCATAAATTTTTTTGACTAATATTTCATTACTTAATCCCCTGACCCAAATATAGAATATCCCACAATTTTACTATACCATTTTGCTTATGACCCGTTAAAAAATCTTATATTATTCTGGGTTGTGCATGGTTACGATCAATCAACCCTTTTATTTTAGATTTTGGCATTCCCTCAATCACCTTCTGTTACCAAAACATACTTATAACCTTAAAGGTGATCCTACAAGTCTAACCTCCCCAGTATCTTATAAATAATTGTATCAGTTAGTTGACTTTGATTATATTGGCTTTATTTTTGAGATTTCAGTTGATCCTATCCCACATTCATCCTTGGAATATCTTTCCTTATACTCTACACCACTTGATTTCTCCTCTTTTCCAACTGACCTTCAACCAGTGCTAAATGAGTTTCCAATAGTTTTTACACCTTATGGTTTACCCCCAAAGAGACCTCATAACCATTATGTCCCAATCCTACCTAACATCCCCAATAAACATCAAACCCTAAAGATACCCTTATGCCAAGAAGGATCCTATTTCAACTTTGAAATTAGAAATACTCGAAGAAGTAATTATTAACCTTAGCAACAACATATATTCCTCCCTAATCCTATCAATACAAGAAAAAAGATGGATCTTGGTGTTTTTGTATAAATTATCGTACACTAAATGCAGTAACTATTAAAGACATTGCCTATAACATAACCTCATAAACATTGAAACTCATGAGATAATATACAATTAAGAACATACACATATATAATTGTTACTTGTCATATTGAAATTTGGTTTAGTAATCTTCTATTTTAGCAAATTGAATAGCGTTCCTAGCATTAAACTAATGACGTACGCCAAGTCTTTGAAAATTAAGAAAAATGTTTTCTTAAGTTATTAAGAAAGTTGTTTCTTATTTATTTAATTATTTCAATTTGATTGAGATAAATTAAATTTATAATTTTATTTGTTTAGACAATTATTATTCATTTTATTTAGAAATTGTTTCTTTATTTCTAAATAATAAGTTTATTGATTTATTAGAAAAGATATTTTTCTTGATTAAATTTTGAAAAGTGTTTCATTTATTAATTAAGAAAAATATGCTTTCTTTA
Source organism: Erythroxylum platyclados (assembly GCA_027563515.1). Lineage (NCBI taxonomy): Eukaryota > Viridiplantae > Streptophyta > Magnoliopsida > Malpighiales > Erythroxylaceae > Erythroxylum > Erythroxylum platyclados. The sequence continues at coordinate 26,683,091 of JAOQMM010000173.1, forward strand.
ATTTTTTAAAATAGTTTTCTAATTTATTAAGGAAGGATTTTCTAATTGATTAAGAAATCAATTTCTGAATAAATAATATAAAGGGTTTTCTTAATTAAATTTGAAAAATGTTTATTTAGTTTTGAAAGTAGTTTCCTTTTTAAAATTAGAAAATAGTTTTCTAATTAAGGAAAAATAATTTCTATGAGATTAGAAATAGTAGTTTCTAATTAAATTATAAATAATTTTCTAGTTGGATTAGAATATCTTACTTATATAATTTTGAAAAAGAGTTTTTCTAAATTATAATGAGTAAGAAGAATAATTTATTGAATTGTTTTCAATGAAATTTTGTTAAAGGAGTAAAGATAATTGGAAATAGTTTCCAATTGGATTTGAAAATTGTTTTCAAATCAAAATAAATTTTTATTTGAAATAGGAATTTAGTTTATTAAGGAATTGATGAGTTTAATCTAATTTAATTTTCCAAAGAGTTGGAAATATTATTTTAGATTATGAAGATCAATAACTAGAATCAATCGAAACTTGATGTTTTATACATATAATTTGATTATGAGTGCATCATTTGTATACTTTACTTAGATGGTTGATATATATATTACCTGCATCTTAAATTGTATGTTTTATATGTGTCATATTTTACATGTAATTTTGTGTTTGATGAGACAAATGAAGTTAAAATCCCTCGTTAAAATATTAAGTACACGTTGAGAACGTGATTGTTGCCTTCCATTGTTATAAGAATAAACCAGAGTTATGATAGTGCTTAACTAAATTTGTGTGATTTGGATGAGCAAACATATGATCACATGAATTTAGAGGCAAGGATAGGAATAACATATAAGATATGTTTTGGCAAGAGTTGTCACCTAACAGATCTATGAGTCACATGAGATATGATTGATAAAGTTGTTATCTGCTGAATTTAAGTTTAGTTGGTTTATTGAACAAACTCAAGATTAACTATATTTGAATAGGATCCTAGCCCTCGAGAAAGATTAGAGTAATCTTTACGAATAGTAGTGAGGGCTATTATTTCGAATAAAATAGTGGGACTAACCAAATACATGATTAAATTCCTAATCTTATTTGGTAGCCATGATATATAATTAATTACATTTTTTTCTTACATCTATATTTTGTTCTAAGTGGAATTTACCTTATTTAGTATAGTTGATACTAAGTTAGTGAACTAAATTTCTTGGACATAAGATTATGTTTTGAGAGGAGTTCCCAAAGTTAGATAGAAAATCAAATGCACATTATGCAATTTTGCTATAATCCTATTGAGGATTTGATGACAAAGTTTTAGAGGTATGTCAAAATCATATAGATGACAAAATGTATCGACATTTTGAGTTGACTAACGTCTCATAAACTTTGCTGACAACATGTAAGACGGATGCCAACATTATAATAGCAAGATGCAAGAGGTTGCATGGAGTAGAGCTGAAAGGTATAGTACTTTGATGAAAATTTTTCACTTAATTTAGCCTACTAAAAGCATAAATATGGACATCAATTAAAGGCTTTGTTATAGTATGATAATAATTGTCATTAGAAGAAAACGATTGCATGACTTTTCTTACCTATACGTGATATGATAAAGATCATATGTATTTCTCAGTCATGCTTATGAGTATTTGATACTGAATTTAGATTTAACAATATTACAATGTTTAAAGTATGATAAGAAAATGATTGTTGCGTAAAAGCAATTGATCCAAGTTTATACAAATAGTTTGTATATGTTAGATCAAAGGAGACTTATGCTTAAAATAAGTGACAATAATACGAAGCTAGATCAAGGAGACTATCCTTTTATGCCATGATGATTAAATCAACATAACGAAACTTATAAAGTTACATACAAGGGTATATGTATCCTTTTGATTATGTCAAGTTAAAGAATAACCAAATCAACCTTTGGTGAAAGGATGATGATGATATTGAATTTTTAAATTTATACATGTGATGTATTGGATGGAATAACAATTCATAAAATGATAATACTTATATTTCATTGTATTACTAATGATTTTTGTGATATAGTCATATGTATTAAATGAAATGTTGATTTAAAATTTTGAAAAGTTCAAATTGTTTAAAGCTAAGTAGAAATTAAACATTGAAAATATTGAAGCACTTCGATGAGATCGTTACGGTGAGTTTTGAATTTTCAGTTATCGACAAGGAATGAGATTCTCCAGTGAATACCTTCACAAAAAAATTCCATAAGAGTATGGATTTATGTAAGGATTAAAATACAATATGAGAAATTATATGATGCAATATTATTTTTTTATAGCTATGCCTAGTACAATGACTTACCTTCAATAGTTCCAACTGAATCAATTAGCGAGATTTCATATTAGATATGAAATGCCAAGTTTTTGAAAAGAGTTAAAGTTAATGATTTAAGGATGTAATGCTTAGTTGAAGCATGTATTATCCATTAAGTTTATAATTAAATTGGGTACTAAAGATTATGAGATATCCAAAGGTTGGATACAATCTTACAAACTTATTGAGTAAATTGTTTGATTCAATGTATACTTATAGGAGAATAGTTCTCAAGATAAGTAGTGGGAGTAAGATGAAATTTGAAAAGTTCAAATCTCATGATAGTACATCCAATTGAAATTAGTGCCTTTATTGATATATTTGATGTATAATTGAAAGGCTACGATACATTGAAAGATTCACTTTCATAATAAATTCAAACAGTTTGTTTTGGAGATGATTGTGAATTTATCATGTCTACAAGAAGGTTAGTGGTAGTATAATTGTCCTCTTCTGTAGGAGTATATGGAGACCTATTGCTCATAGAGAACATCACTTCTAACTTTCAATTGTTGAAAAACATAATTGTCCAATAACAACTCTTGTTAGATATGAAACGGTAACAACTTAATTTTGGGAATTAGATCTATAGAGATAGATTGGAAGTTATTGACCTATCCTAAGTCCCAGTACATTGATAATGTACTAAAGATATTTAGTATTTGAGATATCAGATACTTCTGAAGTATTAAAGATATCTATTATTCTATGTATTAGTTGATATTTGAATTCAAGATGATAAGGATATAACTTTAGAAGTAAATCCTAATTAAGGTGTATTTACTTATAACAATATCATTCAAGATTGGAAAGGTTCCAATGTAGTAATGGTTGTTAATTAAGCCATAATATGATTTTCATTTAGTGGAAATGATTAATTAGATCAATAAGTTCTTTAGTGAACTTGATATAGTTTATTGCATTGTTCAAGACAGTAATGTATTGTGGAACATTAGAGCCATTGGGAATATAAAAGGAGCTAAGATCTCATCAAAGATCCAAAGCTTTATTTAGGCAATTTTTCTTAATTATGATGATAAGTAAGACGGAAGTTTCAAGATTTAAGCTAGTGCTCACTATAAAAAATCTTGAAGAATTCTCTCATTAAGCTACTGTCCCAGTAGTAGTATAATCGTCATATGGTGATGTGGCATAAGATGCTTAAATGATTGGCTACAAGTGGGAGATTGTTGATTTATGCCCTATAGCTAATCAGTTTGGTTATAGTTTAGTGAAAATTATTTGAAGGCATTCTTTATCTTGTACATGTTTAGATGTATATGATAAAGTCCATGGGATAATGGTACATTGCAAATAAATTATAAAGAGATTATAATTATGAGATTCATATTGCATTTATGTATTATCTCTAAATTTTTCCTAGTCATTGTTCTATTAAGATTGGACATTAATAGAATGCAAAAAGACTAGCACACATTATATTTTTCCTTATGAAGGAAGTAGTCGATCTCATAGGTTAAAGTATGGAGATACTTAAACAAACATATAGGTGTTTGTTAGAGAACAAGTTCACTGCACAGATTTGATATGAGAAATCCATTTGGAACATTACTTGTGTATCTATGGAATTCTCATTGTGATGATTGCATAAGTGATCCTTTGACTTGAGGTCTCCAGAGTTATCGTATATAGGAATTGTTATGTTTTGATACTACTTATGACCTATTTAATCATGGGTCGATCAATCGGTAATCATTGGATGTAGTATAAACTATATGGAGGTAGTTGTGTTATCAAGATATGATTCATCACCATAAAGTAATTAGGGAGAATGTTCTGTTGTTTTCGATTAGTATTGATTTAGGAAATCCTTGGCCAAGGTAGAATGACGCTTTATAAATAGTTTACAAATGTCATTAATTAAATTGATAACTAATGGCATAGAACTAATATGATTAGACTAAAAATAGAATAAACATTAATTTCATACTTTATATCTAATCAGAACATTGTATGATGAAATGATTGAATTATATGAAAATAAATCATGCACAGAAAGATTAGTCAAAACCACTTTGACATTCCTAAATATTTGGGTGGTCATGATGCATTTCTAGACGTTAATCTTGATCTATAATTATAAATTATTTAATTGGAGAATTAAAGATAAATTAAAAGGAGTTTTAATTTATCTAATTCTAATTATAATTTTATAATCATTGCCAACATACTTGGGAATCTAATGGGTCTCACATAAAGAATGGGTTGAAGAAAGAAAAGTTATTTTAATCAAATTAGACTTGATTGTAAAGTTTAAGAAACTTTATGATTAAATATGAGATATTTAATAAATAAAGATCAATATGAGATATGTTTGGGCATAACTGGTATTTTATTAGAATTATTTATAATTCTAATTAAATTTTGATTTAAATTAGAATTTAATTTCAATTAAATTACTAAAACGTCCAAAACTTATTATAAATAGGCTTAAGCTTTAATAGAGCTAACACTTCTTACTCAACCATCTTTGTAAAAGTTACATAGTTCTCTCAATCTGTTCTCTAGATACCGTTAGAGGCTGGACACTTATGCGGCTATGATGGTTGAAATGAAATAGATCAGTTTCAAAAACAGTTTGTGGGATATAACAAGAAAAGGATCAATTTCGGAATAAGGTATAAATTAAGATTCATGTTTTGATTTTTGAGTTAATAATTTTATAAAATTAAAGAGATCTTGGTTTTTGAGAAATTAAAAATATGAAAAAATTTGTAATTATTTTGTTGCGGTCGAGATTGGATTCTGTCCCTATTTCCCATCATTTGATACCCTCGACCAATTATATTATTGAATTCTGTACATTTAGCATCCTTATAACACTTGCAATCACCTTGAAGCCACCACGTTAGCTCCATTGACTCAACGTCCAAAGACATAAGATGATTGTCCTAAAAATACCCTGGTGACATCAACAATAGAAGGTAATAACACTGCTCGAGAAGTTATGGTAAGCCACTGTGGTTAAAGAACTTATCATGAAGCAACTAATATTGCTATCATGTGAACATTTAAGCATCTCAAAGTGAGTCATCACATTTAAAGTAGTTAATTTACAAGGTGAGGTTTTTGTGCAGTTATGCAAAATAATAACATTTGTTGATTTTGGTTCATAGTTGTTGGAAAAAAGAGTTTGGAGGACTTAAACATGTTTGTTGCAATTGTTTTCAAGATTGATCTTTATAATATCTTTATTTACAAAGTGGACTAGAAACTCTCTCATGAATAAATCGTCAGTTGAGTTGCAGTTCAAGCCACTAAGGCAATCAGGTGAAAATCTAGAAAGGTATGGACGATGGATTTTGCCACATATTAGGTTGCACCTTGATGATGTATCAATTGAAACTAATAAGTTAACAATGTTTGCCAAAAAGAAGATGGTACTAGTTTGAGAATATAGAGAGAAGAAATTGGAAGTTTAAAGGAAAGAAAGAAAGAGAGAAGAAAGAGGCCCCCTATACTAATAACTAAAATGAAAAAAAAAAGAGAATGTCAAAGCATCTGGGAAAAACAATTGATCTATATCAATAAACCCGCTAAAGACCCGAGCCATAGAGTGCTTATTACTAACGCCACGGATAGATATGTTTTTAGATCTTGCATTTCGAATCCTCCTTCTTTACTTCGTAAAAGTGAATTTTATTATGGAGCCGTGTGCAGTTGGCAAATAATGCCTATATGGTTGTTCAACTCTATCTTTCTTATTATTCTTTATCCCTTCTCCTTACCCTATCATTATTATACGAGATAGAGTAACCATTTATTTGAATTTTCTTATTTTAATCTTATATCATCAGGGTAATGATTCATCAACCTATTGCTGCTTTTTATGAGGCACAAATAGGAAAATTTATCCTGGAAGTAAAAGAACTATTGAAACTGCGAGAAACCTTTATAAGAGTTTATGTACAAAGAACAAATCTGAAGAGGTTTTTACTTGTATTAATCTAGATTTAGATGCTCAAGTAGAATTTGGAGCATTCCAAAAACTTGAAGATCCCATTACAAAAAGACAAATACTCTGATACAACAATGATCTCTTACTTTTTACCTCCTCCTTTTTTTTAGAATTTGACATTTAGAATTTGACAAAGGGGTATCGGAAATATCTTGATTTAAATCGTCGCCTTTTTTTGATTTTTTTCTTTTTTATTTTTCTTTTCATTTTTTAGGGGAGAAATGAATATAAATGTATAAATGAAAAAAGAAATAGCAACATAGAAATATAGAAGAAATAAGAGAAATAACTAGAAGAAAATAAAGACAGAATGGAAGAGAATAGAATAACGAAAAAGAGAAAGATCCTATCATCAAGAAATGATTGGGCTACTAGAAAAACTAAAAAGTCAAACTTATTTTTTTTGCCCTCATTTACTAATTCACCCATTGTTACGATAGATAGACATACTCAAACCTGAGAAGAGAGAAAGACTAAATTTCTTTCTGATTTTTTAGGTGTCATTTGTCACATAATATACACATTTGGCAAGAGGTTCACAAAAAATGTAAAATATATTTTTATAACAAAAAATTGATGGAGAAATTAAGTTGGAATTTAAAATTAATCGTTTGAGAAACATTAAGGTTCCGAAAATTTTGAGTTTAAATTGAATTATAATAAAAATATTAAAATTAAATTTTAACAATTAGAAATACTATCACCAACCAAAAGAACGCAGGGCAACAATTCCGAGGCTGTTTTTCTCTAACTTTCTCAAGCGTCAAATTGCGTAATTATTGTTTGCACAAATATAGTTGTTTAAATCCAATACTTCATCTGCTTAGTCTCACTTTTTTCAATTGTAATTTTTAATTTCTATTTCTTCCGGGAATCATTTTAATCTCGTAACTTACGTAAATGTAAACTATAATAGTTAATATTGACAGAAACGGCGACGTGTTAAGGTGAAAAAGTGGTACTGAGAAGTTATCTATTGAAGCTTTGAGAGGCTTTGATAGAACCTAGAACTGAAGATTTTGTTAAGAGAAAGAGAGACAGATTGAGATACTCCATGGGAACTGCTGATTCTGGAAAGTCCAATTCCGACTCCGATATCGAAGATACCAACCCTGACCCTGTTTCCATACCCAATTCTGATTCTTCCAATGCATTGGTTTCTACTCAGTCCAACTCTCCCGCCGTATGCCTCCTGCGCTTCGCCGGTGACTCCGCCAGCGGCGCCGTCATGGGCTCAATCTTCGGCTTCGGTCCTCTGTCTCTCTCTCTCTTTCACACACACACAAACACACTCACACGCCCGTTCACTTGCAAGTTTTCCCCGTTAGTTTGTGGGGTTGTTGTGGGCTCTTCAAAATAGATGTTTTTGGTGAAAAGGGATGGTCAGGTCACTTAGAAATTGTGTTTGCGAGCTTGGTTTCATTTTTCTTGGTTCGGGTTTCTTATAAGTGCTATAAAGTTTTAAGACTATTGAGTTTGTAGGTCAATTCCAGGATTTTTTGGGATTGGAATTTGGATTTCCTTCATGATGGGTTGCTCATGTAGGTTTAAATGGGTTCATGTTAAACATTTTATGCAAGTCTTTTTTTATGTCTAATGCCTGCTAAATACTGTTCGGCTTCCTTATTATGTTAAGAAGTTTGGTGATTGGGGTATGGGATACTGATAAGTGTAGAGAACACAAAAGATTCACAATATGATGAAAGACTGAAATTGAATGACTAATCATAGCTTATTCAGCATATTGAGAGTTGTTTGAACAGTTCCAGTGAGTAGTTTTTCAATGATAAGACAGAATCATCATGCTTACTTTGCCATTGTGTTCAGGAAGCCAAATTTAGAATACATAGGCATATTATTATTCACATCTACAACAAAAATGGTTTGCAAACCATTCATTCACATTACACTTTGCTATTTCACTTTACGTTTGTGCACAAGCTTGGAGATACAGTTGCAATGGATGCCCATTCAATGATTGTTTTAGGAGAGGGGTTTACAAGTTTACAAAACCAATTATGAAGGTGATTGACATTCCCCATTAAGGCCTACATTGATGGATTTCAGGTTCGGGCTTAATAAAAAAGCGTGGCTTTAAAGGATCCCTTGCTGAGGCAGGTTCATATGCCAAGGTATGACATTTTGCAAAATTCCTGAATCTCATGCATCGAAGATCATGAGAACATTTCATTTTTATTGCCATAATCCTTTTGTTGCCATAATTTATCAATAGAGTTTGCATTTAAAGGTAACATCATTACTTTAAACTACTTTTAGATAACATGATAACATACATTTCCTATCCAAGTGATATGGTTGACAAGCCACAGTTCTTTTGTACGTTTGCCAAATGCAGTTCTACAGCTTTCTTTTTGACTTTTAATGCTATTGAACCTACAACACATACATATCTTACTGCCATACTACTAAGATTACCGACTTATTAAAGTTGCCGCGTTCCAGACATTTGCAGTTTTGTCTGGGGTGCACAGTTTGGTTGTCTGCTTTTTGAAGAGACTTCGAGGGAAGGATGATGGTGTGTATGCTAACTATAGAAATCCATATTAGATGTTACTTTATGCCTTGATTTTTACTTTATTGTTTGCAGTCATTAATGCTGGAATAGCTGGATGTTGCACTGGTCTTGCTCTAAGTTTTCCAGGTACATAATCTTTTCAGCTGATACTGTAATGACAAGATGATTTCGAGTTTTCCATTTTACCAAGAAAAAGATGGTGGTAGATGTGCTAAGGCTGTCTTTGGCTTTATTTGTTTTTTTGTGCAATTGCGTAGCTTACTTATTATCAATTTCTCTTCCGTTGGACAAATAGTATTGATGAATTTTAATGTTATGATTAATTTCACTAGACTTTGTAGTGATAACGGCCTGTTTGAACTTTATATGTTGTTTTCTTTGTGCAGGTGCACCTCAGGCACTTCTTCAAAGCTGCCTCACGTTTGGGGCATTCTCATTCATCATTGAAGGTCTTAACAAGCAGCAACCAGCAATGGCTTATTCTTTGTCGACAAGAATCAAGCAAGACCACCATAAGTTACCTTCTCCATCAGCTCTCCCTCTTTCAATTCCCCTTCCGGATGAACTAAAAGGAGCCTTCTCCTTTTTCTGCAACTCCTTAAAGAAACCCAAGAGCAGCCATTTTTCTCCTACTCACTGATGGGCTTGGCAGGGTTTTTATTTGTTGTTCCTTTACTTGGTAGATTGTAATGGTGAAAAAGTACCTTGTAAATCGTCTAGATTCCAGAGCTTCTCAAAGCTTGAATAACAAAGGCCTTGACAAGCATTGCAAGTTTTATGTTCCTCGTCTTCCTGTCATGGTATCCCTAACCGACAAGAACTCAACGACTAAGGTTCAGAGGAAAGGTCCTATTGTTTGTTTCTATGCATGTTCTTATTTCAGTTAACCTTAGCCTTTTGTTTAACATTGGAGGGGGAATCACAAATTGATGAAAGATGATGTTGTCTGCGGATTTTCCTTTCTTATGCCTAACAATTAAGGACAAACAAATTTTACGGGGAACAGATCTTCTGTTCCTCCCAGTCCCTAGCAGATTTCATCCATTCATTGCAATAAATGAGATGACTGAGATCTACGGGGAAAGAGAGATTTTAGGGATGGAGGCTAGTTTCAAAGATTTTGCAACTTCTGTTAAGCTGCCAGTAATTGACGCGTTGTACCTCAGCTAATTCGTTGTTCCATAAAGATAAAACCATGATTATGTACGGCAATCTGAGAATTGTGAAATTTAGACAGGGTTAATGCGAAAGGGCTATTATTAGATGATGATTTCTGCCAATCTTGATTGTGTAATAGCTTCCATCATTTTTACGCCACTCTACTGATTGGACGCTACCGTTTGCTGGCTTGTATCAAATGTTTGCCCTAAAACATTCTTATAGCCCGAGCAATTACTTGTTACTTCCATTAAGTAGTAGAACGTTAATCTTGTTCATGTTCTTGGTTTAGATGCTTTATTCTCAGAACTCAAAAAGAGGGTAGTAAATGAAAAGCACAAAAAAGGAGCAGACTCTTTGCATGGTATCCAGATCATCCTCTTCTTGCTTTCTGAAGCCGGATGTCTATCATTAACACCAACAGTCCTAGTTTGTTGTTGATAATATTCCCCCTCTTCCTAGAAGACTTCTTTTTCCCTGGGAAAGGCATATTTTCTTATACAAAGTCTTCAAACTTTATTACTGTATTACCATATTATTTGAAGGAATTTAGCTTTATCAAATCCTATATCATATATTTGGCATTTCTTTCTTTCTTGCATTTGGATCATTGAAAATTTCGAATTATATATCCATGTTCCCAAGTAAACAAAGGTAAAATACAAGGCAAGTGAAATACCATGGCTATAATTCTCCTATTCGTTCGGTTAAGCTCCCAATATGACTCAATGATATCCAGGAAAACTGTCTGAAACACCAATATATGCAAATACTAAATTACAAGAAACAAAGTTTTTATTTTATTATTTTTTTAGCAAAAGGTGGAGATTTCACATTAGTCTCAACAAATTCAGAACTTACCTATTGAACACTTCTCAGCTCACTTTTCCCTTCACTTCCAAAGCTAAGAGGGAGATCATAGAAATCTGCCAAGTAGGCTAAAGCTTCCGAGTTACTGTCACATATCTTCCACAAGGATCCAACTTCCCCTCTAGAGACAGTACCCCAATCCTCACAATTATCAAGGAAATCAAAGAGCTTCTGGTAGAAACAGTCATAGTTCATCACAATGAATGGAACTGGAAGCTTAGACCCTATCCTTTCTAGCTGAATCAGTGCTAAAATCTCAAACATTTCATCTAGAGTTCCGATTCCACCAGGGAGAGCTACTACAGAAGTTGTATCTGAAGAACTATTCCGAACGACAGCATCCACCAAAGCATGCTTTCTTGCTGAGAAGAACCTACATTTGTGTTTAACTGCTTCATCTTTCAACCTCAAGAACCATTTCAATGAAGCATCTAAAAGTGGCAGCAGTTACCTGCATGTCAGGTACGTTTCTAATGGTAGGTAGGGATGGAAATTTGAGGCTGTCCATTCACCAGCTTCTTTGCCTATCTTAAATCCTCCAACTGGTTTTCCTGCTTCCAATGCACCTTTAGTAGCAGCATCCATTAGGCCTGGACCAGCACCTGTCCATGAGGTACAGTTCAAAAGCTTTGCAATCTGGTTGAGAGAGACTAAAAGTCATTATAACCCATTAAGGATGGATATGCTAAAACCAGTATAAGAATCGATCAGAATCACTTGCCTCTCTACCCAACTCCAATGTCTGTATGTAATGTGGATGGCCAGGTCCCATTCTCGATGAACCCAAATAGACAACTCCCCTTCCAAGTCTGTGTATGAGTTCATAGCAACGACTTATCTCTTTTTTAATCTTTAAAACAAAATGAAATTATTAAATGAACTTCCAGATCATTAATCATAGTTATTGAAATAACTTCCTGTGCTTGAACCAAATATCCATCGGTAAGTACACAACGTTAAGCATTGAAAATTGATCTAATAGAACCAACAATTTATCACAAGCAGGGGTGGTTCAACCAATCCATCCACTCAAGGGTAGTTCATTGAATCTCCCTTGATCAAGCCTTCAACATATACTCCATTAGTCCAATAGCGAAAGCCTAAGATCAATTCTATCACCAAATAAATCGTAGCAGTAATATTGGGATTGCTAAGGGCCACAATCAGAATGAAAGAGAACACAATCCAGGCAGCATCTTATCTATGAATAATTAAGAGAAATATCCGATAACTACATGACCGAAGGGAATATAGAGCCTGAATAATGGATTAATAAGAAGAGAAAAGTATGTGGAAAACAGCCCACAATCATATAATTTCAGAAATAAAAGCCTGTGCTTTTTCATATCTCATACGACTTCAAGCAGGCAAAAAACAAGAAAGAACGGACATTATGACTGAGTACACTACTATAGTTTCATCAGAAACCACTTGTAAAAGATCTTCTCACTATGTAAATCCTAACCCGTCTGAAAATGTTTTAGATAAGTTGAGTGTTGAGCAAATCAAGATGTTTTATTCACATCTAGCACTGTCAAGACTAACATTTGTTTTACAACCATCCCCTTTTTGTGCTCCAGACAAACTTACTTTCCTAATGTGATATCACACTGTAGATAATACAGTTCCCAGTATCATATATTCCAGTCAGAAATTCCTTTTCCTTGCAATATTGTAGCTTGATATTATTATTTTTCATTCTATTTCTAAACTGTGTCTCAAGTTATGTTGGCTATCACTCGAATTGATCCACAACCCCTACACATCGCAGCCCCACTCACTAGCTTGCGAGTAGATATGTAGGCTAACTTTATGGAAGATAAACAAGCAAGTTGTTACCTCGTTTGGACTTGTTCTCTCCTCAAACTCAACCGTTTCAGAGCTGCACATCGAAATCTTGACCGGACAAACCGTTGGCTTTGCACACTTGATACGAAAACCAAATCTCCCTTTCCCATCTAAAGATTGAAACATTATAGTCTTCTTACCATAATTACTCGCCAAAAAATGAGCGCCGGATAAACCCAATATTGAAAATCCCATCTTTTTACGTCGGACTGAAACAAATATTAGGTTTTTGTGCTCTAAATGATTGACAAAAGGGAGATGATATGCGTACTAATCTCGTGAGCTGATAACTGTGATGAATATGAACCGAAAAGAAAAGGAATCACATTAGCAAGTTGAAATTCGATTTGATGGAAGCTATGGGGATATAAGCATCTGATATTCCCACTTGTTTTTGCGCCGTTGTTGAACAAGGTGAAAACTGATGCCTTCTTGATTAACAAGACACCAAGGGTATCAGGAGAATTTCGGTGCAACTGAAATGAGACTTGAAAACCTTGTACCCTTTCCTCTTCGAGAATGGGTACGTCTTGGATTTGTTGAAGGCTTCAAAATCTTTCGTCTTTATCAGTTTTCTCTTTGGTAGTTTCCGGTTTTTTTGTTGCTAGTGTCAAGCTCTTTATATGGGTTGGCAGGTATCTCTCGTGACTCGATGCACAAAAGGCGTGCCACTGGTGGCAAACAGAAATCTCGGAGGAGAAGCGAAACCAAGTATGATACAAGCTGAAAATTTTGACCTTCTTGTTTTCTTTGTGAGCTTTTCAGTTGAGTGAAACGAGCCTAAAATTGGTAATTTTAGATCATTTATGGCCGTGTCTGAAAATTGATGTGGGCAGATAGTTTTGATGGGTCTTTTGGGTTTTGATATTTGCTTCTTTGTTCTTGGAACGAAAGCAACGATTTCTTTTGGCCTTGTTCGTGTTAGATTTAATGTCAAGCTTCACTTAATGGGTTGCTTCCTTGTAAGAATATGCCATGAAGTATATGGCCATTTGGATTTTCCATACAAATGGTTTGCGTGCATCATGCAGCTCGCTCTAATTTGCAATTTCACCTTGTTAGTTTTCATATTGGATTTTTCTTTCTTTTTATTGTTGCTAATGCTTTGAAATTGTAGTTCTTGGAATGGCTTCAAGTGCAAAGTTTGGTATTGAGTACTTGTAGTGTTACTCATCAATGGGTTATTTACTTTGATTTTCACTAAAGGTATGAGCTCGGGCGGCAGCCTGCAAACACAAAACTTTCTAGCAACAAAACAGTGAGAAGGGTTAGGTTTCGATGAGGCAATGTGAAGTGGCGTGCTCTGAGACTTGAGAGTGGAACTACTCATGGGGTAGTGAGGCCGTGTCTAGGAAGACCAGGATCCTTGACGTGGTGTACAATGCATCTAACAATGAACTGGTTCGTACTCAAACTTTGGTGAAGAGTGCCATTATTCAAGTTGATGCGGCACCTTTCAAGCAGTGGTATCTCCAGCACTATGGGGTTGACATTGGTCGCAAGAAGAAAACTGCTGCAGCTACCAAGAAGGAAGGAGAGGTTGGGGCAAACTTTGGCCCTGTTTGGCAGTCAGCTGATTCTATCAGCTGTTAGCTGATAGCTGATTCTATTAGTTGATTTGACTAGCTGATTGCATTAGCTGATTGTTAGAAATGTTTGGTAAAATTAGTTGTTTTGTATTAGCTATTTATATGTAAAATGACTTATGAGGACATGTCTTTAAAAAAATTATAAGGGTATGAATATTGTATATTTTAGTATTTTGTTGAATATTCTTATAATAATTTAAATTTTAGATATTTAATTTTGCAAAAATTAAGTTTATAACTCT
>JAOQMM010000173.1:26697755-26709453 GCA_027563515.1 Erythroxylum platyclados
TCTGAATATAATTTAAATTTTTAATTATATTCAAAATATATAAAATTTTAAATGAAAATTAATTTAAATATTATAAATAAAATTATTTATTTTAATAAAAAATTAACTTTTCACTGATAAAAATAATTTATTTTTAAATTTTATCTAATATATAATTATTATCAATAACAAAAAATATAACTATATTTACATTAACAACTACAAAATTTTTGTTTCTATTTAAAAAAATTAAATACCAAAGAAAAAATAGAAATAAAAACAAACGGCATCAAGCATTAATTTTGAAAATACTCTTCATTGGCTGAGTTTTTCACAAAATTCAACCAAGATCAAAAGTTATAACTAATTAAAGTTGATATAATCGTTTAAAATTTACAAAACTTTCACACAGACTTTTTGAAAAACTCATTGTCCATTACTTAGCTCTAGTAATTTGTCTCTTAGATGTTGCACGTTATTAAAGCTTTGGATTTTAATTATGGGGACATGGAATGGAATAACAAAGCATGGAATGAGGTTGACTAGATGTGGGTGGTGGGTCCCATCCACCATGAACTGAATCGGGTGTGGCAGAGCCGCAGAGGACGGTGATATACTAATATTTGGGTAGGCATGTGTGTGTTGAACCAATCAATCTAAGCAGGGAAGAGTTTGTCCTGAAGTGGCCGACGACTACTGCTCTTTAATTTTGGCACACAACTTCCCCTTAGTGGAAGTGCCTTTGCAGCCTTAGCACCTATCTCTGTTACAGAAGCCTTTGTATAAAAGTTGGAGGATGGTCCTCACTGATCTTAGGCGATTCACTCACATCATATTATAATTTTTAAATAGGTAAAATATAGACCCCGTTAATAAGAATTGAGTTTGGGTTAACTGTTACCAAAATGATTAGAATTAATTATTTAGATAATTGACCCTTACCACTTACAAACTCTTTAATATTTTTATGTTTAATCAATATGGGATACTCTAACACTCCCTCTCAAGTGCAACTGAGACTAGACATCTAGTTGTCACTTGAAATAAACGCAGCGGTAACCAGACCGGATCGTTGAGATTGGACATTCAAAAGGATAACCGAAAAATTAATAATTCGGACCAAAATTGCTCTGATACTATATTAAAATTTTTAATATAAGCAAAGCGTAGAGTTCGTTAATAAGAATTGAGGTTAAGTCAACCATTATCAAAATGATTAGAACTAATCATTTAAATAATTAGCCCTTACTATTTATAAATCCTTTAATATTTTTATGTTTAACTAATATGAGATACTTTAACACCGAAAAATGCAAAGCATAAAATTTAAGGGCCCTTTTATTCTGATTCTTGACTATGATAAATTCTAGCAATATCGATAATTAATTTTTTCTGGTGTAGAACATTTTAAGAAAAGAGGGAGTTGCAAGCTGTGAATGACGTGTGTTCTTGAAGCCAGTCTGATCGATGATGCTCATGCACCTGTGGTAGGGGTGACAAATCAGAATGTCTTTTCCAACTTACTGCTCCATTTAGTGGATAATAAGTCTATTTCAATCCAACAGTGGAATTTTTTGGTCACTTATTCCACTGTTCATATTAAGGACCTTTTGGGACAGTTTCTCGTTGATTTCAATAATTTGATACCTAAGATCATTTTTTTCTTAAGAAACCGATTTCTCATTCTACCCTATAGCCAAATTGGGACATAACGTATAAAAAATGGACTAGTTATATAATCTTTAGTAGTAATTTTATCAATATATACTATCAAATAGAGTGGAGTTCAAAACGTCCAATTAACTGGTTAATTTGCATTTCGAGTTAAAAGCAACCTTTAACTCAACAAGCACAAAGTAGACGACATAGGCCCTATTTGGCAGTCAGCTGATTGTATTAGCTGTTAGTTGATAGCTGATTCTATTAGCTGATTTGACTAGCGGATTGCATTAGCTGATTGTTAGAAATGTTTGGTAAAATTAGCTGTTTATATGTAAAATGACTTATGAGGACATGTCTTTAAAAAAATTATAAGGGTATGAATATTGTATATCTTAGTATTTTGTTGAATATTCTTATAATAATTTAAATTTTAGATATTTAATTTTGCAAAAATTAAGTTTATAACTCTAATAATAATAATAATAATAATGATGATGATGATACATCCAAGTATAAAATATAACAATTCACCGATAGAAATGCAAATCGATCAAACTCATGAATTATTTATAATAATTGCACTAATTAAAACTTTTATTTTAATATTACTGTGCATATTATTAAATTTTAGTTAAAGGCCTAAAGAGCGTCTTCTTTCATAATAAAAAGTTAAAATCTTTAACATCTAAATTAAATCGTTAACAAGTGGACTTGAGACTGCTTGGAGCAAGTTTAAAGGAGAAGGTCTTTTTTGCTTCCCTTTTCTAGCTTTGGGCATATTAGTCTTTTGGTTGATCAGCTGAAGTGAAAAGCTACCCTTCCTCAGCTTATTGATTTTCAGCTTATTGGTTCAACCAGCTATCCCAAACAGCTGGTAACCAAACACTTTAATCAGCTGATTGACTATATTAGTCAATCAGCTAAATTTTTGGCTGATCAGCCATTCACCAAACAGGGCCTTTATCTCATCCATTCTATTGTTCGTGCAATTCCTTAACATGTCAACCAATTGTTTCTCTTGCGACCAATGTACATTTCGCATATTTTTACATTTCGCATGGTAGATCACTCTAGTTTCTTAGGCTTCCAAGATATTGGAGAGCCTATTGTACGTCACCATTCCTTAATTTTTTCCATTGCTGAAGTAAAATTTTTCCTTTGCTGAAGTAGGCCAATTGGATTTTTTTTCATGGTGACAGATACATATTAGAGGGTAAGGAGCTGGAGTTTTACATGAAGAAGATCCAGAGGAAGAAGGGAAAGGGAGCTGCCTAAGTTTTTGTACCATAGCTCCTTACATATTCCATTGAGTTTGTGATGAGATGAGTGATCAACACTTTTAGTTCATGCATAGCATTTGCCATAGGCACACATTGCCTTGCATCGGTGGAATTAGTGTACCTAAGTGGATGAAAGACCGAATGTTGTTTTATGCTTTTACCTATTACTAATGACTCCAGTGGCAATGAAAGAGTAGCATAACAAAAGCAAAGCTCGCCTCAATCTAGCAGAGCACAGCTTGGCAGTTCAAGTGAGGACAGCACCATCTGCTAATTATTTTCTTTCAAAAAAAAGCAAAAGCAAATGGAATCACAAGGGAACAACATTTATCATCAGTAGACACACACATAAAAAGAGTAAATTTGTACAGGCGCAGAAGAGTAGATAGAGCACATAACCAGTCCCGTGAAAATAAAGATGGTCCTATCCTTTGCCATGTTTCTTCCTCAATTTGTCTCTAACAAAATCATTTCGAGCCTTGATTCGAGCTTGTTGAGGACCAATGTTGACGTAAGACAGATGACTTCCAAAGGCGAACAAGGCCATTCCAGCAACAAAGCATCCCAAGTTCACTGCCAATTTCTTTGGCGTTGAAGGGAAACACAGCACCATTTTTGCTTATCTGCAAGCACAAATTCGAGGAGGACAACCTCATCCTTAAACAACCACAAATCCAGAAAAAACATTACAGAGATAACTGGATCCCAAACATTTTAAAGCAGCCTTTTAACAGCTAAAACCCCTTGCTTGATGAATCAAATGTACCTGAAAGCCCTAGAAATAAACAGAACCACTCTCATGCTAAGTTTCTGCTTCTACTTCTGCTAAAAAACACAACAAATTCAACTTGTCACCGCTTAAGCACCCGAGATAGAGTAACAGACAGGTAATCACTAGAAACCCCATGTAGAATCAAACACAGACGTCAGAAAAAGAAAGAAAGAAAGATAGCACCCCATTCGTAAGTAGCAAATAATCAAACATGTAATGCCCATTATTTACCACCATCAAAGACAAAAACTTTACTTGAATTTAAGGTCGAAACATCAATAAACGTCCAAACACAGAAGCGTAACCACCGTTGTCAATGAGAATGGGATTAGCGCATGACCTTAAATCGATCAGGGTTGGTTGATCTGGTGGGTGTCTCTGTTGCTATTGTAAGCAGAGCAGTTCCCGCAAGACGGACCTTTAATATGGGCCACTAAATTCTGCATCTGCTGGTACGTATCACAATTTAGGCCTAAAATACTAGTTTACTCTAGCTTTAATTTTTTAATAATAAATTATTAACTAGAATATAAATTATATTCGTGGTTATAATTTATAATATTGAGTAATTCATAATTTATATATAACTAATTGCAAATGTTATATAATATGAACTTTTTTAGGAAATAATGTATTGAAAGAATTTTAATTCACCTTAATTTTAAAAAAATTGTTGATAATAATAGAAAAATGTTAGACACTTATAAATCCTATTTAAATGGAGCTCAATAGAGACAACCTCTCTATTAATTAGAAATAAAATTAAGTATCATCAAATCTTTTTAACCTTCACATTTCAGTGAATTTTCTATTAGATAATGTTGTTATAAATACGCCCAATCTATTACATCTAGACGGGTTGAGCAGCAAACAATTCCTTCTCAATCCACTCCTTACCCAAAAACATCGACCAAACAGTGATGAAGTGGTTATATTCTCCTAAAACTTACTCTAGTTTTTGGACAAGCAAGTAATATTGAACCAACATTAAAGAATTGAAAAAAAAAAGAATAAGAATAGCAAGTAGAAATTAAAAATTAGAATAAAAATAAAATTATTTATTATACATGTTTGATATATAATTATTAAGAACGAGATTAATTAAATTAATAGGTATGCTAATATTTAGTATCAAAAATTAAAAATAATAATGAGAAAATTTTTATTCATTCTTATTTATTATATAATTTATTTTTTAAATAAATAATTAAAATATATTATATATTATATTTTATATTTTGTAAGTAATTAATCAAAATTATTTTTCAATGATTTATGAAGTTATTAAATTTTAGATAATTATGAATAATTTTATCATAAGTATAAAGTTAAAGAACTATATTTTTTATTAATATAGTATCAATAAAAAATAAAAAAATAAATATAAAAGAGTCATCTTGATAATTATGTTCACAATATTCTGATACTATTTTGATAATATTCTAATAATATCTCATCTCTTATTTATGATAATTTCAATTTGTATCCACACCTTTCTTAAGAATAAAAACTTCATAATTATCTAAAATTGATTTTTTTTAATTCCTTGAATGTGAGCATTATAAGGTCACAGATTTAAGTTATGGAAGCAACTCCTTTATAAAAATACAAAAAGAAGACTGTATACCATCTCTAGACTCTCACAAAGCGGATAGCCTTATACTCTGAGTATGTTAATTTTGATTTTTTTAATTCCCTATTTTATCATTGACCATATCCACTCTTCTTATCTCTATCACAAAACCAAGTGACACATCAGGATCATCAAATGCTCATTAACCTATATTCTTTCCTACTTTGATACAAAACTATGAAGCCCTAAGTGGCAATAACTCCACATTGCAAGAGGGAAGAACGAGGATGCGCCAACACTCAACTATAAATTACACACAAAAAAAAGACTCATATTGTTTTGACTTGGGAATTGTTGTCCAAAGTTGAAGACTCAAGACCCTGGGGATGAGCAAGTCCTTTTAAGTGGTCCATGCAACAAGTTGTGTAACTGTTGCTACTTGGTTTTAGTAGTTACAACTAACTAATAAGTGGAGTAAGAGAACACCCTTGTTAAAACTGTAACCATTCAGCTGGCCTAACTTGTTTCTTGTATCCAACATGTTCAAACTTTCATCTTCAGTTATGAAATAGGCATCAAAACGTGTTGAAGATATGCCCAAAAAAGAAAATTTTCACACGAAATACGAAAAGAAGGATTACCATATTCTTATCTTGTCCCAAAGAAAGAAAGTTATGTTTTAATTTGCTACGATTTGTCATTTAGAATGAATTCAAAACGTAAACACAAGCGCGCTTCTGCTACTAATTTCATATTAATTTCTCATTTGAAAACTAATATACATCTATATTTTATTTATTTTTTTCCTCTTTTCCTTTCTCCTCTCAAAATGAACCAACAATTTCTTAAAGAATAAGAACCTAAAAGTCAAGGCTAATAGCAGCCTGCGATCTCCAGTGCTTGGCTTTCTCGAACCCGTTAACACAGTTCTCAAAATCATCAACTGTCTGGTCTATTTCCTCTTGAGTGTTCATCACGAATGGTCCAAATTGTACCAGAGGTTCATCCAATGGTTGCCCTCCAACCAAAATGAACCTAAGAGGCTTAGATGACTTGTTCCATGCCTCCAGTCCATCTCCACTGCCTAGTAGGAGAAGGTTGTGAGGTGGTACTGGCGAAGATTTTGCATTGCCAAATACACCTTCACCTTCCAAGACATATGCAAATGCATTCCAGGACATGGGTATTGGTTGTTGAAGGTGAGTTCCTGGTTTTAGAGTGAAATCCAAGTACATGGTAGGAGTCCTTGTGTAGATTGGTGATTTAGTACCAAAGGACTCTCCTGCTATGACCCTAACCTTGACACCATCTTTGGCAGCTTCTGCAACGTCCTTGCTAAGCATTTCTTGATATCTAGGTTCGATCCTGTTAAAAAAAATATGTAAGGTTGATTTATCAATTGTCATGGGCTGCTCTAGAAAGTTATGCCAGGCATTTATACATTATGAGAGTCATTTATGATTTTCGGAGTAAAACATGGAAGACTTAGTGACAGAGACATCATTGGATATGGAAGGTGCAACTAGGGGCTCAAGTAAAGGCAAAGCTGAAAAGCCAGCATGCCACCATCAGGCTGGATACAGATAAAACTTAGTGCTGCATTCAAAAGCACTTTTGCAAAAAGTTGCATGATGACAAATCATAACCAGCCATATCATAGATCAACATATCCTTGCTCCAAATTTTCAATCAAACTGGCTCTTGTACTTGGTCGATGGTCGATTTAATTCAGGAAAAAGACATGGGCTATGGGACTCAACTCAACCTTCTAAAATTTATCTGTCACAAGTCCTTCCAGCTAAGTTGCTTACATTTTATGTTTTGAGGAGAGATTGATCCACAACTGCAAACCCTTTTGGGTGCCTTGTGCTGCAGGCATTTCTGAGTGAACAATCCCTCTTCCTGCAGTCATCCACTGCAAGTCACCAGCCTTTATCGTCCCCTTATGTCCTTCAAAATCTTCGTGCGAGACAGCTCCCTGTTTGTTTGTAGAAGTTCCATTCAATCAAGGTAAGTGAAATTTTCTTAAAAGTCAAAGCTCGGTTTTAAATATTAAAAAAATGGTGAATAATCCAATCCTAGCTTATCGGATCCTGAGGTCAATTTTGGATTCTCTCCATTTGTTTTTTCCCCTCCTTATCTGTTCTGGACAAATGTGTATATGCTGTTACACGATTATACAAAAATATAGCAAGGGGTACATGTTACAAAGCCTAATGGCCTTTTTTAGTTGGATCACATGTTAGTGACTTCTTGTTGATCACTACAGTGTTTCCCTGAATTGAATTTAAGTGTATAAAATTGTGTTGTGACTGGTCAAATACAAACAACTTAGACCAATCAAGTGAATCCAGGCTACCTTACTAAAATACTTGAGTTCTCAATTTAAATAGGAACAGTTCTGTCTCGATAACTGCTTGCCAACGTGTTTTGTACCCGGAAAACATAATTAATACCAAGTCAACTACTCAATTGTCAAATTTCATACCTGCAACACGTAAGTTACTGTCTCGAAACCTGTTAAGAAAGAAAAGAATGTTCAGAACCAACTAATTGTATGACAAAATATGCAAGGAAAAACTTTATCAGACAATGCAGAATCCAGACTAAGACGTAAAAGACAAACCTCTATGAGGATGATCAGGAAATCCAGCTGGTGAAGTCACTGAAAAATATACAAAGCGAATAACAATTAGATAAATGTCATACGAAAACTAAATAAACAAGCAATCACATTTCTTAAGAAAAATAGAAGAAAGCACAGACAAATGGGAAAAGGAACACAGAAAAACAGAGCACCCACCAGAGAACTCATCCAAAAGAAGGAAAGGATCGAAGTATTTGAGCTCAAACCTACGGAAAAGCAAATACCCATCAAGACAAACATATCAAAGTTTCAATCTTTGAATTAAAAAAGATCAGCCATGGCTCAAATTGTTCAACTGTTTACTCACCTTCCAATGCTCCTCCTGACGGTGGCTCCAATTCCTTCACGTTGAGGCCTAGCCAAGAACTTTCTCACCACTTGCCTAGGCTCTTCAACGACAGGAATACGCTCTGTTTCAGGCATTATCTCCTTCAGGTACAAAACAATGGTTCAAGACAAGTTCTTTTGAAAGTGCAAGTGTATGGAGACGAGGTAAGATATTTGGACCTATATATAGGGAGACCATAGACTTGAACAAAGGGAAAAGATTTCTTAATGCGAATGGTTTCAAGGTTTGGAGGGTCAAGGCTAAGTGTTGGCCGCCACATGGGAGTTTTCCTTCAGCTCAAGGGATCTCTCCTTAGCCCTTACAACTTAATACAACGTCAGCTTGGCGTTGCGATGATGTGTGCTTTTAAGGAAGGTTTGAGATCTAACCGTTGTTGAGATGACACGTGTCCAATGGTTGTCCTTAAAAAAAATCCCAGATGGCTATTGACGTCAGCATGATATTGCATGGGACTCGCAATTTTGTGGACTCAAAAATCTATCGTTCTTTTGTCCACATATGTGGCCATGACTTAGTGAGCTCTTCCTTTCTTTTTATGGAAGCTTCGCATTCTCTTCCTTTCAAATTATCAGAAGTTTCACTTCTTATCTTTTTAAAATTTCTCTTAATATTTTAAAAATCAAACCAAAATTAAATTAATATTATAAAAAATTTAAATTTTAAAAATTTCGTATTAGTAATAAGTCGCCAATAAAATTGAAGAATTTGAAAATGATTAAAAAAATCATTCTTATTTATCAAAAAATTAAAGTTTAATTAAAAAGTCTATTAAATAAAACTAATTGGTTTATAAAAATTTATTAGTTTAAGTAAATTGACCGATTAATTAATAAAATGATTGATTTTTTACAACAAAAATTATTAAACTAAATTAAACAAAAAAAAATTAAAAACTGAATCGAAAAGTTAGTTAATTTAAAGTTTTTACTGTTAAATCGGTTCAATTTTTAAAACATTAATTTTTCTTTTTTTACTTGGAATAATCAAAAGAAATTTCACGATTATTAATACCAAAATTATGTAACAATTCGATGTAATTATTAGGAATATTCTTTGGCCAATTGTTTTTAAAAATAAATACACTTAAATTCTAAATCCAATTCATTGAATTAAAAAAATTATCATTTTCTGAAATTTAAATTCGAGCACTTAAGATGAAACGTTATCTACCATTTTAGTCGTAATCCATTTGCTCCACACTTGAATTTTGAGGCTTGATGATAGAATTTTTTTCTTGTGGATCCACAAAACAATCAAAATTAAGGTCAGTAATTTATATCTTCTTCTTCTTGTTCTTTTTCTTTTGTTCCTAATCACAGAGTTGATTAAAATATCTGCAAGGACTTGAAGAAGAAGGACGGAACATATTTTGATTATGACATATTTTCAAACTTCTTTAATGACAACATCATTTTCGACCTTCAAATTCCCTCGCAGTTAATGGAACCAATGTGATTAAAAGCAAAAGGCCATAATTCAAGTGTTCTTTAAATTTTCCTTTGTTCACATCTATGCTCACTTGGACCTTAAACCTTTTTAAATCACCAAATATAAAAGCAAGGATAAATTTCAGTGCACAAGATTTTTTGCTCTGTGAGAATCAGGAAAGAATCATCAATTATATGCAGTTTTTTTTTATATATATATCCAACTTAAAAATTATTAATTACTATTACTTTAATAAGCGCATAAAATTTGTTAAATTATAAAATATTTTTAAATAATTTGTAATAATAAAAATATTTTAATGTATGAAATTTCAAAACAAAATGAAGGGTAAATTTTTTTTTACGACAAGTTAATTTAAAATTTGAATAAAATTAGTTGTAGCTATTTATGTTTTTTTATTTATTAATAAAGCGATAATACATCTTGAGACTGTTCATAACGGGATCTTCATGTCATGCTTTATTTATAACTTTGAATTGTCTAGTTCGGTAGTTGTCACTTTTATTAGATATGACCACGCAGAATCCACAGATGTCAATTTAACAATGAAGGAAAAAGGGCCAAGTGCCCAATTGAGATTTTTTTGTATATTCTTACAAATAAATATTAAAATAACAATAACACTTATTAAATATTTCGCTTAATCAAGTGATTCGGGAACGCCAAATAATATACAACTTTATCTTTAATTAATAAAGAAGTTATTTTCAAATGACTCATATGAATAAACGAATATAAAAATAAATAAATAAATAAGTAGAAAAAATTAAAAATAAAAATAACCAAAATAATCAAAAAAGAAATTAAAATTAAAATAAATTCTTAAAAATAAATATTATCCAAAAAAAAAGAGAGAGTGAGAGGGGGGGGGAGAAAACACGTAATAAATTACAAGAAGAAGAGGTAATGTTGTTTGATTGTTGTTTATTTAGCAATTGACTTGAGGGTTTGGCTAAGACCATAACTTTTGTAAGGGGCCCACTAGATCCCATAGGATATCATCAATAAGATGACATCATGGATACCAAAGCATGATGCAATGAGCACCGTCGGATTATGTGATTGGTGGAGTCAAAACCCGATTCCACGGCAAGGAAGTTACGTGGGCCTTGCAAGTCTTTTAAAATGGATACCCAGACCAGAGAGCGGCAAATGCTTCACTTTATTGATGATATAAGAATTACAATATGGTGATGTTATCATGTCTTCAATATGTTGTTTGACAAATTTCACTGAAAAAAGCAATTTAGAAAAATTTAGTAGTCATTGACCTTACGCTTAATTAATAAATTAGTTATTTCCAATTGAACTGATATTTTTAAAAAAGAAAAATTATCAATTTTTATTCGGTTCGAAACAAAATTGGAGCTTTTTGTAAAATTTGTTTTTTTTATATGAAACTTTATTTAAGGGTAAAAAGTTATTATTTTTATTGAGATTGTGGTTGAATTTATAATAATATAGTAAAAGAATGAATATAACCCTCATAACTATAAATATTCATCCAAGGAAAGGCTTTTTTTTTTTGGGTGTATTTTGTAAGATATGGTTCCATGATTAAAATGAATTCATTATGTTTAGAACATGTGATCTAGCTGTTAATCAACAACAATATATATAACTTATTAGACAATTAGTTACCTAAAAGGAAGTACTTTTTACCTTAAAGATATGTTCATTTGTTGGAAGTTTTATGACTCAATTACCCTTTTTTTTCGTTTGTATATTTATTTACTTGTTTTATTTTTTATTTTAAATATTTACCTTATTATATATTTATTTTCTTACTTAATTTATATTTTTACTTATAAAAGTTTATTTGTTTATTTTATTATTATTATTATCTTTTAGATATTTTTTATTTATTTCATTTTTAATTATTAATATTTTAATATTTTAATATTTATATGCATACATATATATATATATATATATATATTGTCATATAAGTTTATCAGAGATAATCTCTCTATCAAAGTAGTGATTT
>JAOQMM010000173.1:26728071-26750649 GCA_027563515.1 Erythroxylum platyclados
GGGTTTACAAGAAAAACTGAAAAAAAAAATAGCTTACAGCCGACGAGAGACGAGAGAGAGACCGGACAAGAGAGTGAGCTTTCTATAATGGTTTTGATGGCATACCTGTCTTATGCATTGGCTGAGGTAAAATCTATTTGGAAGTTCATTGCTTGGTTGATTAAATATGGAATTCATAGCTAAGCCGGTGTTCTTTCTGCAGTTGTTAGAACTAAGTGGCATCCTCACTGTTTTCTTCTGTGGGATACTTATGTCACACTATGCATGGTATAATGTAACTGAAAGTTCGAAAATCACAACCAGGTCAATATTTCTGGAAATAGTTACTTCCTTTGTGCCTCAGGAGTGATCATCTGAATAATATAATATCCCATCCTCTTATATGCAGGCATGTATTTGCGATGATGTCATTTATTGCTGAAACATTCATATTTCTTTATGTGGGAATGGACGCTCTCGACATCGAGAAGTGGAAGATGAATAAGATGAGGTAATTTCTTGGGTCTGTTACATATAGAGCATAACCCTTTCCTTAACAGCCCAATCCCAGTTGGGTGAATATTAACACCTAAAATCTCTTGGTATTAGGGGTTCAAATGTCAAACACTAAATTATTTCCTCAATTTCAAGCTAGTTATT
Source organism: Erythroxylum platyclados (assembly GCA_027563515.1). Classification (NCBI taxonomy): domain Eukaryota; kingdom Viridiplantae; phylum Streptophyta; class Magnoliopsida; order Malpighiales; family Erythroxylaceae; genus Erythroxylum; species Erythroxylum platyclados. The sequence goes on from JAOQMM010000173.1 coordinate 26,728,711, forward strand.
ATTTACCAATGAATTGTTCAACATGGCAATAGTTGGAAATGGGAGTTTGACTTGCATATTCCAATGTAGCTTTGGGTTCCTGACAAGCATGTCCTTCTAAAACATACCCTAAGCTACTTGTTGGACAACTTTGGCTGCAGCTAAAAGATGTTAATGTTATTGTGTGAGTGACTATCCTGTTAAGCAACCAGAGAATAAAACTTCCTTTTGATCGCAGTTTCCAGACTTCCATGGGAATATATAGCCTATTGGTGTTCCTAATATTGATCGGACGGGCTGCATTTGTTTTCCCGCTCTCTGCTGCTTCAAATTTGATGAATAAACAGAGAACAAGGCCGCTCACACTCAAACATCAAGTTAGTATCTCATGACGATCATGGTAGCCTTCTGTGAGTTATATGTGGTAACTGCATTTGTTTGTGGTTACTGTCTCTTGAATTTCTTAATTATCTAGATAATAATATGGTGGGCTGGATTAATACGGGGAGCCGTCTCTATTGCTCTGGCCTTTAAACAGGTGAGTTTTCCAGTCTGTAACATTGCTGCCAACAAGAATACAAGCAATTTTAAGATCAGCACTGATTTGTTTTCCTTTTCTGTTGTTCCTTGAAGTTTACATATTCTGGAGTCACATGGGATCCAGTCTATGCTACCATGATCACCAACACCATCATAGTCGTCCTATTCACTACCTTGGTATTAAATTTAATCTTCCAAATGTATTTCTTTCACTATTGCTGATCTTACTGTCTTTCTCTAGTTACTGTCACTTGAAGACAAGAATGATTAATTTTCTACATGTTCTCCTTAGACTCTTATATTGTAATAGCCTTGATTCAATGGCATGAAAATTTTTTCTTCCAACTTGAATTGTAACCAGATGATTGTCATTACCCTTCAACATAAGGCTAAGGATTAGCGGCCTGTTGTGATCTTTGATTCTTGTTGTCTTCATTTTTTTGATTCAGGTTTTTGGTTTCCTGACAAAGCCGCTTGTAAGTTATCTGATCCCTCACACTGTAAATGATAGAACCAATCATCAGGAACCAAAGTCCCCCAAAGAGGACGCCAGCCTCCCTCTGCTGTCCTTGCAAGAATCTATCGCATCCAACATTGAACTTGCAAAGAGTAGTTTGTCCATGTTTGTAGAAAGGCCTGTATACACCATACATTTCTACTGGAGAAAATTTGACAACGCGTACATGAGACCTATATTCGGGGGCCCTCTCAGCAATCAGTCAGAATGCTAGATACACAGATGTGACAAAGAGGCGATGTTTCTTGGTTGAAACAGAAGTTCTGATACTAAAAATGTCGTTCATAACGCATCAGAACACGGAGATTTAGTTTGCTGTAGTTGTTGTTGAAAGAGTAGCATCACCTGGAGTCTAGGACTTGCAATTTTGAAGGTGTATAGTGAGTGTAATGTTAAATGTAAGGATGATTTTGTTTGTTTAATGAGCTCTCTTCTTGCAGACTGCATATCTGTTATGGGTTATTTTAAGGACGCCAACAGGGTATGGACAGAGATGGCATGATATTGTCAATGAATGCAATGTTTGATTTCAAAGAATGGGAGAGCAGATATGAATTTGCAGAGAAAACTCAAAGTTTGGCCAAGACACATAAAGTCAAGAGCATCACTTGGATTAATACAATCCTGCTAGAGTTGAACAAGAAAAAGTAGAAAATGTATAAGATCTGCAATCAGAGACTACAGAATTGTATGGCACACGTACGCTAGCGGTAAACTCCATATGCACAACAGCTGTAACTCAGAACATAAATACATAGCGATACACATTTGTCAACGACACAATTTTAAAGAAGAACCGATATGGCGGATCATACTTAAACATACTGAATTTTAAAGAGTAATTTTATGGAGGATGGAGCATTTACTTATCTCCATACTGTTGACCTTTGCGTACTCTGGAAAACCATTGAAAACATATAATTGAGCCATCTTCTTCCCTAACTAGGAACAAAATTATATAAACATATATTTGATCCTCAGAAAAGTTTTTTTTTTAAAAAAAAAAACTAATACTCAACAACTCTAACTCGTCCTTTACAAGGACGAAAGTTATCCATATTCTGAGCTAAATGTACAACATACAAGACTAACCATATGGCACTTCCCCTATCTCGCCTGTACTGGAGGTTTCCTATACTTTGACTTATTTCACAAGGCAAGGGTGTGAGCCATGTGTAAAGCCATTATCATCCCGTACCCCTCATATAAAGGGAACACATACTAAGGAAACTAAGTAATTCTCTATTCACCTCTTTACTACATTTGTATTCTACGCTTAATTTTATCATTGTATTCTTTCCATCAACGTACGGTAAACTCTTGTGAAGATTATAGGTCTGGAGACCTTGAACTTTCAATTTTAGAGTTATAATAAACTTTACTTATATTTTGCTAAAAATTTATATGCAACAAAAGAGACTCGCTGTATACCAATTGTTGGTATGTGGATGATACACAAAAGGGGGTAAATTGTATATATTCATTTTTTGAAGTATTCGATAACTGATAAATTCTAATGAATGATTATGACATATTTATATAAAACAATTACATAACAACTACATTATCAATAAAAAGAGTAGATAAAATAGATAAAACTAATTTGTAGTGGTTTGACCAAATAATTATTGACTTATATCCGCTTCCCAATTTTTCCTTGAGATTCACTATCATCTTCTTCGACAAGTGAAAAAAGCCTTTTGTATATATGTCCTACTTTAAGTGAAGAGATCCTTTTAGATTATATTTTTAGTCAAGTCAACGTATCCAGTACACAAAATACCCTGCTTTACGGGGGTCTGAGGAGGGTCATAATATACACAACCTTACTTTTGTATTTTCACAAAAGAGGTTATTTCTGCGACTTGAACTTGTGACCTTATGGTTAGGGATGGCAATGGGTTACGCGTCTACACCTTTTTAAAAAAATTTTGACAAAATGACGTAGTTTGGTACATTCCCTTCGAGCCACAGCCTTGGCCAGGCCAAGACTGTCATCCTTACTTATGGTCACAAAGGAGCAACTTTACCAGTTACTCCAAGGCTCCTTTCTTTCTAAGATGAATAGGGATCCTTTTACAATCTTCTTACTTATAAGTGAAGAGGAACATTAAACAATCCAATTACTTTCTAAATTAATGTATCAATTACTGAAATATAACTCAAGAACTCTTTTCTTGATCACACAATGCACTAAGGACTTATATCATGCTTGTATATTCATAAATATTATATAACTCTCTTAAAAGCTTCCTAAAACTCTCTAGTTCCAAAAAAATTGGTAGTTATAAACAAAAAATAGTTGTTATAATGACTAATTCTAATAATGTTGGTTGACTAATATGTAACACTAATTGACCAATACGTTATAAGAGTGATTATAATGATTTATTAAATCTTAACATACTTGGTTCCTTTTTATTCTTAGTTCTTCATTTCAATTCCTTTAAAGGTCTCTCAAGTTATATATATGCTTCGTTTACTAATTTTCTTTATCCTTTGATTTCTTAATTTATTTAATTATCTCATTTGCTTAAACTTCATTTTTTTTCTTAATTTCATTATAATATAGCTACTAATATCAATAGAAGTAAATTTATTAATAGTAATATATTTTATTATAATCAAATTATAGATCTGGATCTTACTTGACTAACAATTATCTCAAAGGCAGTTGACTAAGGAAGATCATTTAAGACATACTTCTAAGTCCATAAGTTAAGATGCATAATTATCTCAAAGGCAGTTGTATAAGAAAGACTGTGTAAGATAAACTTTTAAGTTTGGAGCCGAAGATACATATCTACCTTGAAGGCAATCATACAGGAAAAGTTTATAAGACGAATTCTTAAGTTTGCAGCTTAATACGCAGATATGCCTCAAGAGTAGTTGCATAAGAGATCAAGTAAGACGAACTTTTTAGTTTGCAACCTAGAATGCATATTTGCCTCATAGGTATTTTCCTATGGATGAATCATATAAGACAAACTCTTAAGCTTGCAATCTAAGATGCAGACCTACCTTGAAAGTAGCCACTCTTTAAAGACAATTGCCTTATATAACAAACATATCTTCATAACTCAAGACGTAGAAATGCCATGATGGCAGTTACACTTTAAAAACCTAAGTTACCACACTTATAAGATGAAGATATCTTTTTAAGATGGTTGCTCATAAATTATACAATTGCATTTACAAAAGTAAGATTATGACAATTGAATTTTTAAGATATCAAGTAGCAACATAAAAATAAAGGGATTCATAATAACAGACCGATTTATTAATTCGACAAGGGAATCAAAAAATGATATGATCCAAATAAATAAGTATATTTGGAAACCATTTGAAACAAATAAATCTAAAAATTGTAAAGCATATATTAGCTTTACTATACAAAAAATGAGTAGGTCATAAAGGCCAAGAAAATTCATTACGTATACCCCTACAGATAAGGGGAAAAGATAACACTGAGAAGAAGCCTTTTCATTAGGAGTTAGGGGTTGTATAACTATAAGATCAACATACTGATAATGGGAGCAATCTTACAAACTCATTCATCATTTTGTTTATCCCTTATAGTGTTGCCATCAATTGTTATATCATAAGGAATTAAATCGTGAAAGTTCAATTTTGGATGCATGAGCTTTAATAGTTTGTGAAAGCCATTAAGACCTTTGATGAACTAATCAACCATCTTATCATAAGTCAACAACTTAGAAGGTTTGCTTTCTAGGAGCTTACAATAATCACTTTGAAGTGCCTTATAGTTGTGCTTTAACTCTAATACCTCCCTGTCTTTCTCCTTTCACAGAGTTGCCGATGCCTTTGTTAACTTTTTATTATCCATAACTAAATGACCATGCATCCATGTAAAGTTTTCAAACTCTATTGCCTCTCTCTTTGTACATACAACTAGCAAGCTCAAGGCCTATAATAAGCGTGTTAGGAATTTAACAATTTAAAACTAAAGTTACATAGGAAAAAATAACTTTCTTAACATATTATGCTCAAAAAGTGCACAAAAATATCTTATGTACCATTATTAAGTTATTTTCAATCATTTAGAATGACTATACCTCAATGGTTTTATAAATCTACGCCACTCATTTTAAAACTAGAGTTAGTCACTTTAACATTCTATTAAGGGAATAAGACTTCCTCTTCGACCCTCGATTTGCTAACCTAGTGTGTAAGGCCTTCAAGCATGGGGACTGTTTAAGCTGCTTCAACAAAAGCCCCGATAAGGATGACGTTCTTAGCTAACTCAATTGGGATGAGTTTCTAATCCATTAGAGTTCCCATCTTCCTCTTTTTTGTTGGGGTGGCAAGGTTGGTGCTCCCGTGAGAAAGTTCATATATCTTATATACAAACACAAAGAGATAGGTTAAGTAAATAAAAGCTTGAAAAATATAAACAAAATAGATAAACCACCTACTCATTTCCTTGTTTAAAACATAGGCTTCTAATAAAACTTCATCCTCCGACATTGAATTCCTATAGGATAGAAGAAGTTACTTATCTAAAAGGATTCTCAAATAAAGTTTTAGAATAGTATAGTTTTTATATCACTTGTTAAAATAATGGTTCACATTCCCTTACATAAATCTAAAACCTAATTGACTCTCCTCCTTTGAACTAATATTTTGCAAGTTTAATTTTGTACATTTATCAAAATAATGATATTGGTCTTTGCATGTTGAAGATGGTAAGACACTATAAAGCATACTACAATCCCATAAAAGCAAGGGTATAACTGATTAAAGCATAAGCTTGTATCATTAATTATATTTCACTACATTATAAAGTGAGAGTCTCATACCATTTTGAAAGTTGTCTTAATATGAGATAATTTCATCAATTATGGTAAACATTCCTTTTATAATTCTAGAGAGACGTCTAACATAGATATAAGGTGGAATGTTGTCTTTGTTCATAAGATCTTCAACATTTACAAGCCTTATACCCAACATATTTCTTAGCTTCACATCTACCTATATTATTAAGACTCTCTTACATTCCCTACCATTCAAGCCTTCTTATATTATCAGAGGATTCTATAGATCCACTCTTAGAAAAGGTCCCTAAACTACTCCTACACCTGCTACTTAAGTCATTATTTTTAGAATGAGGGATAGAAAAACATACCTTCTTTTAAGAAATAAACTGTATGGAATATGCTACAAAATAAAAGATAACTTGTGGATTGTAGATTAATAAGTTGTTCAATTGAGTCACTCATTGGTTTCATTTTTATATCAAGTAAGCATTATGTGTAAAATAAATAATCCTTTGACTCTTTGAAAAACTTCCTTGGGTTTTTGTAGTAGCATTTAACAAATCATATGAAAGTAAAGCAAATTGTTAAGATTGTGATACCTTCCCACGTCTTGAGATCTCTCACCAAAACTCATAAAAAGTTTCAATTTTCTTGCATAATTAACTGCATGACAATTTGGCAAGCAGACAAAGGCATACAAAGCTTTAAAAAATCAAAATTATGATTGCCAAGCTAGAGAAGTCACAGTTCATTAGTTTTAATGGAATCCCCAACCTTCATTAAGACTTACTTGGCTAAATGACACTCTACGACCCAACCTATTCTTTGTAAGAACCAAAGCTATCCATGTGCCTTATTATGTGGAATGTACCATGTATCACTTGTGTTAGAGGTTGTACATGTTATAACTTACCTCATTGGGTATGAGTGCGATCCATATGTAGAGTTTCTATCTTCCTAAACCTACCATATAAAAGGGAACTCATGTTTAGGAAAGCAAGTCATTATTTATTCACCTCTTTACTACATTTAGATATTTGACTAACTTTATCATCATAGTCTTTTCGTCAAAGATAACCTCTAACGAAAATTACAAGTGTGGAGACCCTAAACTTTCAATCAATATGTATTAGAATTTTCACACTGATAGCCTAACATTTAGAGAAATATAAAAAACCAAACAAAAGCAATATGCTCAAATAGAGCAAAATATATATAAAAAGGGGTAAAATGAGGAAACATTTCCATAGGAAATTCTTTGACCCCATATAGGTTTTTCATTTGATATGGAAAGGAATGAATATTCAATATAAGCACGAATAAAGTTGAAGTCCTAGAAAAACAAGACTGAGTTTAGACTCCAAATGTTTAATAACAACATCTAGAGAAGTTAGCTTACTGTCGATTATGATGGAGAAGTAAGAATTTTCTTTAAAGAGTGATTGTAAAGTACTAATCTTTATTTATCTTTTTTTTCTTTCATTCTCTACCTTGCTTTTCTATTATATCTATTTTTTCTCTCAATATATTTGTACTTTTTATATTTTAAATTTTGAAGTGACATTTTGTTAACTTAAAGTTAGGTGATTAGTTATAAAAGAAAAGTATACTATATTGTAACACTTCAGCTAAATTTTCATAAAACTAAATGATTTGAATGAATCGATATTAATGTAATGTTTTCCTTATTTAGATAGTTGTTAAAAGTTAATTTAACAAAATAAGAGATTATTATTTTGGTATTTCAAACTTTACTAGTTATAACTTGTATTTGATACCATCACAATAATTCACTGGAAAAGAATGTTACTTAAATATGTAGTCACATTGGTGGCATGGGAAATAAACAAGCTAACAAGAGATACGCACTCCATTCAATTTGACCTTTCCTTAAATTTTATAATGCATTTAACGACCAACAACAATTCTAATATCTCTTAAAACAATCATAATTATCTATTCATTTTTTATGCAATTTTTTTGGGAAAAATTAACAAAATAAGATTATAAAAACAACAAATTTGAAAATAAACATTTGTCTAATATATGAATTAAATCATTTTATTGGTTATTATATTGGCTCTTCATTTCTCCAACGTGCTGCGCACATGGGGCATGGAAGTTCGAAATAATATTACAATGAGCCATGAGGAAATAAAAGGTCCGGTCGGTTTGGTCGGTGGTTGGTGGTTTGGAGATTAATGTGTGAACAACCTAAAGGCTAAAACAGAAAGTGACCAAACTTTGAAATCTTTGTTTAATTAATCATACGAAGTAACTAATTAGGCCCTTCTAGTGGCCCTCTTTTACTGCTGCTCCAACAAGTGGGCCTACCGAAAATCTTACCAGAAAGTTTAGACATTGATTGATGCTTTCCTTGTTCATATTTTATTTTAATGATCCTTTTCTTTTTCTGATTTTTGTTTCTGTTTACAAATAATTGTAAAATTAGATAAATGGATCTACCTTTTTGCTGTGTGGCTGGCTTAAGAAATAAACTAAATTGAACACTTCTTTTTCAAGAGTAAAGCTAAAGTTTGATTTTTTAAAAATATATATGACATATATTCTCATAAAATGTAAAGACTTGTAGTCTTGGACTTTAAACTATATGACAAATATTCTCATAAAATGTAAAGACTTGTAGTCTTGGACTTCAAACTATATCAAATTGAGAAAGTTACCATATTCATCTTTAACTAAAAAAAAATAAGTTATTACCAAGAGACTAGTAATATAATGGGAAAGAAATTCTTAATTTTATTCCTAAATTTAAACATAGATATCTATAAGTTCTTGTAGTATATTATGTTGTTTTAAAAACCAAGCCGGACGTTAAACCTGTAAGATAAAATATTTAAGATTTAAAAGATTCAACTAATATTAGATCGTTATAAAATCGATTAAAATTAAATAAAATTAAAGAATTTGAAATATGATTGAAAGAGATTGTCTTTATCTATTGAAGAATTAAAAGTTTAATTGAAAAACTAAATTGTTAAATAATTTTTAATTGATTTATAAAAACTTATTAATTTATAAAAATTAACCAATTAATTAATAAACTGATCAGTTTTTAAAAATGAGAGTTATAAATCGAACAAAAAAGTTTAAAACTGAGCAAAATCAATTGAATGGTTCAAAATTCTTACAATTGAGTCGACTGAAAATTAATTAATAAATGAACCAGTTTTAACAATAAGAGTTATAAATCGAACCAAAAAGTTAAAAACTTAATAAAAAAATTGAATGATTTAAAATTTTTACAATTGAGTCCACCGAACCAGTTAAAATTTTTAATTATTGGTATATTTTGTGGCTAAAAATATATTTAAAAAATCATTATAAATATTGATTGATTATCTGGCCAATTCCACGTGGAGACAAAGAGACGTCCACTAGAAAGGCCAAAGTTGGCAAGTACGTGTCATGGACCGGATGACGTGGCAAATTTTCCCAGCGAGTTCCACGAAATTAACCATACACAAGAGAGTAGCAAAACTGCCACGAGACCGGCTTCTGAGGGCCACTAAGGCCTTCGCTGTCTTTCTCTTGGTAAAAATCGTCTCTCTCTCTCTCTGTTTTCTTATTCATGTTTTCTCAGTTTGCCCTTCCACCAAGGAACGTCGATACTTTCTCTCTCTAAATTCCTCTTTTCTCTATCTATACCCTCCTAAAGGATCGTTTTTGATGCATTTTGATTGGTTTCTGACGTGAATCCGTCTATTTTTTGCACTTTGTTACAGGTATTCGCTTCTGGGTGATTTACAATTTCCCGTTTGTTTTCTTCAGTTTTGTGTTCACTCCGTTCTAACGAAGTCTTGTTTCGTTGTTTGTCATAGCGACTTGGTTGTTTTCCTTTTTAGTTTTCGTCCTCATTTCATATTCATTTCTATTTTTGGTGCTTTCTTGTGATCTATTTTGCTTTTTTCTTGTTCCAACTCAACGTTTGTTGTGTGCTTTCTCCTTCGTTTTAGATTTTAGTTGATGGGTTGCGATTCATTATTAATGTTGGTTATGAACAGACGTAGTTAAAATGCATCCAGTTATGGTTTAAGGGTCATGTTTCCATTCACCATTGACTATTTATCATAATCTCTGTTTGCATCAGGGATGGAAGATTGCATTTTGGGCTCAAGCTAGACCATCTGTGAGGCAGTTTTGATCGTCGATTGTTTGCATGTGTATATAAGTAGGATCTAAAAACTGAGTCTTTGGTTCTTGTGCTGGTTTTTGGATGCTGGAATTGAAAGACTCTTGAGAGGGACTCGTACCAATTTTGTCTAATCTGGAAGATTAATTTAGCGATTTCAGAGTGTTATCTGCGTTATAAATTTGTGAAGATGTCGAGTTATATAGGTGTTCATATCTCCGATCAAGGGCTTCAAAGTCAGTTCACACAAGTGGAACTTCGCAGCCTTAAATCAAAAGTGAGTTCGATCTTATTGTTTCTTCATGCATTATATGTTTGAATTACTAGAATTTTTTATCCTGATTACGCTAGGTTGGACCGTTAGACTATATTTTTTTTCTTCTGAATATAGCTTCATTTGATATGCTTTCTTCGTTCTAGTTCCTCTCAATAAAGAATCAAAACGGCAAGGTTACTGTTGGAGATTTGCCATCTTTGATGGCAAAGCTAAAAGCTTTTAGCTCAATGTCCAATGAGGAGGAGATAACTGGGATCTTGAGTGAGTCATTTTCTGACCTGAGCAGTGATATTGATTTTGAAGGCTTCCTTAGGGTAAGTAGTTTTCTATTTCACTTCTGATAATTGGCTGAGAATGAAGTGAATGTGGAATTAGAATTCTTTGGCTTCAGCTGTCTTGGAGGATGCCAGAGGGAAGACATACATGATGTTTCCATAAGAATAAATTGTCAGTTTATATATGACATTGCCTGTTCATCAACTGTTTTCCAACTTGCAGGCATATCTGAATTTGCAAGGTCGAGCTAAGACCAAATCAGGGGTTGCAAAACATGATTCATCATTTCTCAAGGCAACTACAACTACTCTTCTTCACACAATCAATGAACCAGAGAAATCATCTTATGTTGTTCACATAAACATTTATCTAGGGGATGACCCATTTCTGAAGCAGTTTCTTCCTTTAGATCCAGCTACAAATGATCTATTCAATCTTGTGAGAGACGGAGTACTTTTATGGTATATGATAGTGCATACTTGACCGGTTTTCTTCTTTCATTTGCTAATTAACTGAGATTTGACAATAACGTTGTTATCTTGTGTGGTGTTATAGTAAGCTTATCAATGTTGCTGTGCCGGGAACAATAGATGAACGAGCCATAAACACAAAACGGGTTTTGAACCCGTGGGAAAGGAATGAAAATCACACTCTGTGCCTCAACTCTGCAAAAGCTATTGGATGCACGGTGGTTAACATCGGCACGCAGGATTTGGTGGAAGGAAGAGTAAGCTTGAGCTGACTTAGATTCTCTAATGGATTGCCGTGAGTTTTTTTCTGAAGGAATTTGTATTGTTTGTTTATTTGCAGCCTCATCTGGTACTTGGATTGATTTCTCAAATTATTAAGGTGAAATTCAAACTTTTTCCATGCATAGTTCAGAACTTTGTGGATTCATCGTTGCATAACAAGAATATCATGGAGTTTTAAACTGATAGTTATACATTGACTATGATAATCACAGATTCAACTTTTAGCAGATCTCAACCTTAAGAAGACACCACAGCTTGTGGAATTGGTGGAAGACAACACTGTAATTTTTTGAGACATAGTGATATCTGGATTTCCTTACTTTAAACCAGAAGTGATATTTTCTCAATCTTGGCTTGATGCATCTTACAGGATGTGGAGGAGCTTATGGGATTAGCTCCTGAAAAAGTCTTGCTGAAATGGATGAATTTCCATCTCAAGAAAGGAGGCTATGAGAAACCTGTCACAAACTTCTCTTCTGATTTAAAGGTACTGACAGCTAAAATTTTATGTTAAGAGCATGTACTTGTATAAAAATATATGTTGAGCTCATACTTGCTTGGATTCCCAATTTTGGTTGATATTTACTTTCAATGCTTTGGAATTTCTTTTTTGAACATTGAAGAGTCTTTTTCATATGTTTGATGTCTATTTGCAATCTATTTCATCCTCTATGGGAAATTTATGTTTATCACTGAGCAATTTCAAGAGCAATAATTCGTTTGATCCTTCTTTAGAAACTCAGCAATTTCAGTGTACTTTGATGATGTCTGCTCATAATCTGTTTTGCCTAAGGAGAAGAGCATTTGCAGCTGTTATCCTTTGTTTATTCCCTGTTATGCTTAATGTTTATTCCCTGTTATGCTTGAGTAAGCAAAACTGAAAAAACACAAATCTGAAATTTTCAAATTACACCAGTAATGCTTTTATTTGCATGTCTGTAGGATGGAAAGGCTTATACCTACTTGCTCAATGTCCTTGCACCAGAACACTGCGATCCATCTACTTTGGATTGCAAGGATCCCAAAGAGAGGGCGAAGCTGGTGCTTGATCATTCAGAGAAGATGGGATGCAAACGGTATTTGAAACCCGAAGACATTGTTGAAGGCTCAGCAAATCTGAATCTTGCTTTTGTGGCACAAATTTTTCATCAAAGGTTGGAATGAAATTGCTGTTCCTTTTCCTTAATTGCACTAATGTTTCTGAATCTCCTTTTGGAATTGAATTTTGTATGCTACATCTGAAAAATAAATTGCAATATGTTGTTAACATGCTGCTTATAGCACTACTCTTTCTGAGAACTGAAATTGTGTATTCTACATCTGAGAAAGAAATTACAATATGTTGTAACATGCTGCCTACAGCATACAATGGTAAATCAAAGTGGACCCAGTCACCTTAGAATGCTCGAGACTTGAAAAAGCTGCTTTATACTCGTCATTCTCAACTTATGTTTTATCCATCCCATACTTTTTGATTGATTTGTTTTACATGCCATAGCCTTTTCAAATGGCCAGAAGAATAAGAATTATGCTACTTCTGAAAGCATGATTAAAAGGAAAAGTAAGTAGATGAGAGCTTATGATGAATGAGTAGGTGCAGAGCTAGGACAAATCATCTGTTGTTACCCCCAACTCCTCAACCTCACCCTCGCCCTCGCCCTCGACCTTGCCCCTTCCCACCATCCCTGAGAAAAAAAGCTTGATGAAATGTCCAAACTAGTGTAAAAGTACTTGTCTTTTAAGATTCTTCCTGTTTGTTCATCCTATAATTCAAAATCTACAGCATTCCCAATAGTTTTTGGCATCTTCTCCACTATTTTCCATGTCTATCCCTTGTATAATCCAAAATTCTTTTTCCACCCACTTCCTTTCCTTCTACCACTGTCCATCATTGACTTTGTATTGAATCAGGATTCTTCTGTACTCATTTGCAGGAGTGGCTTGACTACAGACAGCAAAACGATTTCTTTTGCAGAGAGGATGACAGATGATGTGCAGACATCTAGAGAGGAGAGATGCTATAGATTGTGGATCAACAGTCTTGGAATTGCTACTTATGTTAACAATTTATTTGAAGATGTTAGGAATGGGTATGTGCTCCTTTTACAAAGCAACTGGCATTTTGATTGACTATTCAGAATTCAGTGTGTTGAGCTTCTTTTGAATTAAGCATCCTGCATGGTATTCTCCATCATGAGGAACATTTTGTTAGGAGTTGGAATATGTACTTTACAGTTGCGCAGGTTTTTACTCAGGTTAAAATTCTGGGATTTGTTTTTTAAATTGCTTATTACTTCAATCAAGTTCCTTGTGCACTACATAATAATCACCTTGATGCCTTGGATGAAAATTTATTTTTCTTCTTTTGGTTGAAGTCTAGTAACTAAGCTAGCTAAGTGCCGAGCTTGATTGTCTAATACTTTTGGCTGCAGGTGGATACTTTTGGAAGTGCTTGACAAGGTTTCTCCTGGATCAGTTAATTGGAAGCAGGCAACAAAGCCTCCAATTAAGATGCCGTTCAGAAAAGTAGAAAACTGCAATCAAGTTGTAAAGATTGGAGGACAGTTGAAATTCTCCCTTGTAAATGTGGGTGGAAATGATATAGTACAAGGAAACAAGAAACTTATACTTGGTAATCTTCAATATCTATTAGGGATTGGTAACTATTTCCATATAAGACACTTTTATTTGCTATTAGTTTTGTTTTGGTTATCTTGTGAGAGTTTTCCTTGATGAGTAAATGGGATGTGAGATCTGATGTTTATGTAAAATGAAGTGTCCTTCTTCCTCCTTTTATATAAACAATATATTTTTAAAATTCCCTGAATATGGCTAAAATTCATCAGTATTTTTCAGCTTTCTTGTGGCAGTTGATGAGGTACAATATGCTTCAACTTCTGAAGAACTTGAGATCTCGCTCCCAAGGAAAGGAGATCACTGATTCAGATATCTTAAAATGGGCAAATAGAAAAGTTAGAAGCTCTGGCAGAACTTCCCAGATTGAAAATTTCAAGGTATAGGAAATTTGTGCCTTCGTCTCCATATAAATCACCACATCTGACATATTATGCTTATCTCGTGTTGCTGGCTTTTAATTATTTAAGGATAAAAGTCTGTCAAATGGAATCTTCTTCCTTGAGCTTCTCAGTTCTGTGGAGCCAAGAGTGGTCAATTGGAACCTTGTTACCAAGGGTGAGAGTGGTATGAGATCGTGTAAACTTTTCTTGAACTAAACTGTTAATTCTGCTCAATTTGCCTGTGGTGGTGCATTATGATCATTGTTTTTATCTTTAATGGTTTTCCTCTGACCATCCATCCTTCTTTTTTTTTCCCCTACTAAATGGGACTGTAGATGAGCAGAAGAGGTTGAATGCTACCTACATAATCAGTGTTGCTCGGAAACTTGGCTGTTCCATTTTCTTGTTGCCTGAGGACATCATGGAGGTATTGATACTACTTTCCATTTATTACCCATCTTATAGAGAATTCTTAGATGACAACTTTCCATGCTCCTTAACATTGACAGTCTTATTGTGGATGCATTAGTTATGCAACGGCAATATAAGTGAGGATTTAGTCTGATTGTTAATCTGTTTTGTGGCAGGTAAATCAGAAGATGATTCTTACACTTGCGGCAAGTATTATGTATTGGAGTTTGCAGAAGGCAGCTGAAGAGGGAGAGTCCTGTCCTTCCACTGCCAACAGCTCAACATACCCTACTCCTGAAGCATCCCCGGCACCATCTGTTAGCGGTGAAGATGACGTCTCCTCCCTGAATGGTGAAGTCTCAAACTTTAATATTGATGATGCAGCCTCTGATACTACAGTCTGCTCGCAGATTGAGAATGAGGAACTGCTTCAGGTGAATAAAGTGTAAGGGTATGTTTCTAAGAGAATAGATAATGTGGTATACAGGAAGTGAACACACATGTGCAGTACAGAGTGAAGTGCATATGTTTCCTCTTACAGCAAAAATGAATGCACCAACCATAGGGCCTCTGTAAAAGCACAGTTTGGCAAAGATAGAAAGAAGTGCACAAATTTCTCGTTTTTGCCCTTTATTACATGCCATTGCAAGTAGGTTGTACTATTATAGGTGTATTCTTTTAAGCATTTTTCAACGTCTCATAAATAATATCAAACACTGAAAACAAGCATTTTTATTTGGTAAGAGCTTGCAGGGACAGGATGGGCTGATTACAGGAACAAATAGTTTGTTTTTACTAAGTAGACACACGGGAAAAGTTAAGTTATGGTTATAAGCTTCTATTTAACTGTATAATTGGACATAAATAATGTAGACAGATGTATGATTTAACTCTATTTTATCTTTTTTCATAAAATTGAATCCGATTTTGAGAGCCTCATCAGGTTCCTGCTTACAGGATGACGGGGTTGCAGGGGACCTACACAAGAGATGGACAGTCCTAACTCTAGTACTATGACATTGTGCTCTCCACCTTGTAGTTCACCGTACTCTTAGGTTCGCCCACTCCTAATAACAAGTTCCTTAGATTAGAAGCAAAAATAATTGAAGACAAAGGCCGAGTTGTGACTGGAAACACTAGTTTCTTGACCAAGTTGCAAGCTTTCAATGAGTTTGTTTCAACCCCTGACTTTTGAAACAAACATCCCAACTATGCAAAGTCCTTGGAATTTCCTAACCTCAACGTTGATGGGTGTTATTATGAACAAAAGGTCAAATCTTGGAGAGTTTTAGGTCCAACCCAGCTTATTGACTCCGTGAGATTTTAATTGTTGCTTTATTTTGCTATATTAGCAATAGATACTAAATAATAAGAAAATGAATTTAAAATAAAATATATACTAAAATGAATTGTAGTATAATGGTGATAAGTAATGCTATTTGAAATCATTATTATGTTATACAATTAGGGGATTGCTTCTTTTTCAATAATGAAAAACTTGTGCACCTCATTACAAGTTCCTTTAATAATTAAATTGAAACTTTAATTATTGTTTAAAAGTTGAGGGTACAATAGTAAGAAAGAGGAATAGATTTAGAACTGGGCCTGGAATTGGTGGGATACTGTAATCTGAATTTTCTTTACACCTAAGGCCTTGAAATTATCCAAAAACCAAACCCATACCTCAAAAGGCACAATTCCAAAGATCAAAGGCTGTTCCACAACATTTAGTCTAACTACTAACGTCAAACAACACAATGAACGTACGAACACGCATGCCCAGAAACACTCGGGACAAATGACTGACATATATGATATATACCCATTTGCGGATATTGAAATTGGACTCTGTCTACTCTGTCAATGTCCTCGGTTTATGCCAAAGCTAAGGTCTTTTGAATTGTTTCATTTCTTTCTCTGTTCTATGTTTCTCTTTACAAGGGAAAGCCTGTTGATTTGACTCCAGAAGAGGAAGAGGTTCCTCTTTTTAATTATTCCCTCAATATCTCAGGCTCCTTCATTTTGTCATGTATCCACCCACTTGAACGTCTGACTAATTTTTTTTTCATATTGCATGGAAACTGCTAGTTTGACTTAGATATTCTCAATAACAGGTTGCAACAATGTTTGCAGTGATGAAAGATACAGACTACATGCAAAAACAACAATTTCTAGATAACTTTTGGTATGACTGGCGTAAACTGCTTCGAAAGAATCATGTAATCCAGAAATTGGAGGACTGTGATTTCACACCAATATATGAATGGCATCAAAGAGAGAAGGAGAAAAAACAAATGACCACAGAAGTAAGTTTGGTTTCCGTGGAAGACTCTTCTAGTCTGTATGAAAAACAGGACAGGCCATGTAATGAGCATAATCACAGTCGTAACTGTGCTTAAACTACCAACCTAACCTTTTATTCTCCTCTTGTTCACAATATCTGGACTTTTGTTTATGCCAATGTATTGGTAAAGCTGGTTTAGTATAATTCTTTCTTATCTGCTGTGCACTAGGAAGTATTCCAAAAATTATCCGCAGTCAAACTTTGTCATTGAAATTCTTGTTTTCAAATTGCTTCAGTGCTGATACTTTGAAATTAATTTCCCTTCTTGAAGCTATTGATTCTATAGTCAGGAGTTCTTTGCATGCGACTTCCTTTTGTTTAACTGTAACTTTGAGAGTATGTACTGCGTTTGGTATTCACTAATATAGAAGGAGCTTCTGATGTAGGAGAAGAAGGCTATCAAAGAAGAAAACTTAAGCAAGAGGAGAAGTATAGATGGGCCATTGTTGATGGTGTTAAGGAGAAGGTACTTTCTCTGGATTTAGGACTTCTTACATATTTCTATGATGAGGAAAGATACTGTTGAAAGCAATGAGATTTTTCATGATTAGTGTGTATCTCTGCCACATATCCAAACAATAAGATATTCTTAATGTACATTTTGTTCTTGCAGGTTGGGAATTTCCGGGGTTGAACCACATGGGCTGTTTCGAGGCCGTGGAGAGCATCGAAAGGTAAGAGTTGCATTTTTCTAGTAAATTGATGATCTCTGTGTGATTGTTTTATTAAATAACTTAATGAATACCATTTCTAAAGAAATATTTACTCGTTCAACTCCTAATTTATTATCAGTGATTACCACAACCAGATGGGAAAGCTGAAAAGACGGATCCATCCAAGTGACATTACAATAAATATTGGAAAGGATGGAATGCCCCATCCCTGGGGAGAGGTTTTGTTTCTCTTTAATTTTTTTCTATATTTTGGGAATGGAGGGAGGGAGGAAAAGAAGGTGTTTTTATTTTAAGAAGGATAAGAATTATTAGAATTAACATAGCCACTAAAATTTATGTTTTGCAGGTGGAAAGAAATAAAGCACGATAACACTGTTACATGTTTAGCGCCTTTTTGAATGATCCAATCAATCCAAAAGGTGGTGACTACGGTCAAGTTCCAACATGCAGTTCCTTGAAGGGGCAAAGTGACAAGGAGAAATATGAGAGAGCAAGAAAGCTAAAGGTAGTGATCTAAATGCTTGTGGTTTTCGTGAGTTGAGATTTGGAGTTAGTAGCCTGTCGTTCAGTTGCTAACTGTATTTAATTACAGGACTACATACACAACATAAGAGCAGCTTACACAAAGGATTTTACTAGTAAAGATGCTACAAAACGGGAATAGCTGTTGCTACTTATCTTATTGATAAGCTAGCTCTTAGGGCAGGGAATGGAAAGGTATGCCATATTTTTATCACCAAGTCCTTCCCTCTTTTCCTTTTTTTTTCCTGGTTTCTGCTCTCTACAGACTCATGAACACACACATACACGCACAGACCAATATACTCCATGAACTTTAATAAAGGCATGGAGTTGAAACATTGGTTGTTAGTCGGGGCTTTCTAGAGTGAATCCACCCTTTTTCCTGTCAATTGTGTCTATCCCATTGATGGACTAGGGAGGTTGGTATTAATTAAGTCATCTGACACTGTTTATTAGGCAGTACGTGAATGCATAGAATTGATTCTGGTATTTTTGAGAGAACTTCGATTGTTTTGATCCCACAAGTGGTTAAGATTTCTTTAGGGTGTATTAGTTGAGCTCATAATTTCTTTTGACAATCTTGCTATTATGGATGCCTTGATTCCCTCTTCTCTCTCTAAACCTTCCCTTATAATTTGTATCCCTTAACTAAAACTGAGTTTATTTATTGGGGTTTGACTTCCATTATTATTTTCATTTTGTGAGATATATGGTACCTTTTAGGTTTTCTATAGTTCTATACAGAGCTTAATAGATCTGAATGATATAAATTCAAGTTTTGTGATTATGTAGCCTGCCCATTATGCACATCTACTTTTGGCAAAATTGGAAGTTATACCTTGTGTACTAACTAGCATGGACGTGCATTTAATATGCACCACTATGGAATGAGCAACCTTTTGTGGAACATATGGATTATTGTGTCAGTTGTAGTGCTTACACCTTGCTGATATTTGGCAATATCAACCAGAGTTGGATTTGTCTTGCGCTTCCTTTCAGTTTGTATCTTATCATGTTTTCTGATTCCATGGATGGCCTTTTGCAGGATGACGATGAAGCTGAGACTGAAGGTTGCTGTACGTTAAAAGTAGCAAATGTAGAGTGTGTACCGCCAAATAAGTTGAAGGTATGTTGTAAATATGTCATCAAGTTTAGCATATTTTGAGCCTTGCCTTATTGTTAAGTAGTTGACTGTTGGAAGTCTAATGGCAAAGACAATATTTTGAGGTTCACTATTAAACTACTTCATTGAAGATTTTAGGGTTGCTTAAAATTGACACTTGATATGTAGTATAAAATCACTTGCTGCTGCAAAACTCCATCAGTGTAGCCTATTATCACTCACGATATGCTTTTGCTTCTGTTTTCTTATTCAGTTTGACTTCCTTGGTAAAGATTCAATTCGATATGAAAACACAGTTAAGATTGAGGTTTCTGTGTATAAGGCTATTGGACAGTTTCAAACTAGCAATTAAATGGTGATCAATGTTGATTTTGGAATATTTGATTAAACGTAGGGCTCATGAACATGTGTTTGTTCTTTTCCCAGAAAAAGAGCAAACTGATGATCTTTTTGACAAGCTTGATACAACTAAACATAATACTCACCTAAAGGAGCTCATGCCTGGCCTGACAACAAAGGTTTTTCGTACATATAATGCATCAATCACATTGGATGAACAGGTAACTTCCATTCTAGGGCCTCTTGCATGTAATAAATCAATGGGTCATTGTGGATCGTGTAATCAATTTGTCTGTTTCTTAAGGAACTTTTGCACGGCAGTAGTTTTACAGTACTATAGTTAAAATGGACATATAGATTCTGGGAACCTACGATGATAACAACCAAATTATGGGATCAATTAGTGCACAGAGTGGGAAGCTATATCATCTACACATCAATTGTTTGAGTAGTGTGATTAGCATTTTCTTGTTCGATGACTGATGCAATATGGGATGATATCTTGAGCAATGAATTTCTTGAAATGCCAATTTAACAGCAAAGTCTATTTTGAGGCCCTCAAAGTGAGTAAAATGTTTTCTCTACGTGATACTGGGGCTTTTTTCTGAGATTCTAATGGTATATACATGTATTTCTATATCTTGGTCTTTGGTTTCATTCTTTCCTGGGTTTACGTTTGGTTGTTTAACAGTTATATGAGGAATCTGAGGATGGTGATGTTGCAGAAAAAAGTTGTTTGTCAGCAAGCAAACAAACAGGTAAATCATCTTGTCAATGGAAAAGGATTTCTGCTGACGGGCAGCCCTTTTACCATCTGAAACGTTTATTCACATGCAACAGGTTGCTATTATTTGCAATCATCAACGCACCATTTCAAAATCTCATAGTGCTCAAATGTTGAGGTTAACTAAGAAAATTGAGGAGCTCAAGGTAATAGCACCATTACTAGAACCTGGAATACTTTCCTCAAATTGGTTGGTATTTTGAGTTATTGAATCTCATTTTCTTTGCAGGGAACCCTAGAGGAGCTGAGAACTGATCTGGACAGGACCAAAAATGGAAAGCCTCCATTAAAGAATGCCCAAGGAAAGGAAAAAAATCAATTCAAGCCCTGAAGCGTAATGTCTTTTTCCCATTTGTCAAATATTTCAGTCTTGTATGCATTTGCTGTCTTATTACACTTCAATAACTGATCAACATTATAGAGAAGAAGATGGCATCTACCAATCAAAGAATTGAGCAGATGGAATTAGTCATGATGACCAAGGAGGATCTGAAAACTGTAGCACTAGGCACGTCCAAAATCAATTACCTTGATCCTAGGATCACAGTTGCTTGGTGCAAAAGACACGAAGTTCCAATTGAAAAGGTAAACAGGTTCTGTAAATTTTATGACGTAAATCTGTGGATTAGGCTTTGGTAAATCATGTCTTAGGCTTTGGCAGATATTCAACAAATCCCTTCTTGCAAAGTTTGCGTGGGGCAATGGATGCAGATCCCAATTTTAGATTCTAATGTTGCCGAAAGTTGGAAATAGTCCTAGCCAGGCTTTGTCTTAACCCCTCTTCCTTTCATTTTTATGAAACACAAAAGAAAAAGAGGGAGGGAGAGAGACCCTCTTTGTTTTAGTCCCTTTAACTAGAGTTCAATAATAATGTTGTGTTTTTACTCTAATCTAATTATGGGGCAATTTTCCCTGTTCAACTGTTTTGATGATGACAAGTTGCAAGAGAAGTTGCTTCAACTTGGAAGTAGTTGTAGACAAAGTAAATGAACACAACTTAATATATTTCTCGGACAAGGTATGTTTTATTAGTTACTGGTAGTTTTCAATTAAACGAGTTCTCTGAATATGTTGATGTTCTCCTCGAAGTCTTGATTGATAAATAATAGTTTATTTGAATTTGAAAGAGGATATTTGGATATGATTTGTTATATTCTTGTAATTAATTTGTTTACGTACTTGAGCATGATCATGATCATCCGCTTCAAACTCAGGAAATTGAGTAAGATTTGAACTCAAAGTCTCAATCATAATATCAAAGAAAGATTGAAACTGAAATTGTAATCACCCCCTCTTCAGTGCCGCAACCACCAGAACCTGGTTTGGCGGTGCCCATTTCCGACCACTCAAAGAGTAAGAAAACGAAAGTACGGCCTATGAAACAAGTTTCTCCTTCTCCACAGTCGTCTCCCCTCTCTTTTCCCTCTTGTCATTTGTTAGTCCATTTTAAATT
>JAOQMM010000173.1:26760439-26786304 GCA_027563515.1 Erythroxylum platyclados
CCGATCTCGGGGCAACTGTCATCCCTACTCTTGATCTTCTTTTATTATCAATTTAGTATTCATTTTAACGATTGCAAACTTTAGTTCTCTTTGTCAACTTTATAAACTATCTTCTTGATTTTATAATTTCATTTTGTTCTTATATTGCATTTCATCAAAAGAATAAACTCATTATTAGGAATTATGTTTTGTTACGATCAAAATATTGATCAGAACCTCCTTATTTCAATATATTAGATTAAGATTGTGTGCCCTACTGCTACTAAGTTTGCAACTTCAAGTACTTTAAGATTTTGTGACATGTAAATACTTTTCAAGTCAAATTATCAAACGATCTGAAAGAAAAAGATGTTTATGTAATTATTCTAAATAATGAATTTTAGAATGCTTACTTGATTATTGTGAAGATTGTAACTCCATTATAAGGTTGTTAAGGATTGTTGACTCATATGAAAAACTGTATTTAGGGTATATATATGATGGTATGTATAGAGTTCCTAAAATAATTTTGAATATTTTTAATCGAAAGGAGAAATTGTACAAGCATTATATAGATATTCTTAATCAACAATAGGATAAGCAACTTACTCAAAAGATCCACTTAGCATTTTACTTTCTTAATCCTTATTACATATATATTAAAGATGTATGTACAACTGTTGATATTATTGGCAATTTTTTGATGTAATTGAATGCAAAGGTATTGTCTCTAATAAGAGCAATTAAACAAAACAAATGAGATTAAATTGTATTACGAGAGTTAAGGGAGTTTGCTAGATCATTTACAAAGAGAGAATTTATAATAAAAAAAATGCAACTTGGTAAGTTTTCATAATTTTTAGTTTCAACTTTTACTTATTAATACTATTTTATTTTTAAAATTATTAATTTAAAATACATATAAGTGATGGAGATTATTTGAAGAAAGTGTTCTAAAATTGAGAAGACTTGCTATTAAATTATCCAGTCAAGCACTTCTTCATTCGGTTATGAATGTAACTGGAGCATTTTTAAATTTATTCTTATAAAAAAAGAAATTGTATAGAACATCAAAGATTGAATGACCTAATTTACATTATTTGTAATTTAAGGATGAATAATAGGTATTTTGTTGATTGAATTTTATTTTTCATTTATAATTTTTATTATTGATTTTATAATTTTTCTAGTATTTATTTAGGGTGCTTAGTAAGAAGATAATATATATTCTAATTGATATTGATTGTCTTAACTACATTAATTTTTGGATCGAATAAAAAGAAATATTGCTTGATCTTGATTATAGTGAATTTGAAAAGACAATTTATAGAAAAATGTATTTGCCATTTGGTAATAGTCACTTGATATCTTATTTTATACATATTTATAAATTAAAAGTATAATGTATTATGATAGAAAACAATTTCAGACATTCCTGATTTATAATTTATTTAATTTTAATAGAAAATGTCGATGCAAATATTTTGAATGAAACATGATTTATAAGTCTTTAAATAGTATTAGAGAAAATTTTTTGGTAATGATAAAACACACTTTTCTTCAAGAACATAATTTTAATTGTTATTATAATTTAAATTTTTATGATAAATTCAATTTTAGTTTAAATTATTAAATTTATTATTAATTGATTATATATTAATAAGTATTGGTGTATTCTTTTTATTTTAATCAATTATTTAATTTTTATATTATATTTTTTTTATTTTCATCATTTTTATTTTTTTACTATATACCAATTTTATAATAATCTAACACTGATTAAATCTTAAATTTCTCTTCTTTTCAATTTGATATTCAATTGGATTTTTAAAACATTGGTTATTTACACTAAAATATGTTAGTTATTTTTTGAACGTAGTAAGAAATGTAATATTTTTTAATTCTTCTACAATTGTAACATGTGGCCGAGTTGAGCATGGCCTGTGACCGGCAGTTTCGACAGCAGCATGACAATAATTGACTCAAAACTTTGCCATGATAAGCTTCCGAATCGTATGAGCAATTACTCCGAACGTACCTGAATGAACCCGATATTGCACAATTGAACCATGTGCTGGTTCTTCATAACTGGTTTTTATAAACTTGTTAGGACTTGAACAAACTTTTATTAGTGATAAATATTTTGAACATAATTCAGCCTATATCAGACATTGGAATTGGACTAATTCTCTTTCCTAAAAAAAATTTGGAAATTGACAAATAAATTACACATGCATCCTAGACAACTTTCATGTCTGCTAACAAATTACAAGAAAATTGACAACTCAGGTTTAGGAGTAAATGACAGCATGCTTTCACCAAAAAGTTCAAACATGGATGCCAACAGGCTTCCAGTATCCATGTCCTCTTTCCAAGCCTGAGCAAGGACATTTGACGTCTTCGATACCTCACCACCAGCCTCCCTTCCGACAATGTTTTCATTAGATAATGGCCGGGACACTGCCGACATAGCCATGCTAGAAACCCCAACAGCTGTTGCAAATCCACCCCCTTGAATGGAGTTCATTGCTAACCCCCGCATCGGCATTGCACCTTCTGTTGCCATTTTCTTAAGTGGCTGTTGTGACAATAAATTGTCCATGCTTGCTTTGCGTTTGTCTTCATTATAAAGAAGCAGGAATCATTCGCAGAAAAAGAAAAAGTAAATAAAAGGGTTATGGATAAAGAGAAACATAAAGTAACGTGCTCCTAGACTGATAAATAACCCAACAACCGGTCCACTAGGAAGAAAATAATATAAGGTATGACCATTATTTAACTAGAATCAAAGTTGACGTAACAATTCCTAGTTATATGCACAGAAGGTATAACGATGTTAGCTCTCTAGAACTATCTACATGCCCTTAAACCAATTTATCCTCCAAAATTGTAGTTTTGATCATCATAATTTTTATCATTAAAGCATTTGATAAAGCTATTCACTTACTGTTCATTTTCACCTTTCAAATTTCTGAACAATTACCAAGAAAAATTATTCTTCAACAGGCTCAGTAGTACTTGTACTCCTAAGCATACTTGACATCAACACTACAGCAAACAAAACATGCCAGAACCAACTACTATATGCGCATAGAGGACAAGTGATAGAAGAATTACTTGGCATGGAAATTGCAATTCTTCCATTGTACTTGGAGATGGAACGTGAGATGGAATGTGACGGTGTTAGCAAATGAGGTACAGTTTTCAGTCGATCATACAAACATAAACCAGCAGCATGCTACAGATTTTACAGGTGGGTTAGCAACAAATTTCACTATCCTATCAATATTGTCACACATGAAATGATAAAGAGCATCAAACATTGCACTCACCATCAAGACACCATAAACACGGCAAGCTTCATACCTCTTTATTTCATTTTTTTGCTTCTCAAGAAGCATTTCTGGTTCAAGGAGAAGCAAATATGGCTCTAAATTTGGTAGAACAAGAAGACGTACCTATTAAAAGTCAAGAAGTAATAAAAATTTCTCAAAATCAAGAATGAGACGTATGGAAAGAGTTGTTTCAAAAATTTGATAGACAACATCAGGGACCACAATTACAACTAAATGATCTTCAATAGAATACGATAACAAGACAAGCCTTCAACCCATTTTGATACAATTTAGATGGGATCTCAATCCTACCTTTCAACATTATTTCATACTGAACCCTTTGAAAACTTAAAAGTGAGGTTAAAAGCACAAGAACCTTGACATTACCTCAAGAAAAAACTGAATTGAATGAGACACCAAAATTAAACATAAGGTCACATAATAGTATAACAATATAAGAAAAACAGATTTACTTAATTTTTAGTCGAATGAGAGTTACTTGTTTTACTTTTTCTTAGAACAACAACAATTCAGTCCCGCTAACATGCAAGATCTAAAGAGATCCAAAAGTACGTAGTCTTATCCCTAACTGGTATAGAAACAATTTCCGATACTTGTTGTTACTTTTTCCTGAAGATTGCAATTTCAAAATAGTAGACAAGAAAGACTTCTGTCGGGAAACAATTTCAAAATAGCTAACAAGAGCCAAGCATATCTAATATTAAACAATAACTCTTTGCAGAAGAAAAAAAGAAAGACAAAAAAAGCAAATTTATTTTGCCGGCAAAAGCATTGTAAAAGAAATGAAGACCCCGGCAAAAGCATTGTGAAAGAAATGAAGTACCACGCTGGGTCCTAGGGCTGCCAACCCTTGTATAGCACCATAATGTTGAGGCAATGATTTTGTTGTGTCCAAGAATGCATGTAGTAGCGTCCTTGTCACGCGAGGCTGCAGATTGTGATAAACATGCCCAAATCTACAAAACTTTAAATGATAAGGTTCATACACAGTGTCTATTACAACAAAGGTTGAATTGGTTAAGAATCAGACACAACTTGCATGTGAAAAATTATAACAAGTTCATTCAGAGTGAGTAGAGAAATGTCCAGCATTTGATGTGAACTGCATTATCCAAGTGTACAAGCAGAGGAAAAAGTTTGATGCAAGCTTCACCAAACCAGAACTCAGATGATTTTACCATCAGAAGATAATGAACTAGAATCTAAAGCATATTAACAAAAGAGAAGCAAAGAACTCACCTTTTGCATATTGAAGAGATCAGGTTTGCTGTGAAGTCTCTAAGCTCCCAGTGGTTGTCAGAAATTTTATTTCCCAACCTTTTAGCTACTAGACAGGTAAGAATTGATGGCATCAATTGATGTAACTGCACAAAGAGAAACGTAAGTTAAGCATTTAAAAATTATTCTTGAACAAATATACCAGTTAGTTCGACTCTTAACTACAAGAAGAGCTGAAACTGCATTATCGTCAGGATAATACTAAAAAAGTTGATAAATCTTTCTACATCTTTTCATGCAGTCCTATACCTTTTTTCTGTTTCAATTGAGTCATAAACCTAAAACAATGAAACCAACATTAGTTAAACAGAATATAAGGCTTATAACTAGTTTGATAAATTTTAAATAGACTTGAGATTAGTTCTTATGTTTGGAATAATATACTCTGCGAGCTGTGCATGGAATTGATTTACAAAATTTATATTTATTCCTTTTAATTTATTTGAAAGGATTTTAAACATACCAAAAAGGTCGCAAAGTGTTACTTATATTCACTTTTTCCCATAAATAAGATAAGGAATTACAATAACTTGCCTAAGATACTAATATGAGGATTTTTTTTTAGCATTAATTTAAAGATTTTATGAAATTCCTAAAAAATTAATTTAGTATTAACACGTAAAAGAAGATGAAGATATTTTAAATTATGTTAAGATATTCATATTACTTCTAGTTTAGGAATCTTAGGGATTTCAAACATATAACTGAACAAGATTATGTGTTTCGGAGTAAGGACTTAGAAAGTCATAGAACTTTTTCTATTTTAGTCATGCAACTTTTATTTATTCTAATTCAATCCTAAACTTATGACCTATCAAACTTGTATGAAATGTTAGTAAAATGTTATCGTACCTGATGAAATCTGATGTTCAGGACTTGTTTAGTATGTTTTTAATAGGTTTAGAATCTAATTGAAAAAATAAGAAGTACAAGACTAAAGCAAAAAATTTTGCAGATATTTAAATTTCTCTGAGAACTTATCCCTTATGGCTAAGCACATAGATATTGCACATCAGAAAAATCAACAGTAAGTGTATATGCCTCCTTAACCTATGAAATATTAACAGGTGGATTCAACATGCCAATCAGGTACTTACATAAGGCTCTATATGTATGTGTGGATTTTGAAGAAGGCTTCGGGCAACACGCATCAAAGCAAACAAGAGCGAAATCTTATTCAAATTTCTCGTAACCTGAAATCAGTGTGTAGAAACATGAATGAAACAGTTGAAAGTTACAAAAAAATGAAAATAAAAACACTGTTGCACCTTATATGAAGCGACACCCCTACCTCATCAGCAATGAAATATGTAAAGTAAGGAACTAAAGGATGGAGTCCAGAGTCTGTTGTCAAGCTCATTAATGCTCGTTTGAAAACGATAGAATCAGACTTCCTCACAGTTAGGTCAGTAATCTTGTCAAAATAAAGCTGTACAACAAAACCACAAAGATTCTTTAATCTATCAAACTTCCAATGGAAAAATTGTAAGAAGAAGCACACAGACAAAGCAAAGCAGAATCACCTGAAGTTCCCTAGATAATACATGCTTTACAGGTGATTTAATATCAACCGGAAAACCATCTTCCTTGTATTCAGATCTTTTACCATCGACAGAAGCTGAAATTGCTGCAATTATAGCAGAAAACAGAATTCATATGAAGAAACAGAAAATCAAGTAACATAAAAACAACTTTCTCACGTTCAGATTTTACCCTCTACCATTGACACTAAGCTTCAAAAAGATTACCTTCAACTGGAGCATTCTCAGGAATGGCAGGTTGAACTCCTTCAATCGCTAGCCAATGTGCAGTTACCGACGTATCAAGAGGCACTCTAGGCAAAGGCGCTTCAATTACCTACGCAAATCAAAACAATGCAAATCTTATGACCCCCATAGCCTCTTCCACAATATCCAAATCATTTCTTTCTTACATCCTTAAACTCGACATCCTTATCATCAATGTAGTAGAGATCCTTATGTCCAGCAGCTCTCTTGAACCGCAATGAATCCCCCGAAGCAAACCCATATATTGGCTGCCCCAAGAAAGGAAACAAACAAAAAAAAGCATCAAGAATACCATTAAATAAAATTAATGAAAAATTCGAAACAAGCCAACACACAAAAAAGAGAGAGACATTCAAAGCTAGACCTCCACATTTCTTAAGCTAACAGCACTATCTACATCATCTGTGGTTAACGTAGTCCTTCTTGAATGACGCATGCACTTAATCGCCTCCTATAAATGGAAATAATTATCAGAAACAGAAAAAGAAAATGTTAGTCAATTATGTAATCAAGCACTGAACTTTAAACAAACAAATTGCGGCTAAAGAAAACAGACCTGCATGATCTCGCGAACACGGTACTCGACATCGGGGGCGAGGGCGAGTGCGACATCGGATGGCAAATTTGTAATTCCGACAGTCTGAGCAATCACCTCAATTGCTTCCTTAGGTATCACACTCATTATTCTTATTCAAGTTGACGCCTTTTTCATTACGCTCCTACAATTAAATTGAAAATTTATGCTGTAAAATTATAATGTAGTGTGTGATTCGAAGAAATCTGAGAAATTGATTGATTTGTAGTCTTCGAAAAGAGAGGGAAAATCAGAACCTGTAATCCTAGGGTTATATGAATTGGGGAGAGATAAGAAACGATATATTTATAGGTAGGTTGAGAATGGGTCGACTTGGGTCGTTCCTAGCTAAATTAGGCTGACTCTGATCAGGTCAAACTGGGCCTCTCAAATTTCAAGACTTGATTCAGACCATTTTGGATTCGTCGAAATTAATCTTTTCTGTCAAGCTTATATATAAGAATTTTATGTGTTATAATAAAGTCTAGAATTTATTTATAATGCCATTTTAGCAAAATTTCAACACGTTATACAATGTACTCAAGCGCTATATATTAATAAAAATTAAATTATAAAATATTCAAATTAGTAAATTTATTTATTTATTTTTTATAATTTTTAAATCTTATAAATTAAATTCAATTATTTGATATAAAATATTTATTTATACCCTTCATATGATGTATATTCACGTAACAATTCATTCAAATTTTTTAAAAGTACATTAAAATATCATTTGTTTAATACAATAAAATCAATTAGCTATTGAATATAATCTATATTTATTAATATTGTTAAATATAATTAATAAAATGTTCAAAAAGTAATTTTAAATTTTATTTATTTATTATTTTAGAATTACTTAAAATACTATAAATTTAATTTAATTATTCGATGTTAAAAGTTTAATTGTATTCTTCATATGATACATTCATACGTAACAATTAGTTTGAAATTGTAAAAATACATCTAACTATTATATATTTATATATTTAATGCAATTCAAATATGCAATATAATACAATTAAATAGCTATTGAATATAACATATATAAATATGTTTACATTTAATTAATAATTCAAGTTTTAGTAATTTATCAATTAATTAAAATTTTTTCGCGATTAATATTTTTAAAATTCCAATAGTAGAAATATATCAGTTAATTATTATTATTTTACTATACTTGTATTTGTAAATTTTTTCCATTTTCAAAGGGATTTTCAATGAATTGTTGTTGTTATTCTATACATAAATTTTGATATGAAATTTTTATTTACATTTCTTATTTTTTATAGATAAATTATAACAACATTTTTAACTTTATCTAATTTTGCAATATTAGTCAAAAGTATCAAAAATAAAAAACTAAATATTCAAACTTTTAATTTGTAACAATAGTAGCCCGTAGAGTTAACAATAAGTCGAGTCGAGCTTAATGCTACGTAAGCCTATCCTAAAGTCCCTTATAGGCAAGATGAGCCCAGTCAAAGCTTGATTAAGCCTAGGTCACAATGCTTGAGCGCAAGCTTGAACAAGTTCTAGGTTAGAAACCGACTCGATCTATTAAAACTTCAATCGTTGACATGATAATTCCTCTTTATCGCCTCTTCGTCAACCTTATCCAAAAAACAAGATCCATCATCCATCCAAACACAGCTCTCGGCTTCTTGTGAATAGGGATGACATTTTCGGCCTGGCCTAGGCAGCCTGTCTTTGGCCAGAGTTGGCCGAGCTATGGGCTGAGCGCGAGCCAGAGTCAGAGTTGTCCCGAGCCATGACATGACCGAAATGTGCAAAATGACATCATTTTGTCAAAAATTTTTTAAAAAATAATGTAGACAAGCTGACCCGCCCAGTGGCTCGTTGAGCTATGGGCTGGCCACGGGCCGAACTGGGCCAGGAGCGAACCTGGCCTGATCCATTGCCATCCCTACTTGTGAAGAATAATAACCTATGGGTATAATAAAACAACCCTTTAGAAAGAGCAATTAAGATCCTAATTTTTAGAAAATGTTCAAATTTAACCCTATTATAATAGAATTATTAACAGCTTGATGATGTCGTTTGTTAAGTGTCAAGTTATGATTGATCTGACACTTTTTAATAATTTTTTATTTCGTTTGCAGGTCTCACGTTGCTATGACATATCTGATATGGCAAGGTAAAACCTATTTTTAAAAATTATTAAAATCTTATTTATTTTATACCTATAGGATCCATCTTTTTTAATTAATCCTTAAAATTTTATTAACTTAAACAAAGATATTAAGTTAACTAATCAAAAAATAATTAATCAAAACTTAATCCTCACTGCTTAACAGAAACAATCCCTCCCTCACCATTTCTTTTTTAATTTATATTTCATGCTTCATTGTCTTCATCTCTAGGGATGGCAACAGGCCGGGGTAGGCTCCGACCACTCCTAGCCCATCGCCCGATAGGCCGATAACTGCCGGTCTGTCTATATTATTTTTTAAAAAATCTTAGACAAAATTACATCGTTTGCCCATTCCCATCGGCCCATGGGTTGGGCCAAGGTGTCTTGGGCCACAGTTCGACCAATCCGAGCCAGGACAGAAATGCCATTCCTATTCATCTCTGTCTGCTTCGATCACCTTCAATCTCAACTCCAAGAATTACAGACAAACTCGTGAAAGTTAGTGTTTATATTTGATCAAGTTTTCGGTTTTAATGGCGTCCACTTTGTCTCCCTCCCTCGGCTTTCTCTTTCTTTCTCAGCCCTCTCGCTGCTTCCTCTCTATTTCTGCTTACTCACTCTCTAAACTTCCTTCACTTTTTAATTCTTCTAAACGCTGTCGTTTCCTCTTTTAATATTTTTTAAGACATCATCAAGCTGTTATGATGAGGTTAATTTTTAACATTCTCTAAAAGTTAGAGTCATAAGTGTTCTTTCTGAAATGTTAGGGTTAAACTTATCAACTGGTGTAAAACTTAGGGTCAAAATTGACCCTTCTATCAGATCTTAACGACATTTGGAGTAAATGTTCCGGCACCAAAATACTTTTTTTAACAAAAAACTCTTTTTGATCTTATAAAATTATGCAATAATAAATACAAAATAAATACACTAAAGGAAGATTCATAATATAGTTTATTATATTACTTAACTTTATATTTAATCAAAATAAAATTTGAAATTAACATTAATTATATATATACTAAATAAATGTTTTTTTATAAAATAAAGATGCAATATGATTTCATTCATATTTTTGATAATTCTAAATAAATACATTATAAAATAAGATAAAAATAGCCTTAAAAATTAAGTAACGATATAAAATATTTTAAAATGTATTTATCATAAAGTTATCATATTTATTAAATATATTCACTTATGATAAAGTTATTATAACCACTTTTTAGAAGTATTCATTGTAAAAAAGTGAATTTTAATTTTAAAAATTGCAACATATTAATATTTTGTTAATAACAATTAATACATTACATTAAAAGTAAAAAAGTTAAAGTTCATTTGTAAGTGGAAGTGAAATTCAAATACTTCACATATTTCAATAATTGTTATAATTATTTTTATATTATTTACCATGAAAAATATTTTGCAATTTTTAATCTCTTAATTTTGCAATTTTCGTCATTCATTAATTTCTTTCCTTACATATATAAATACTTGAAAAATATAAATTATTGTTGTAACATTTTTCTCTTTATATCAACAGCCATTTCATCCACTAGATCAGTTCTCTTTTCTTTGCATAATCAGCTCCCTACTTCCAAATGCGACCTAAATCTGGATGAAGAATTATTGTTGCCTAACTTGCACCGCTTGAAAGATTGGCACGTGAACCACACAAAGCTTATTCATTTTACATGGTAAATTTATACATCAGAATATTTTCATGTTCACTCGCAAAGCGCCACAAGGAAATGGTAAAAACCAAACACAACGTTTCCCAATATCAACAAATTAATGAAGGGAAAACAGCACAAGGACATACCAAAAGCAGGGAATAGGAAGAAACACGAGGTTTGTTGAGTATGAGCATTATAAATACTTGACCAGTAGATAAATGATTACAGCCAGAATAACAATGCCAATAACAGCTAACAGCATGCGCATGCAGGAGCAACCACCCTTGGTGCGCTTGTTCAAAATCGCCAGATTCTTTTGCACTCGCTGCAATGAAGTAGAACGAAAAAGGAGTATTCTAAGTTAAATGCCATCATAATAAGAGATCCAAACCTACCGATTATCAAAAGATTGAAAATCTAATCTTCTATACTATGTAAAACACAATAGTTTCACCACCAAATGTGGCTGTATATTGGTCTATAGCACAACTAGGCAATATCATTTTTCCTCCATTATTTACTTATCAGTCATCATTTCATTCCCTTATCAAAATGAAAGTTCATAAGATAACCCATAATGCAGGAAACATTATCAGAAGGGATCGCTTGTAATTCATATATTCACTTTAACATCTTAACAAGCTCCGAGAATCTCTCTTTTGCTGCAAACTTTTTGTTAATCAATCAAACGATTGAAAGGCATTTACAATTGGAAGAGAAGAACTAAGGCAACAGTCATGGCTCAAGTAAATCTATTTGCTAGAAAGTTATCCCTTAAAAGTGAGCATGTTGGTATCATGGTAATTGGAACACAAATAATTTAATGAACTAGAGGCTTTAAATTAGGCAAGAGTAATTACTCGTAAACGGGAGTCTGTAACATCCACGTGCTGATCCAAGTCATCCTGCGGTGTAAGAGAGTAAAAGTTGCATAATCATTACAATATTCAATCATGAAGAATCAAAAGAAAAGTATTTAAGTCTGGAAGATACTAAAAATAAAGGAAAAAAAGTGAAGACATACAATTAATCTCGTATGAAGATCAAGCTCCTCATTGACTGCCAAGGCAATATGCTTTGTACTTACTACTGTCTCCTCCAACTTCTCAAGTCCTTCATCTTGCTCTGCTCCAACCAAATACTACATAAGAATCCCATATTTGCAAAAGAAAGAAAAGCAATTGAACAATACTACAATTGCCAAAGATAAACGGTGACAACTTGCCTTTGATGATTTGTCGTTGAAGTCCAACAAGGCCTTGGTTGTCCAAACCTTGTGTTCTGTTCATCGCGTCAGTCGACATTATTTCTGGGCCAAGCAAACTGTCCCTATTGGCAAAATTAGACATATTTAAAGTGGAAGCCATTTGGTTCACTTTTATTCTAAGATTTGCAATCATGTCCTTGCGACGATTCATCTCTTTCTCTGATCTGCATATCAAAAGGGAATGGTTTAAGAAGATGAGAATAACAACAATTAACACTATTTCTGCTACATTTGAACCGTTAGACAATCATCAAATCCAAAAGGAGGAACTAGTGTGTAATACAATGCCGAAAAGATTATTAAAGCCAAAAACGGAAAATCAACAACAGTATGAATGGGTATTAATCCATTGAACGTATCAAAATTCTAAGCAATCCCATATCTGAAAAATTTCCATGTACTATCGCCTCTTTTCCTTCAACATTTTACACGTATCATACAACAACTTTTTCACCCACAACCTATCAAAAATATGTCAGCGCAATAACAGAGTGATGATCTATAATTTCGTATGCTCTATCATCATGACATGCAAATTATAGCGTAAAGAGATGAACAATTTGCAGGAGCGAAGAAAAAAGAGAAAAACCCACATTTGCTGTGTTGCAGGAAGTTTAGACAAAAGGGACTGCAAGCTATCAAGCCTAGTCCCTAAAATTGTGACCTTCCTCCGTATAGAAGACGCGTGGCGCTGCGCTTCAGGTCCCGTTGTCGGAAACGAGCTCCGATCAGGGATCATCCCACTGATGTCATCGGCGATTTTCACGGCCTCGTGGTATTCCTTCACCCATGGGTCAGAAGCCGAAGACATGTTCAAGAAAAGCCCTAATAAACAGCTGACCGATCAAAGCAAAAACCAAATCAGTTCAGATCAAAAGTGAACTCTATGGAAGGGAATGACCTGTGGAATGCGGTGGAGAGAGATGAGAATCAAAGAGGTGACTTCGAACGACAGCCGTGTATAGGTAGGTGGATGCTAGACGGCGATTGTTTTGTCCGCCTCCGTCATCGTTGTAAGCTCTATATAGTCCATACGGTGTACGACGTCGTTCGGTTTTAACTTTTAAACAAAACAATTGGATCGATCCAGCCACTCATTGATTCACACGCTCTCGGGTCGACCCGATAGATTGTTTGGGCCATAATCGGAAGTTACCAAAAATCTGGAGCTCGAAACAACAAAAATAGGAAAACCAAAGGGCATCTTTGCAAAAACCTCACGAGCCGTGAACAATACCGAGCTGAACTATTTGCTCGGTCGAGAAAGTTGCGGAGCTTCAGAACCAGAGCGTGAGCGAGCGAGAGGCGAGACAGAGAGAAGTAGACATGTCAGACTTAGACAGGCAAATAGAAAGACTAAAGAAATGCGAGCCGTTGAAAGAATCGGAAGTCAAAGCTCTCTGCTTGAAAGCTATGGAAATCCTCGTCGAAGAAAGCAATGTTCAGCGCGTTGACGCTCCGGTCACTGTACGTGTTCTATACACATGACTTTTCATTATATGTGTGCCTCTGTGTATCTGTTAGTTTTGGATTGTTAGGTGGACTTTTGGTCTTGATTTTTGGAGTTTTGAGCTTTGCAGGGTGTAGGGGTTGAGCTGTAGGGTTAGTTTATGGTGGATTTTGGGATTAATTTAAATTGAATTTAGTCGGCATTATTTGGGTTTAATGGATTTATTAATGGGTTTTGAGATTGAACTGGGAATTAGGGTTTTCAGCTAATTTGGGCATGGGAACTTTCGGGTCATGAACTTTGTTGAACCAGAATTCTGGAAGTAAATATGGTGGGATTTGTGGTTTCTTTTGTAATTTTCGGAAAGAATTAGAAGAAGGATGAACAATGTTTGACGGGTGTCATTTGGTGTCTAGTGTGCTGTTGCCGACTGATGGTCTTTTATAAGATGCTTCTTGAGTTCTTTTCGTATAATGTGAAAACATGCTTTGAACTGCTTGAATTTCTCATTTTTCATCCCATCTGCTAGTGGCTCCTGTGTAGCCTAATTTGCTGACAAACTACAAAGTGCATCTCTCACGGTGACTGTCATCACATAAAGAGAGAAATTTCGTCGGTGTATGTACAATCTTTAAATCAGATGACTTAAACGTTGATCCTGCTTTCCAAGTTTTCTCCATTAAAATCTTGTTTTAAATTGCATATTTGACGTCGTGGCACTATAATTAGTTGGCTGAGCATCTCAAATCTATCACATCTTGATTTCAAATGATCTTTTATAACTTAAAATATTGAACATTTACAATATCTTGATTTATCTTTCTGGAGTGGAAATGCTAACATCTTGATGTATCTTAAACACTCATTCTGAATTTTTTCTTCTATGTAGATTTGTGGAGATATCCATGGACAATTTTATGACATGAAAGAACTTTTTAAAGTTGGAGGGGATTGCCCGAAGACTAATTACTTATTTCTTGGAGATTTTGTTGATCGGGGATTTTACTCTGTTGAGACATTTTTGCTTCTGCTAGCTCTTAAGGTAAATTCTTTTTGGATGTTATATTGAGCTCTCCCATTGATTTTTCCTATATTTGGCCAGGCCCACCTTTAGCAAGGCTCCATTCTGTATACTATTTGAAGAGAATGCTTGCTGAACCTTTAGTTGTAAGTTTGAAGTTAAACCATGATTCTTAAAAGTTCATCATTCAAACGCAATTTTATGGCTTCCAATTATGCATGTTAAGGGTTTAAAGTAATTTTTATGATCATTAAAGTCTTCACTCTGGTGTTGAAAGGTTAGTATGAATATCCAAAATATCTTTTGTAGGAAATGATTGAATCCTATTGAAAGGAGTATATATAACTAATTTGAGTTGGTAATACTTGATGTTTATTTTTGTGCTTCTGTTCAGTGCATCATTTTTCACTTATGGTGACATCTCTTCCTCTTAAAATTTATGTAAATTTGGGTGTGTTAGGTTAGATATCCAGATAGGATAACACTCATTAGAGGGAATCATGAGAGCCGCCAGATTACTCAGGTAAATGTATTTTCTAGTATTATATTTCAACTTCTTTCTTTGTGGCAAACTCAGCAGTCTTTCTCTGTTCTACTCAGGTATATGGATTCTATGATGAGTGCCTACGGAAATATGGATCTGTAAATGTATGGAGATATTGCACTGACATCTTTGATTACTTAAGGTATGAATATCGCTATTTAGAGGCAATGGAAGTCTTCTCTATCCATGAAATGTCGAATAATGGAAAAGCTGTGAAAGTGAAAGCTAAGTTCATAGGAATGGTTGATATAATGTTCAATGGATAATTTCCTATTTGCTGTTTAATTCATCTTGTGTATCATCAAATACAATTAATGCCCTTGGATAGTTATGATTATCCAATCAACTTGCTACTTAGAGAGTTGACTTTCTGGTGTTGGTGAAATTTATTTATACAAGCTTCCGTCTTCTGTGTTCATATGTGTTACCTGTTATTACTGTGGCACTTCTTATCATGACACCCTATCTTATTGCAGTTGTTTGGTTAATGTCCTTCTGGCATAATAACCTTATTATTCAACTTACTAGCACCAAACTTTTCAAATTTTAACATTACTCTAATTGAGGTGATTTCTCTCAAGGGGATTTATTCTTGTATAGGGTACCAGAAAATTGATGATATTAACCCAGAATACAATGCTATATGCTTGGCTTTTGCTATATTATTGCCCAGTAATCTAACCCTGGTTAGGGTGATAATTGTGATCATTGTTTTTTTAAATACTGAATTGCTTACAATGGACCTTTTTTAAAAATAATTTTGACAGTTTGTCAGCTCTGATCGAGAACAAAATTTTTAGTGTTCATGGTGGTCTCTCTCCTGCTATTTCAACATTGGATCAGGTAAATGAATCAAACCTGATAACATGCTTTTTATTATTTGAAGTTCTATGCAAGGAGCTACTACTAATACTTGTTTTCAGATTCGAACAATTGATAGGAAGCAAGAAGTCCCTCATGATGGTGCTATGTGTGACCTCCTTTGGTCAGATCCTGAAGATATTGTGGATGGTTGGGGTTTGAGTCCACGTGGTGCTGGTTATCTTTTTGGTGGCAGTGTTGTGACTTCATTTAATCATTCAAACAACATTGACTACATATGCCGTGCTCATCAGTTGGTAATGGAAGGGTACAAATGGATGTTCAACAACCAGATAGTTACTGTCTGGTCGGCTCCAAACTATTGTTACAGGTACCTTAGCGTCTTAAATTCTTAGTTCTGTTGCAGGTTTGTGATCCTTAATTTGGGTTGGGTGCAGATGTGGTAATGTGGCTGCAATCCTTGAGCTGGATGAAAATCTTAACAAGCAGTTCCGTGTGTTTGACGCAGCTCCACAGGTTTGTGCATAAAACTCTGTATCAATTTCCTCCGAAAAATTTAATAATCTGAGGGAGGGGATGTGGGGGTTTTGGATTTATGTGTTTGGATTGGAGTTCTTAGATGAATGCATCAAAAAGCTTACTGAAACATCGACTTCAAAACCATTTATTATCTTAAGAATTCTGGACAAAAAGCCGTTGATGATCACTTTAGCTCTCTTTTCCTTGTTATCCACATGTAATGTTAACAACTTGCACAGCAAAAACGTAAGTGTTAGGTTGTGTTTCTACCTTGTTTTCTCTTGTACTCTTTAGAAAAAGGGGTACTGAGCATTGCAAATGTTATGCAGGAGTCAAGAGGTACGCCTGCCAAAAAGCCAGCACCGGATTACTTCTTGTGACATCTACTAACTACTATATCAAGATTTGCCTTTCTATCTTCCGATGCAACTGCATTTCTTGCAAGGAGATTTTAAAAACCCATGTTCAACGAAACTTCTGTGATCCGAAAATCATTGATGGAGAGGTCAGCCCATGATCAAGGCATGGACAACTGGCAAAGATTCGGATTCACTGGCTCCGAGTCCATTTTTATTATTACTGGGATTGGCCTTTCTTGTATGTCCGCTTCTCACATTGTTTGATGTTCTTGTATTTGTGTACGAGTCAATGTGCAAGTAGATCATACTGTTATAGCAGGGAAAAAGCTGCTGTTTCCTTCTCTTGGAAGGAGGCTATGTCTGGTTGAGATTTGGTTAGGTTAGTGGAGGAGAAGACATGCAGCTTTCACTATTTTCTGGTTTTGAAATATATAATATTGTTGTGCCTTCTCAAATGGTTTTCTCTTGGTCGAGTATTTTATTGTTGACTCGAATGTGATCAACTGACTTATAGCTAGAAATTAAAATATAAATTTGGAAGTTAAACAATAGCAACAACAATATTTAATATAAATCTTGTTGAGGTGTAGGGTTTGGGGAGTTATAATAATAGTCTTGTTTCTAACTAATAAAAAAGTTGTTTTTAAGTTGACTCACATGAAAAAAAAAGTTTATATATATAATAAATGATAAATAAAAAAGAAATCATATTATTGAAAAATATTAATTACAAAATATATATATATATATATATAATATGGTTTACAAAACAAACAAACAAACAAAAAACAAATAATAATATAATAAAATAAAAATAAAAATTTGGAAGTTGTATTTGGTAAATAAATAGATGGACTTTTGGAAATTAAAAAAAAAATGTACTGTATCCTTGCACTTATATATATATATATTCTAGAATTTTTGGTGAATTAAGTAATTTAAAAATTTTAACATAATTTTTATAATTTTCAAAATTTAAGAATTATTTCTCTTAAATTTGTATCAAAATAATGTTAGATTAAAATTATTTCTATTGTCATATTTCCATTTTCATATTTGTAACATTTAGTCCTTGTTTAGTAATCAGCAGATTATATTAGTTGTTAGTTGATTCTATCAGCAGTTAGCTACCAACAGATTAGTATAACTGATTTGACTAATGGATAATATCAGCTATTTATTTAAAAATGTTTAATAAAATTAACTGTTTAGTATTAGCTGTTTATGTGTCAAATGACTTACGAGGGTATGACTTAAAAAAAGATTTTATAAGAACATGAATATTAACAGTTTATATTTTAATATTTTTTTGAATATTCTCATAAGAATTGGTATAGAACAAAAGAAGTCAACACCATTATTTTCTCCAATATCTTCCATCGAGTCTTAAGAACACTGAAAGTCCTCTCAATACAAGTTCTCAATGACGAATGGGCTATTTAAAACTTCTTGAGATCTTTTTGGATTTGCACCATGAAGGCCCAACTGAAGAATTTGAGAGATCACTCAAATGCCACTAAAAATAAGCTTGAGAATGAGTTTGATCGGATCACACTAGAAGTTTTCCTTAAATGCAGCACCATCCAACTTAATATGAATTTGAGTCTATAAAAATGATATCGATTTAATTTCTAATTTAAGTAAATATTTTTTTTAATTTTAAAAATTGAAACTATATTTTTAATATAGTAAATTAAAATAAAATTATTTTAAAAAGAACTGTTTATATTAATCTCTTAAAATTTAAACTTAGATAAAAAAATTAATTTAAATTTAACTTATTAATTTTAGATTAAATTGAATTGAATTAAACACAATATCTAAGTGATAATAATAATATTATATACTAAATATTGATATAAAAAGGGACCTTAATATCCAGTCTATACAAAAGTAATTAATATAATATAATTAAAGATAACAAATTTAAAAGTATTTAATTTTTTGAAAGTTTTAATTTAATATTAAATATTTTAAAATTTTAATTTAATGATTAACTTTTTAAAATTTATATAAATTAATTAAATTTATATCTCTACCTCTATCTATTTAAGTAATTTGTAATAATTTTTGGATATAATAGTTTTTTAGTCCCTTAATTTCTTAACCATTGGAGAAAAACGCTCTTTATAGTAGTATTTTCAAAATCAGCGGATGGAGTTTAATCTGCTAACTTAATTAGCTGCTGATTACCAAACATAATTATCAGAGGTTTGACACGGTCAAATAACTAAAACCTTTCAATCCCCCAAAAAATGACTAATAAACTTTTTATCAAAGAAGACCTTAATCAATTTATATTATGATGTTGATAATAACATAAAAAATAATTTTTAAAAGTTACTTTAAATTAAACAAATTTTATGTCTGTCATCCTATAGCATGCAAAGTAGCACCAGGATACGGTGAAGTGTTATAGGTGGCCATATGGCTAGCACTCCCATTTAAGTTCAATTTATTTTCCTCTAATTTATTTTCCTCTAGATTTCAAATAAATTGAGAATTCTTAGATCAAAATATCTTAAGAATAAGTTCAATTAAGTTGAACCAAAAAATCATTTTTAGGAAGGTTTCGAAATACCTCGACCAAACAAACCCCAAATCCACGTAAACTGAACCGCCCGGTTCACATAATAAAAACCTTAAAAGAGTAAACAACTAAAAAAACCCCATTCTCTCTCTAACACCACACAACGCAACGCTGTCTTTCTCTGCTCTATCGCGCCTCTATCTCTCTCAATACACACTTTCTCAATTAGTTTTAATTTATCACACTCGCAAATTGAATACTAAAAACTAATTTACCCGCCAAAAAAGCTTCTTCCTTTTTTCGTTTTCAAGTTCCTAATTCCCCTCCATTTTAGGGTTCCTTTTGGCTTCTGATACGCTGTCGTGTGCATGGATTTCTGCGTCTGAAGTACAATGGACGCGACGGTGGATGCTGCTATCGAGTGTGTGGCCGAAGTGGCGGACGACGACATCGCTTCCCTTGGCGTTGACGTAAAGCGGGGAGCGGAGAAGAATGGGGAGAGCGAGTCGGAGGTTAGGCCGGCGAAGAGGATGAGAGGAGGCAGTGGGGAGATGGGTAGAGTAGCGGAGATTGTGCTGGTGTTGTCGGCGATGGCTGGAATGAGGGGAGGGAAGAGGCCGACGGAGGCGGAGGTTAGGCTGATGGCGGAGGCTAGGGCAAAATTGGTGGAAATTATTCAGGAATTGTCGCCTAAGGATTTAGTGGGTAGAGATGCCATTGGAGCTGTTATTGAGGATCTAGGGCTCAATTTGAAGGCCAAAGATCAAAGATTAGGGTTTACGGGTACTAGGTTGTCTATTAAAGAAAAGTTGTCGCTTGCTAAAATGAAGGTACTAGCCTATTATTCAATGATTCCGTATAGGGTTCAATTATTGTTCTTCTTTTCTCATTTACTTAGGATGCTATAAGGTCATTATGCTGGGGAAAAGTGGTGTTTGCAATGGTAAAAATGAAAATTTATTTGTTTTTGGAATCTGGGTAACGCT
This sequence comes from Erythroxylum platyclados, assembly GCA_027563515.1. Classification (NCBI taxonomy): domain Eukaryota; kingdom Viridiplantae; phylum Streptophyta; class Magnoliopsida; order Malpighiales; family Erythroxylaceae; genus Erythroxylum; species Erythroxylum platyclados. The sequence goes on from JAOQMM010000173.1 coordinate 26,780,746, forward strand.
TATTTATGTTGAATTTTGTGCCATCGTTTTTCATTATGTCTGTTGAAATAGCTATTTTTCTTTCCCCATTCTCCGTTCTGGTGGGAAATTAGCATGTAGTCAACTCTTTGATTTATGAACAAAAGAGCATGCTTCTATTTGTTTATAGGTTCTCTGAGTAGCTTTGTTGTTGGTGTCATATTTACTATTTTTCTACTAACTTATGTAGTTGGTGGAACTTGAATAGATTAGGAAGGATCCAACGAACAATTAACTTGTTTTTATGTAATTTTGATATAAACCTTGTATATTTTGTAGCTTCTTGTGAATTTTTTGTCATAAATTGTTTTGACTGCAGAAGATATATTTTTTTTCTAATTTTTGTTGCATTCTCTTTAGGAATCTGATAGCCAAAAAATTGGGTCTTTCTTACTGCTTTACAGATAGAAGAGTCTAAGAAGTTCAGTGCACCATCTGTTGGACATACATCTCATATGTCACAGACAAGTGTTGGCTCTGTAGCTGATAGCCGTGGGCCATCACATATAATTCGCATGTTTCCGTCTGATAAACCAAACAATGCGCCATTACCTCCTGGAAACCACCCTGGATCTTCAGCTATAGCCAATCAACACGTGGGGTTATCTAACCATGGTTTAGATAGGGACTCATCGACATTAGCATTTCCTAAAGCTGATCGAGCACAATTGAAATCTGATGGAGCTTCCAATGCACATCCAGTACATGGTAATAGCATTCTACTTTTGTTTGTTTCTCTTTTTTTCCTCTTTCCTCTTTTTTGTTGTGGGTATATTGGATACTGTTCAGCCTGGTAATTCTGATTTGTATACTAGCTGGTTATATTCTTAATCAAACTCCGATAATGGCCTGAGTGCAACTTCCAGGATGCACACTTCGAATGTATTATACTTTTTCATAGGCTTAATTGTAGATAAAATTGTGTCCATCAAATTCCATATTTTGGTGGGTGATTCTGATATGTAAGGATTTTCACTAGGAAGTAAAATATACTTGATTGAAACCAAATATTGTTATTCTTAAGTAGACATATATGCACATGCACTGAGTTAGGTTTTGAAGTTTGATATCTAATATTGAACTTTTGGGTAGATTTTACTTTGATGTGTTAATTAATGGTCTCTTTGTTACAATTTTGCAGCAAATGCATCTGGAAATCACATGTTGGTAAATGCACAAGCTTGGTCTATGCAACCTCACTCAACGTCATCAACTAAATTTACACCAGAAAACAAGGCACCAAGTTACAATTCTGCTAAGGTTGAAGGAACTGCTGAATTGGGTGTGCCACGACCATTTTCTCAAGGAGCCAGAGATCAAAATTTCAGACCATTTATATCTCAAACTGCAGCTGCAAATATGCCAAACATGCATCCTCCAGTACAAGGGCTAAAGTATGTTCAGCCTTCATCAAGTTTCACTAGCCATAACGAAATTGCAATGATAGTCCAAAAGCTATTGAAGCCAAAACTTCCTCAACATCCCACGTGGACTCCACCTTCAAGGGAATATATGAATAAGTTGTTGACTTGCCAAATGTGCAAACTCAGTGTTAATGAGGTAGAAACTGTAGTGCTTTGTGATGCTTGTGAGAAAGGATTTCATTTGAAATGTCTAGAAGCAGTAAATCAGAAAGGAATTCCCAGAGGTGAGTGGTACTGCATGAGGTGCACATCGATGAGCAATGGGAAACCTTTCCCTCCAAAATATGGTCGTGTCATGAGAAGTGTGACTCAATCAAAAGGACCTTCCAACTCGACTGGATCACAGCCATCATCAGATAAGAAACTAGGGACTGTGGATCAAAAGGTCAATCAGGAGAAAATAACTGCAAATGGAAGCTCTAGTACACAAAGTCATGTTGGATCTGGTACTTCAGACAGAAATGCTTCTCATGTGAATATTACTGATGCAAGAGAACATACAGACAATAGTATGACATCAAGTGGACAAGATATTGATCAGGCTGCTTCTGACAGAACATTGCTAAATAACCAAGTTAAAAGCTTGGAGACTGTTTGTGAATCTTCTTCTGTTGACTTATCAAGTGAACAGTCTCCTCAACATAAGCAAGTCTCTGAATCAACTAAACAAACGCTACCATTACAAGGAGAGAAATTAGCTTCCTTGCCTAAATTGCAGCCTTCTTCTATGCCAACAATGAACAACAGAGATTCCAAAACATCAAACAACTCACAGTATGTTGTTCAAACAGAAACACAAAACAGTTGTGACATACCTTCAACAACTGTGGACCAACCTATATTGGTAGAATCACAGAACAAACCAGAAAAAAGTGATTGCGCTTCATCAGTTGATGTCAAGAAGACTGAGCTACTTGTCACTCATGAAAATCCTTCTGGTAATTCTGAAGCTAATGATGGCGCTAGTGAAAATTCTGGATTATCTTCAACTGGCTTCCATGATATACAGTGGATAGGCAATGCACTTAAAGTTCTGGATGGAAATACATACTATGAGTCTTGCTCCATCAATGGGGTATCATATAGACTGAATGATCATGCCCTTTTTCATTCTGTCCATGGCAAGTTGATACCATCTAAGCTTAAGGTGAGTAAATTATCATGCTCTTCCATCATGATTATATTTGCTATTTTTTAACAACTACAAACATGTAGGATTCTTAATATGGTTTTGTCTGATGTAAGAGCTGTTGTTGACAATTGCTTTCAGTTGAGAATCTTAGATCTACTTTGCAATTTATCATTTTAAATGCCTTGTTCTTGCTGTCTTTTATAGTACACCCAGAGAACTCATCACCCTTGTCTCTTTACTTTTTCTTGAAATTGCAGGTGATGTGGGAGGATAGTAAAACTGGATTAAAATGGGTAACTGTTGAGCAGTGCTACTTTCCCGTTGATTTACCTGAGGGTGTAGGCCACCCATGCGGCCCTGAAAGCAAGGAGGTAAGCTATTTTCTCCTAAACTCTCAAATTATTTTACTATTTGAAACATGCAGTTTTTTAACAATCGCTGGGGTAGACTAGGTATCACATATATGATAAACAACAAGACTAATGGAAGTAAGGTAGTAGGCTTGCAATAGAAGGTTCATAAATCATTCTGTAATAACTAACTTTAACAGATGACGAATGGGGACTATAAGACACTCAAGTTTGCTTGCATACCAGTAGAAAGAGGTCTTGCTAGAGCTTATCTTGAAAAGTGAAGTAACATCAATTTACTTAGAATTATAATTCCTCCTTCATTCAATGAGAACCTCTCTTAACAGAGGATGACAGTTATTATGTAGTTATGCCACTTTTGCTCCTTGCAGGTCTATGAATCCAACCACGAATACAGTGTAGTAGCTAGCTTGATTCAAGGGCCATGCAAAGTTCTCCCTTCCACCAAATTCAAGGAAGACTGTGAAAGGAGTGAAATGGAAACTGATACCAGTACTCGATCACATCCAGTATTCTTGTGCAAGTATGCTGCTTCAATCTGAAATTCCTTGAATCATTTGCAAATTCTTACAATCGCTTTACTGAGATTCAGAAAATATACCCTTTTGTGACTCTGATTGAATGTTTGGGTTTTATTAGGATGTAATACATTGGTAGGGGTTATGTTAGGTGGTTTGGGGATGGGTGGCATGAGTGTGCGAGTTGTGTTTTCAGGATGCGATGTTAACTCTGTAATGTTAAGATGAAAATACCATGAATATCTTAGATGTCTGTTAGTCCTTTGTTACATGTTGACTTAAGTTAAATATCTGTTTTGGGACCATGGATTAGCCTTTGTATCCCAGGGTTATGGTGATGTCTTCATTTTTCACATTCTTTGTTTTGGAGGAAGAGAGAGAGAGAGAGAGAAATGAGATTGAGAAAGAGGACTGGTGTTAGTTTTGCTTTCTTGTGTTTATTTGCAAGGGATTTGTAGAATACTTGGAGAGAATTGAAGGGGAAAAGAGAGCACTATTAACTGAGAACCATTTGCATGGCTCACTGAACTCCCCATCTACTGGCCTATGGTTTGTAAGGTTTGCCTTTGGTGGGCAGAGAGAAATTAGACTATTTGGACAGAATTTTCACAGGGATAGAATTCATGCTACTTCTGTGGTGCTGAGAATATCTAGTTCTGCTGGTGCCTTTTATTCTCTGCATTAAAGATTAGAATGAGTTGTGGCCCACCTTTGTTGATTTTTTTTTTTTTTTTGTGTGTGTTGCAGATGGTTTTTTGATCAACTGAAAGGAACTTTCAAGCCTATTGTTGGCTAATTAGTCATGCTCATATCTTTTAGAGACATGAATGATCTGACTGACAACTCATGGGGCTCCTTTGATAAGGTAATCGAGAATCCAATATATGCAGTTTGCTTCTGCCTCTTCCTTTGAAAATGATGTTATGCTCAGATATGGTGCCATCTCCAGTGTACAGTTTTGACAATCCAAATCTAGCCTTTAAACATTATTTATTGCCTAATGTAGCTTTAAACCTTTCCGGCAGCTGGGATTTCTGCACAACGATGTTTTTCTTCTTTGGAAAATGCTGTTGTGCTCAGATATGGTGCCATCTCCAATGTATAGTTTTGGTAATCCAAATCTAGCCATTATACATTATTTGTTGTCAAATGTAGCTTTAAACCTTTACAGCAGCTGGGAATTTCTGCACAATGATATTTTTCTTGCCAAATAGTTGATGAGATCAATCTGCCTATATTATTCACAATGAGAGCTTTGGTCATCTAAAGCTTAATTCAGTCTTCACATGTTCATGTATTGCTTCTATTTCTTCCATATTCATTGGAGATTTTATCTACTCATGGAAAACAATGTTTGGAAAACTGGATTGAGGCATCTAACCAAAATGTTGAGGGTCAAGGTTTAGCTGGTCGAATCAGATTCAGCTAGTCAAATCGGATTCAATATAGTATTTAAAATTTAAATAACCTAAAATAATGTAACACAAACTTTTTGAAAGAAATTTTAGTTTTTTGAATCAAATTGGGATTGAACTAGTTTGGTTCATTGGCTTTTGATTCAATTTACAAAACCATTCAGTTCAATATTAAGCCTTTTTCAAGACTCTGCTGGACTGAATTATTGGGTGGGCACTACCAGTTTGGTCCATTTGTCTAATCATTGTGAAAAAGAAAGTGTCACTTGGAATGAGCAACTGATTGTTAGACGCTTGCTTTGGATTTTCAAGTCATTGTGAGATTACATGTGGAAAATGAGTATCATTGAAAGGAAGTTTATGTTTTTTCTCCAAATTTTCACCTCTAGCATTATCTGTTTCCATTTCTTTTCACTGCAGCTCTTCGAAGATACTTAGTAATTTTTGAGTTCATCTCTTATTTTATTGGTCTAAAACAGGTAAACTATATGGTATTGAGCTTTGGAGATTGATAAGGAGTTCTATACACTCTTATGTCATGTACAATATGTAGGTCTGGCTCTTGTATGTAAAGTTTCCCCTTGTCAAATTTTTAGTGCAACAAACAGCCTTTTATGGTAAAATTACAGAATGAACACTATGCTCTGTTCTTTGAATCCTTTAGTTATTCATGATATGGAA
>JAOQMM010000173.1:26790250-26802729 GCA_027563515.1 Erythroxylum platyclados
AGCCATAAGAAAAATTAAAACGCATTCATTGCTTAAGACTCGTTCTTTTTTCTTTCTTTCAATCTTTGATGGAGTGCTATCTTATATTTGTCAACTTGTTGGTGTCATTATAAGTGTAGTTGATAGAAATGATTAGATATTAATTACATTTAAGTATTTAATCATGTTAATATATTGTAGAAAATAAAATGTGAAATAGACATTTATATAAGAAAAAAGTAAAAAACTATATTTGTTTAATAATATAGTTTAACTTTTCTCCAATGATACGTAACTAAACTCCAAGCATCATAGGAGCAATAGTATAGCCTCCTCATTCCCTGTATAAATTCAACTCTAGCCGCTCTCCTTTTCTCCACCCACATCGTTTCTGCTATTTCTCGTTGTATATACACATCTTCACATACTCCTCTCCCACCAGCAGTATGGCTTCCCCAGGAGATAACGTTGTTGTGTCTAGTGTCTATCTTGAGAAGTTGCTTTGCATGAAAGGAGGAAAAGGAGAGGCTAGCTATGCAAACAATAGCCAAGCACAGGTTTGACTGATTATAAATTAAATTTTGATAGAAGTCTCTTCTCTTTATTTTGCATTTATTATCTTTGTTGGATTAGTTCTCCATCAAACCATACAATTTGGGCAATTGCTATGTTTTTGTTTACTGGAGTTTTGTGTCATTCCCTTACTTTGTTTTACATTTTAACAAGATGAGTTTGAAACAGATTATTGAAATTTTTATAGGTAACCTAATAACTAATAATCTCCTACCCTTTGGTATGGCAATCTAAACTACTTTTAAAGTTATCTTGTATATTGACTACATTCCTCTCCAAAAGCACGAAGTTACTGCGTTGATTCTTGTTGTGAAGAAGAGCTTATAAAAGTAGGGAGCAATTGATTATACACTCTTTACATAATTGGAACTTTTAGAAGTTTTTATATTAGATAAATAACAAATTGTCAAAAGGTTATTAAAAGACCCACATAGAAAAGATCTATGAGAACTTGATGAATTGAGCAAAACCTTTCACGTTTATGTGATTAATGGCTGTAATCTGAGCTTTGTATACGTGCAGGCCTTGCATGCCCGAGCCATGCTTCACTATCTCATAGAAACCCTAGACAGGGTTCACTTGACCTCCTCCGAGGTCCCGTTTCAAGTGGTGGACTTGGGATGCTCATCTGGGAACAACACTATCAGTACCATTGATGTGATCATCAAACACATGATCAAGCGGTACGAGTCATCGTGACTCGAGCCACCGGAGTTCGCCGCTTTCTTCTCCGATCTCCCCAGCAATGATTTCAACAACCTTTTCCAGCTCCTCCCTCCCTCAGCCAACTATGGTGGCAGCATGGAAGAATGTCTGGCTGCTAGTGGCCATCGGAATTATTTTGCTGCTGCGGTCCCTGGTTCGTTCTACCGGAGATTATTCCCCTTAAGATCCATCAACGTCTTCCACTCATCTTTCTGCTTGCATTGGCTCTCTCAGGCAAGTTTTTAGTAACTTGTGATTTTACATAATATACACCAAAGTAGTCAAATTTGCAATTTTAGTACATACTATATAACCTATAACTTTAACGTATGCCCAATCATACGTATTTTTTTGGCTCCTGAAAATGATGTAAATCCTAATTAATTGCATATGTGCCTCTAAACTTTATTGTGATTCTCAATTTCCTTTTTTGCTGGATTTTAGGATGGTCAAAAAGGCTATCACCTAGTAAAAATAATGATCATTCAGGGTTTGAATTATTGCATATATCTAAAACTTTGGATATGACTTCCATCATTGAAATTTTGGTTATCCAAAGTCTGTCTTCCTGAGAATATGGGTAGCTGGGGGAGAAATTGAGAGACAGACATGAAGAGAAACTTTATGAAACATAATAATAAGAAACGAAGATTTTGGTATCCTTGGAGCTTAGTGTTTGGTCGTATTACTCTTAATATAAAAAGGTTGAAGTTATTTTCCTACAATGATGTAGTAATGAATAGCAATAACTAACCTTGTAGAGTATAAATATGAATAAATAGGTGCCAGAGAGTGTGGTGGACAAGAGATCAAGGGCATATAACAAAGGGAGAGTGTACATCCATGGTGCAGGAGAGACGGTAGCAGAAGCATACAAGCAGCAATTCCAAAAGGACTTGGCAGATTTCATGAGAGCAAGATCACAAGAGATTAAAAATGGTGGGTCCATGTTCCTTGCTTGCTTGGGCAGAACCTCTGTTGAACCTACTGACCAAGGTGGGGCTGGCCTTCTCTTTGGGACCCACTATCAGGATGCTTGGGATGATCTTGTTCGCGAGGTAATTCTATTTCATTCATTAAAGTCTTAATAATTAAGAGGTTAATTATTAAACTTGTTTAGTACAGAACCTTAGGTGAATCATCACGCATTTCCACGCAGTACATATTTGTTTTTTGTGTAAAAAGAGAAGTAACTTTTTTAGCCGACCATAAAGCAACAAAATACTATGCTAAAAGGGGAGTGATTTGGGTATGTTGTAAAGGGAGTGATTTGGTTATGAGCTTTTAGAAAAACTTATTATGAAATTTTACTAAAGAAAAGAACAACCAGTTATAAAATGTCACTGTTTGACTAAAGATTAATGAAAGGCACTAGTCATAATACACCCTAGTTACTATTAGCCGTCTGATTTCTTACCAAAAATAGGATCATATCAATTCACTTGCTGACTACTATGTCGGCAGCATGATGACTGTTCACAAGTGGGTGGACGGAACATTGTAAGTTTTTTCTTAAGTGCTAAAGGAATAATCAAAAAAGTCACTGAGATGATGATCGAAGTGAAGCCCTAAAAGTTGAGCATATCCTGTCCCTCTGATCAACTTTGTACTCTTTATCAATAGAGTACATGGATATCATTATCAACTTTGTTTGTAGGTAATGTGGATAGGCACAACCATTCAACCACATAGTTGAACTAAGCTTGAGCTACTGGTCAGTGGACATTAGTAAACTTGGGCCAAAGCCTAATTGGTCTAAGGGTCACAAGTGATATTCTATGATATTTTTATTAAACTAACGTTATGATAATAATAATAATCTTAGGGCCTCATTACTAGGGAGAAGCGTGACATGTTCAACATTCCAGTATATGCACCAAGCCTACAAGAGTTCAAGGAGGTGGTAGAAGCCAATGGCTCATACACTATAAACAAGCTTGAAATCTTCAAAGGAGGGAGTCCTTTGGTTGTCAACCACCCTGATGATTCTGCTGAGGTTGGCCGAGCCCTAGCCAATAGCTGCCGGAGTGTCTCTGGAGTCCTTGTAGACGCGCACATTGGTGATCGGCTAAGTGAAGAACTCTTTTTACGAGTGGAGCGTCGAGGCACCAACCATGCCAAAGAGCTTGTAGAGAAGCTACAATTCTACCACATTGTTGCTTCTCTTTCATTTGCTTAAAGATAAGGGATTAAAGAGTCTTGTTAAAAAGAGTTCTCTCTCTTTTTTTCCCCCCCTCTCTATATCTTCTCTCCACCTTTCTTGTGTTATTTGCGGCAAACCAGAAAAGTTTTAAGTAGAAAAACTACAATAGTAACTTCATGTTCCCTTGATCCACAATTTGTAATGAAACTTATATGTAAAGCATAAGTTATAGTATGCAAATTAAGGCCTTGCTTTCTCTCACAACTATTTAGTTGCTTTGTGTTACCTTGGGTTCTTTTTCAAAAGATATTAAGGAGCAATGAGAAGGTCAATCTACTATGGTTAGTTATTTCAGTTGGGAGTCATAAAGGTTTTTCTCGTCTTTACATGTCTACTCTAGGACAATCTTGAGACTTCTGAGCCTCTATGACCCCATTCATTAGTCTTTTTTTTTTAAAGATACCCATTCATTAGACTTCGTTTGGCAGGCTAACACAGTCAATAGAAAACACATTTCTTACAGGTTTAAAAGTGCTACCATTGCATTATACATGTTTCTAACATTTTCATGGGAGATTTTGTTAGACTGCTAGGAAATATACAACCCATAATTATACATCACTTCCACATAAGTAGAGTTCACACTGGTTAAGTTTGTTGTGGAAATAGAGATGGATTTTTTAGATGTACATATATATAATGTAATTCGAAGTTGAATCTATAGATTATGTAGGAGCATCTTAGCTTCTTCTGACATGCTCAACCTGACCTTCTTTATCTTCCAACTTCCATTTCTGTCCCATCCTTCCTTAACCTTCCGAATACTTTTATTAAGACAATATGTACCTTTTAGGATTGAGTCGTCATTTTCGATGGAAAGATATCTTTTAAGAGGAAATCGTTTATGAATCTGGAATTCATTAAAATAGAGCACTAGAGAAGCATTTTCTCCAATTGATTTAAATATACGGAGATACAACATATTTATATGGGAGAAATTGCACATGTGATATACCAAAATCTCTTGACTGCTATGATTTTAGATGACAATTAACAATTAGATTATTTGAACTACTTTCTTATAATATGATATAATCCCTTATGATGTCATTACAACCAAAAAGACATTAGGTAATAGAAAAAAGCATAGCTAAAAGTGGAAAAGGCAACATGTCATGTTAAATAAAATGGCTTTTTGATAAGTATATGGTAAAAAAATTTCTTGATTAAGCAACAAAATGAATAATGTTACTTCAAATTTTAACTAAGGCAATAAAATAATTACAAACTATGATAACCATTTTGAATAGATATAACAACATTTTGAATGTTATAAGATAATAAAGTGACTTTTTTAGGCAACAAAAGCAATAATTTATTCTTTCATTACCAATAATATGTTAATGTAAAAATAGACCCTTGTCATTAAGTAGGCAACATCCTTATATCCATTAATGGTCATTAAGATAAAAATCTATAGTATTAAAAGTAGCCATATATACATTAATGTATGTCCTTAAATATGTATTACCAAATGTCAACTACCAAAAAAATGTATTTATATATGCTATCATATAGTCTATATGGACTTGTGGAATTCAACATTTAACATAACTAACATACAATAATATAAAATCAATAGCTAAATATGTATCTATATTATCTTCCTCTAGTCTATATAGAATACAAATGCATCGACCAAAATACATAACAAAACCAATATGTATGAGTACTCTAAAATCCTTCTCCAAGTACCTCCTTAACTAATCCTAATCATCGCATTTTTATATAAAAAAATTGAATTAGAATTATTCAAAAACAACTATGCTTATAAACATGTTGATATATTTAAAAATGAAATACTAAATACTTTATTATGACCTACATTTAATCAAAACAATTAATGTAGTTCAAAAATTAATAGCAAAATGATTCAATTCTTTTACGAAAAGTCATTTAAATCTACATTGCGTACAGTAGATTTGTAAATAGGAAAAATAAACAATTAATCTCAATAGAAAAGACATCAAGATGATGTATAACAATAGTGAATTAAATAACTTTTTCACAATATTCTTCATGTTAATATGTACAATTTAGAGGAATAGAATATTCCCTTCTTAATTGACTAAGTATTTACAAAGTATATCTATGTTAGTCGTGTTAGCTTGCCCAAGCTGAGATTAAATGAAAGAGAACATTTGTTTCATCATTTCTTCTCTATCTATTTTATCTTGTTCTAATTACCTTTTCATTTCCAAGCTTTCAACTTTCTCTTGTTTTAATTCCTTTCTCATTCTCTCCTTTTCAACTTCTACTTTCTAGTTCATCTCTTCTTCTAATGCAATCTTAATGAACTGTAGATACTCATTAGAAACTTTGTACAAGGCTTCACTCAACATATTATTTCCTTTATGCTAGATATTTCACACCTTTTTTAAATAGTTTATTACCTCCATGCTTTATCTCTATTTAATTACCTCCATGCTTTATCACTCCCATATCAATCACAACTTCATCAACCTTTTGACTATCATCTTCTTTTTGCACTTACTTTAATATGAGCCTACAAAAGAAAAGTAACGTATTACTTCTTCAATCAAATTGACCTTAGTTAGTGTAACTACAAGTTTATATGAATTACAAACTCTAATAACAACACCAATATTTCTAACTTGAAATAAAGAAACTTACAATCACAATAATAAATGCAAACATTATATATAATTATAAAGAAACCTACTATAATTCCAGTTATACTAGAAATAACTCAATTTGACAAGAACATATCAATAATAAAAAACAAATAAAATAGAATTTAGGTGATTTGAATAGCACAATAACGTAATAAGATCGAAAACACTTACAATGAGTAATAACTCTGGGCATCTTCATAAAAGTAGTAACAATATAGAACATTATTATAAGACAAAACACTACTCATAATTTTCTCTCTTAAAGTTTCAGTTGTTTGCTTATACACTTTTTCAAGCTTTTTTTTTGTAAGTTGCAAGATGCTTTTTTACATTAAAAAGTAGAGTTTTATCCTCTCTTTCATTTTTTATCCAAACAGCTATTACTTAGAATTTTAAAATAACTTAATCGATTATAACTTATTGAAGAACTTATGAACTTAGCATAAATACTTACAGAACTTTTAGGGCTAGTTGTGTGCATTTCATTTTGTTGTTTTCTATTTCGAATATTTGTTTCAACAATTTGCTATATATGTGATGAATCTAATTTGTAAAAGGTAATAATAATTGTCATATCTTCATATCTAGGTGGTTCCAATAAAAAATGATCTTTTAAAAGACTTCTTTGCTTATGTAGTTAGGATGATTGGCCATTTTTTCCTGTATCTGTTGTATATTGTTTAAAATATTTTTGCTTCACTCTAGACTCATAACTCATCCATGCATGTCTAATGATTTTAAAGTCCATTCTTTACCTTCTAATGACATAATATATCTCTTATGCAATGATGGTTTCTTACACTAACAGTCTTTAATAAATGTTCATTTATATTTCATAAATCAAATAGAAAGGAGTGTTATTATGATTGTTTCTTACACTAATATATTTTCAAATAGGTTCTTCGGGAATCTTACACCAATTGACCTGGTGCAAGATTTTGGAAAAAATTTTTTTGCATTATTTTATTGATTTTGCATATAATGGAGATTGGAATAAGTGGAGATTGGATGTAGCGGCCATTTGGTCCTTTTAGATTCATTTATTCTTTACTTGTTCCTTTCACCAAAACGCAGCAAACTAAAAGCCATAATAAGAAACCCGCCTGTGTTTAACTCCAAAAAGCTTCAACTTTGCCTTCACAAATTAGGAAACAACATCGCTAGTTCAACCTGTGAGTGAACAAGCAAATAATGTTAAGAAAGTATACAAGAGCAAGCCAAAAAACTATACCTCTGTAGTTATTCCCTTGAACAGAATCAACAGGGATATTTGCTTATTCATGCACCGCACCTGTACAATTGATAGAGAAGGCCAGGGGATAGAATATAATAGAAAGCAAAGGGGGTTGAAAAGCTGTTGCTTCTTGTCTACTTCGTGAGGCCACTGCCCCGTCCTGTAACTGCAATTCTTTCGTTTGTCCACGAGGTTGTGAAGTGGAAGGAAGCAAAAAGGGGGAAACTATTTTAGCTCCTGATGTTGTCCCTAAAAGAAGAGGACCACTGAACATATCTGTAATGTAATTGGTTTTGTGAATTCAAAAGCAACAGTATGGAAAACTAAAACCCGAGAGAAAACTTGAGTGATAATATGGAATTGTGAGAAAATTAAACAGTATGCATGGAATAGACGTGTGAAATGGGCACCAGTCCATTTGTATGGTCTGAGTATTTAGAGCTGTTTAAAATGATGTTGTATGTACTTGTACCCAGGGATTGTTCTAATTTGTTATTCTGTTCTCACCCCAATTCAATTAATTTATTTAATTTTTCAAAAAAAAAGTATTAAGCTTTTACAGATTTGTAAGAGTTTAATTATGTCCTTTTCTTTTTGTCCCTAAAATATTATACAAGAAAATATTATATAGGATATAATATCTGAAATATTAACATTTGTTGTTTAAAAATATTCGAAGCAAAAACACAGAGAAAAGGACGGAGAGAGAGAGTGTTTTTCTATTTTAACTGTTGATAACTTTCATTTACTTTATAATGTCAAACATTGCTGGAGACATATTTCTAAATCACATTCACAAACGGAATCTTTGAAACATATGTCTAAATCACATTCACAAATGGAATCTTTCTTTCGGGTGAAAAGAAGAAGCATCCCCATGTTTATGACATCAAAATCAGAACTCACTTCCCAGCCGATGGTATTGTCAGCAACTCGAGTGATTTTCTCAAGTAGTCCACTGCAACTGAAACGTCATCAAATGCCAAGGCTCCAACTGCAAATCTTGCAGCCTTCTGGGCCTCAGCAACTTTCTCAGGTGTTGGCTGGTAATTACTGTCATATTGGTATGTTTGAGCGGAACCAGATGGGGCAGGTTCCGCAGCACTCCCATTTCTGCTGTTTGGAGTGTATGGGAGAGTTGATGCTGCAGGATCTGCAGTATTCCCATTCCTGCCGTTTGGAGTGTACTGGGCTGTGGATGTGTAGCTTGTCATGGTAGGAGCTGAATGGGGAATGTAGGAAGAATCAGAGCCCTGATAGTAGGAAGGATAATTTGTAGCTGCTGATGGCAGGCTGCTCTCAGTAAAACTTGGATAGGACTGAAAGTTTGGATAAGAGTAAGAAGTATCGTGGGATTGATAGCTATGGTAAAGATTCTGAGGTTCTTGTGAGTAGGATTGATGGTGGAATTGTTGAGGATATAAAGAAGTGTCTTGTCTGCTAGCTGGAGGAGGTGGATGCAAATCATGGGATGGATAACCAGCACTAGGGAAAGAAGGTGATGGGAGGATTTTAGTGGAATGCTGGTTGTTAACCAAGTCATGGAACTGCTGTGATGGTGGAATGTGCTCAGAGTACCGGTTATTAACATTCTCAAGTGGTTCATGTGACAGTGAATCCTTTGTAGGATACTGATCATGGAACAGAGTTGAAGGATCAGGTTCTACTTGAGGACTGGTCACAGCAGCTTCACTTCCCGAAGGATCCTGCAGAGGAACTTATATCTTGATGATTTGCAAAAGAATCGGTATACAACATATTAGTATACTGATTTCTGACTAGATTGATGTACAAGATCCAAGGCAAAATCATTAAGCTATCTATATGCATATATTCTAGTGCATGTGCAGATAAACTAAAATCACAAACGTAATTCATTTATCAGAAAAAATATACTGAAATCAGTGAACTTTCAAGAAAATGATCCCTTCAAGTCTATGACTAATTTTTTCAAAAGAGTATGCAGCAAATATCCTTCTTTTGACCATGAAAACTTAGCCTCACCAACCGCCAAAAAGAATTGCCTTCTTTTGAAAATTCTAGAATTAGAACAATTTCCAGGAAAGATTCATGAGTTATTCAAAAAATTCATCATAAGGTAAAGTGGAAAACATACATATCCATCACTACGTATGACCGACGTATTAGACAAATCTTCATCATCAGCAGGAGGGCCAGGGTTTGGCTTTCTTCCTTCTTTTACAGCTTTCCTTATATCTGCTGCTTTCCAGACTGCATACTTCTGTTTCTGCTCAAGCTGCAAGTTTGGTATATTGAGTACAAGTATAATCCAAAATACAATTCTTTCTTGGTCAAAGTGAAACTGGTAGTTTGAAGAGTAAATTGAGATGTTCATTGTCAAAAACTTACATCAGGCTGAAGCACACCAAACTGGTTTATTATCTCGAAGAATATGCTTGCTGCATAAAATGTTTTTGCCGTATTCCTGTAACAAGGCAAAAAACCCACTTATAATAGGACCTAAAAATTGCCACATAACTCAAGTTTCTAGCCAACTGTCCACTCAGTTTCAAACTCTTATTCCATAACAATGCCCATTGTTGCTTCAAGGTGATATTCAAATATTGAATATTCACAAGGCCTCAAGTGAAAGACAAATGACAATGACAATGGGAAATATTATCTTAGACAGTTCAATGGAAAAAAAAAAAAACCAAGTAATACAAAATGCTTCACGAAAAGTTCTTTAATGCTTTCCACTTTTTATCCTAAACTTAAATTTATCACTTGCGGCACCAAAATTGATTACTTATAATATAGATGTGTTCTAGAAGTACAAAATTTAACATAACATAATGATATTCCTCCAAACTAGAGATGAAATGGATGTAGTCATTTTCCATAAGCCTTATGAATTCAAAACCTTATGCTATTCTCGGGAATACTCATCAAAGTTGTTATGCTAATCAGTTTATTCTACTTCATTAAAGTTATCTATGTGTAGCCTGAAAAGATGTCCCCATTTTAACTTGATGCAGGTGCCCATTAACATGAACCCCATTTGCTAGAGACCAACTTGCACAAGTCATTTTGTTAACATGTAATGCTAATGTCTCATGAAAAAGACCTGCATGGCTCTATGATTTAAGTAAATATAATCAATGCACTAGGGCCTGAAAGCAGTTAACACCAAGAAAACTGGTCAAACGCAGTAAATCAAGAAACAAAGAAACTGCTGTAATGGAATAAAAGAATTTCCATGAATACATGACAGCTACATGTGTGGACGTTAAGGTATTTAGCACGTAAGATACAGCACTAGGTAAGTTTTCAGCCATAATCATCAATTTCTCAGTGAGGACATGCTCAAACTAAAAGAAAAAGAATCATCATACAAATCAGCTCGTCCAGCTCGATCTTGCTTGTCTGCCTTCCCAAAGACATTAAGGGCAAATCCTTCTAGATAAAGATTGTCTTCAGGGCCCAACTTTAGCGACTTCTTATCCTGAAGAAAAGAACAATCTCTAATTAAAAGAGAAAAGTACTATTAGCTGCTTCTCTAACAGCTTCTCTAACACTAGAAAGAAACTAAAAGCTTTTTTTTTACACCTGCCAATTTAGACTAATAACAAACATGAAACATACTTGGGAATTTAGGTAATAGTATATTAAGATCTACTCTCCACTGATGTATCTCTACATTCAGTTTATGGTCTAAACTATACTTTTTAACAACAAGAGAACTGCACAAAGTTTAAAAACTACATCTTTACATCTAGTTCAACCCTATATGGATATAAAAGGACCCCTCATATTCATTCAAAAGATAATAGGTTAAAAGACCATATGATCTAACTTAAATTAATAGTAGCCAAGAAAAATTTCACCTCTGATATAATCTCCTTCAAACATGTGCAGTACAACATGGAAGAACTCGCAAAACAGTAATAAAATAGTTAAAGAGATATGGTTGAATGCCTATTACTGAAGATAAATAGCAAGAAAAAAATGAGCACATTTCCAATAATGAAATAAGTTGGGAGGCTGGAGGAAGATCTCGAAACCAAGCTCAGGCATTAAAGGTAACAAAAAAACACAAAGCACATTTAAGCTGCAACCAAGACTAAGCAAACAAGTAAGATGAATGGTTGAACAGCTGAAAACTCAGCACTAGCAGTCAGAACCTTATAGTAAAATACGAAATTTATGTCGAAAGGTATTGGCTCTTTAAGATTGAAAACCTCTAGCTAGTTTCCAGGGACAATTCTCATCTTTAACCCCCTCTCTTCGTCCCTTTTACTGGGACCCAGTTAAAGAAAAGCTTCAATAAGCAAAGCCCATATGACCATTGACCAAAATGGAAATTTCCATCAAATTACTCACTCAACCTAAAGCATGATAAAACGCAGCAAGAGAAAAGCAAAGATAAAATAAGCTAGAAATCATGATGGAAAAATAAGCAACCTTTTCAAGCTGTTTCATGAGAGAAACAAGAAGGGAGTTGGTGGTCTTGGTTCTCTCATTCTGTGGAATCCTCAACCCTTTCTCCATCGCGTATAATCGACCTAGTTAAAACAAACCCCATTAGAAACGGAACCCAAAACAATAGTAATAAGAAGAAGAAAAGAAACCGATTTGGCAAATCGGAGAGAGAGATAGAGAATCACAATAATAAGCAACGAGAGGTTCGTGCTTCTGAAGCTCATCGGCTCGTTGCAAATACGGTAACAGTAGCTTCGCAGGCTCAGTTTCACTTGCCATTGATCTTTCTGCTTTGCTTTGTGATCTGATGTCAAGGGATTTAAGATACGTTAACTTAATCGTATAATGGGCCACTCGACCGGTCTCATAGACCGACCCGACTCTAAATACATGGGCACAGGTAGTCACACCCTTTCGAGTGTAGCCCAAAAAGGTTGGAAATTTGGACATTCACTTCCTCTTTTTTTTTATATAGTTTTCAGTTTTTGTTTTTAATTTTTAGCTATAGTTTTTTTAAATAAAAATAAAAACATATTTAAATGTTAATATTAATGTAGCTATATTTTTATCACTCATAATAATATAAATTATTTTTAATTAAATAAATTTATTTTAATCTCCTATAGAATATTATGCACGAAGATCAAATATATTCATCCCATATGCCCATGCACATTCATTTGGGTCCAAATTCTTCTGTATGAGG
>JAOQMM010000173.1:26811402-26825945 GCA_027563515.1 Erythroxylum platyclados
TAAATCAGCCTTTAATTATTGTGTATTCTTCTATTTATTCAATGAAATCAGAACCACAAAGCATTGAGCTATTCAATCAAACTTCTGTCAATTCTAAAAGTTATCAGTCATAGCAAAGACAGGACAGAAAAGAACCATAAGCAAGTCAGATCATTAAAACTTATCATCGACGGGACATAACTGCATATGAAGCAAAAGAAGTGGCTCCAGATGATAAGAGGATCTTTGAGTTTGTTACGGACAGAGGAACAGTAGGAGAAGCATCTTTGGAAAAGATTATTCAAATATCAAAAGCCAATATAACATGATCCGAACAATGGCAACAAAGTATAGATCTTACATACCCGATTGTAGTCTTCAAGCCAACTCTCTCCCTCACATGCTGACATCCACTTCTCTACCTTATCCAAAATTTCATTTCTGCTAAAAGCTTCCTCCCTGGCTTTTGATATCTAACTGGCCAGTAACTCAGCAGGCTCAATGCTTCCAGAATCAATAAGTTCCATAATATTTTCTCGAGCTGCCTCTGAATCTATTTCTATATGAGCAAGAGCATATATTTCTTCAAGCTCCACCTGCCTTTTGAATGCAATTTCTTTCATCCTACTAGCCTTTAGCTGATCAAGTCTTCCAACTTCAATCTCCACCTTTTCAACAAATAAAGTAAAATGAGTAAAGAGTTTCGTTTCTTTTCCATCTAGAATTTCATTTTTAACATTCCAATTCAATTTACTTCCACTAGCATGTACCTGCTCAATCAGATCTAATGCAAGAGCACCAGGTAGAATCACTTCATCTACTAAAACTGAAATGTTACAGATTACATGGTCAAACAATTTCCTCCCCTCTATAGGCGTATCCATTAGATTCCACAAATCAATCAACTAGCTTAATAACTCTTAAAGCCGAGGATCAAAGATACATGTAAAATAGCTTCAGTTTTTGGGACAAAACACAGAAAGGAATTTAAGGATGCATATGATCAGATCTTCACAAAGAATCAGCTGTCCTATTTACAGTGTAAGTAAAAGAAACTAGTAACAACTGCTCTGCCGTAGTTGCTTCTCTCAAGTACAGGAAACTATAGTTCAAAAGCAATACCTTATGAAGCCTCTGCTTCTTGTCTTCTTTCAAAGCGAAGACTTTCTGAGCCAGTCCGGCTAGTGTATCGACACTGATGCTTTTCGATTTCTCACCGATTGAGTCGTTTAAGCTTGGGTGAACTTCATTTACAATGCTGAAAAAGTCCATCCCGAGGACAGCACAGAGATCATGCACACTGCTTACGAATTCAAGGACTTGGTGCAACCTATTACTCTGCCATTTTAAATAAAAAGATATCAGGAAATTTTCAAACCTTACAATGGCTTGAAATTATGTAACAAAAATGAAGTAATACACATTCATAAAATGGAAAACAAGAGCGTTTTACCTTTTCTTTCTGAAGTTCCTGAAGTTGGGGTTGGTATTCATCTAACTTTTTCACAGATAAGTCAGCCTCATCAACTACAGGAGTCTCATAATTATTTAAGTCCCCAGCAATTTCTCCACATATTTTTTGAATCTGTGACTGTACATCAGAAAACTCCTTCACTCGCTCCTCCTTTTGTTTCATTAGCAGCTCAAGTGCTGGTGAAATAGCAGCAAGTTGTTCCTTGATGGTTCCGGAGGTCTTCTCAGGCTACGATTGAAATCACAGAAAGAATAAGTAAAATGTTTATCAAGCAATGCGTCATAGATAAAATGCTTCCTTGAAATGTCAACATCTTTGCAGCTGTCACATTTAAATTACTGATAAACAATACAAAGTACTCACAATCCCCACAAAACTTTTATATCCCAGAGCTGATAGAACGCTGGAAAGTTCAATTTTGGCATCTGACAAGGTCTGAAGCAATTCTGCTCTAGACTTTGCAGCATGCTCAACTTTATTCTTGTAAACATTCAAGCATTCCTGTTCTATTTCAAGAAGCATCTTGTCCCACTGCTCATTAGTTTCACCAACCTCATCCCAAATTTCCTACCCCAAATCAAGTTCAGTGACTAAATCAAATCAATTAAACCTGAGCATTTATATACACAATAAGATAAGATACCTGCAGTTTTTGCAGTAAAGTACCACAAGTGATTTCCCCAAGAAGAGGGTTTTGAGTATCTGTAATCGCCATTCGCTTATACCTAACAACCAAAACATCATGCACAAAACATTCAAGGGTTTTCTGTAACGCTGTTCTTTGGATTAAGATCCATGATCAACGGTTATGCTTCTATACTATAAATGATAAACACAAACCAAAATGTAGTACCGTATTAACCAGCAGAAACAGATCTTTACCACAGAAGGGAAATATACAACCTTCCAAAAGTCATAGACAAGTAATCAATAGCAGTAAAATAATTCGGGTTGTTGGAAACCAAATGAGTGCATATGAGCAGCAATATTTGATGGAATAGAAAGGCGATACTCCATCATATAATGATTAAACATATGCAGAGGGAGAGAGTGAAGACAAGTGAAGTGTAGAGTTTATGAGTCATGCACCACTCAAAATAATTCACTCCCAAATATCTAACTGGCTAAATTTCAACCGGTGCCTGCTTTAAAACCAGGATTAATTTGTTAAACTTACCTCTGGTTTAATTTTAAACCCACACCAAAATTTGAGAAATTTGTATGCAAGCAAGTGGAAATCACTTTGAACATTACTTGGGAAGTAAGAAATATTTCTTCTTAAAAGAACGAACTGCCAAGTTCCTCTTCCCTTGCTGGTACTTCTTTTATCAGCAAAACCAAATGAAAACAGAATTAGCCTACGGAGTTAAGAGCTCATCAAATTAACTCTTATACCAATAGGCCATAACCTTACTTATCCTGCATTTGCTCGGTAATCACACAATGCCATGAATCGTATTAACTCAAAGACACTTCATTAAAAGTTTAACATAAATGCTAAAAACATTATGAAACCCTCAATCATTAACCGATATAATTGGTGGGCTTTGGGTCCCTTCCTATGTGGAAAAACTCATGCTTTAGCTCACTATGTTAATTAATTGGGCTCATTTGTGTTGATTTTTGAGGCCCATCTTTTGTTGGCTTATAATAGCCAGCTTCTTCTTCAACAGATTGCATCGGTAGAAAGCAAAAAAAAGAGAATAGAGAGTAGAGAAGTTGCGGGGGCTTTTTTGGCGAGCTGCTTCACTTTTCTTCTTGAACTCCACTTATCTACCATTTGATCGAGCTAAAAATTTATGAGTGTGTTCCTGAAGTAATCATCTACATTCTGAACGGTCACTTTTTTTATAAGAATTTTAGATGTTGAGATTAGAGCCTTAGAACAGTAACGTGCCTTTTGGTAATTTCTCTTATTTTATATTCCTAATAATATATCGTGTAAATGCTTATATCTTTTGATGATGTTGATTTTGTGTCTTTAAGAAGATGATATTTGTACACAATTTGATTTAGTGAAGGTAATTTTCAGACTAGAAGTCCCATAATTTTTAACCTTGATTTGAGGGGGCTTTATATGTTAAAAATTGCGGTATCTTTATTTGCGTTTGATTTGTTATTATTGTTGGTGAATTATTGCTAGTATTTATTTAATCCCATTATTCTAATAGATTTGGTAAAAACTTGGTATTGTTAAATTCTGCGAAAGTGTAAACACAATACTAAAAATTCTCAAATTTATTTGAATAATAAGAATAAATAAATACTAGCAACAATTCACCATCAATAATAGCAAATCAAACACAAATAAAGATACCACAATTTTTAACCTTTCAAATCAAGGGTAAAAATCACGGGACCTTTGATTTGAAAATTACCTCCATTAAATCAAATTGTGTACAAATATCCTCTTCTCAAAGAAACAAAATCAGCATCAACAAGAGGAATAAATAGTTATACAAGATAATATTATTAGAAACATAAAAGGAAAAAAAACCCAAAAAACACGTTATTGTTCTAAGGCTATAATCTTAATATCTAAAACTCCAAACAAAAAACTGACCGTTGAGAATATAGATGACTATCTCAAAAACACACTCCTAAATTTTCAACTCGATCTAATAGTAAATGAGTGAGTATTAAGGAGAAAAGTGAAACAGTTCGTCCAAAAACGCCCCTACAACTTCTCTAAAACTTTATGCATTGAAAATAAGAAATAACAAATCTTTCATCTTATTCTTCCATTTGTGGTAATTGGCTCCATTCAAACAAACCATTTTACTAGTATTAACCTTCAAATTCAAATAGACTAAAAGGATTAAATCAACTAATGCTTTGATACCACTGATGTTGAGATAAACTAAGTATTGCTAAATTTTGCGAAAGTGTAAACACAATACAAAAATTCCCAAATCTATTTAAATAATAGGAGTAAATAAATAACAGCAACAATTCACTAACAATAACAACAAATTAAACACAAATAAAGACACCGCAATTTTTAACTTGAAAAACTCCTTCAAATCAGGGATAAAAGTCACGGGACCTCTGGTTCTAAAATTAGTTCTACTCAATCAAATTGTGTACAAATATCCTTTTTTTCAAAGAGACAAAATTAGCATCAACAAAAGAAATAAGCAGTTATACATGATAATATTATTAAGAACATAAAAGGAGATAAATCACTTAAAAATACGCTACTGTTTCAAGGCTCCAATCTCAATATCCAAAACTCTAAATGAAAAAATGACCATTCAAAATGTAGATGACTGTCTCAAGAATATACTCTTAAATTTTTACCTCAATCCATCGGTAAACGAGTGAGGATCAAGGAGAAAAATGAAATAGCTCGTCCAAATATGTCACTGCAATTTCTCTTCTCTTTACTCTTTTTTTTTTTTATACTTTTTGCTGATGCAATCTGCTCAAGAAGAAGCTAGCTAGTGTAAGAAGGACCTATTCGGCCTAAAAAATAAACACCGAATGAGCCTAATAATTAACATAGTGGGCTAAAACATGGGTTTTTCCACGTAGGAAAGGACCCGAAGCCCAACAATAATCACGACCAAGATCTCCACTTTATGATCCAAACAGCGGTAATTGAACCCCAATCATCATCTTAAAAAATCCTGTTCAATTTTCATGCTTTAAAGAAGTAAAACCAATATCTCCATTTCTTAAGCAAAATGAACCAACACTAATCCACCAAGTATAAAAACTACTTGACTACTTCCACGAGCACTTAGAACCTTAGATCCCTAGTTATCGTAAAACCAGATAAAGAAAGCTACATTTGCCACTAAAGCAGCAAGACCAAACAAAGACTGCAGAACTAAAAAAAAAAGGCTTACCCATATCGTCTTACAGGCTAAGGATTTCTGGGTATCTGTTATTTTCAGATCTAAAGCTCTCTGCCTTCTGTTCTCACTGTTTGTGAAACCGTTGTAGAGTGAGAAAATGAGCAAAAAACAGAAGAAGCTAAGTCTAGTGAGGGAAACAGCAGGAAATGGATGGCGGGACCCTTTTATGTCCAAAGTCTAATTGTCCTGATAGAACTTGAAGAAGAAAATAAATATTAACTAAATTTTGTTAATTTTATTAAAATTAAACAATTTAATTTACTAAAATTTATTTAAAAGAATATATATTTATTGGTTAAAAATTAATTTCAGTATTTTAGAATTAAAATCATTTTTGTTTATTAAATAATTAATTGTTGATTTTAAAATAATTTAAATTTGAAGTTAATTTTTTGAAATGATTTTATTTGAAAATGTTAAAAAATTACTTATTGTTAATTATTAAATTATAATTTTATAAATTTTATCATTTTTTAATATTGAATAATATAATATTATGTGTATAGTTAATAACAAAATTAGAGTTTGATATAAAAATATAAATAAAAAGAGAAATTTCAGTTTATTATGTGATTTCATAAATTATAAAAATATAGAGAAATTTAAAATAAATTAAAAACAAAAATTTCAAAATAAATAAAATTTTAGAATTCATTTAAGTGATTAAAGAATTTCTTAAAAATTTTAATTCTTTAAAATTTTCACATGTTTAAGTGTTTGAATACAAATTACTTCAACTCTTGGTAATTTGAAACATTAGAATTCCATGATTCTTAAAAGTATGAATTGTTAAATAATTACTTGAATTAATCATATACTTGATTTTTAAAATTATTAAATTATTAGATCTTTTAAAAATAGTCTGTGGCAAATTGGGAGTTAAAATCAAGGAGAAGGGCAAGAAATGAGGGAGGAAAAAAGAAGAAAATAAGCATAAACATCAGGTGTCAAACAGTCCGAATTTTTAATGGTCTTCGCACGCAAAGGTCATATGATATTTTCAAACAGTTGGTTTTGCAAGGTGAAGATGGTCATTACATTGTAATATTACTTAATTTTAGGAGAGTCTCATCCTGATGAATGCAACCTCCTCAGATTCAGTCTTAAACATATACATACAGGGATCTATAACAAAAACAACTCAACCCAAATAAAGGGATCTACACATTTTGTTTTACTTTTCTAAGGAAGATAAAGAAGAGGAAGTGAGCCAAGGACAAGGAGCTACTTTAACTTGGAAGAAAATTGAGGAAATGATGAGTATTGACTGGACGGCATGAAATCCTCTATTACTATCAGCTTATAAAATGATGTCATTTTGGCGTGAAAGATGGGTTAGAATAGAATTATGAAACAGAAGAGGATGAGGGCGAGAGGAGTTTCAACAAAGTTTATGTTGGACCGGGTTCTGAAGAAGACAGGAACCTTGTCAGCAGAAGAATTGCTGTGTCTGTGGCTGATTCAGATTCCAGTCGAGAACAGCTGTGGACTTGACGATCAAACTTCAAATCATGGCTGGCTGTCAGTTCAGATGTCACTTCTCCTAGTGAAAGCTTATAAGAGTAGTTGTAGATGGACAAACCCATTCTCTAATATCTTCTACAATTATGTTTCCAAAATCCTAGGATTAATTCTTAAACAAGTTGGAATCCTCTCAGCGAAATAGAGACCTGTACTTTAGTTGTCGTTAGAAAAAAAAAAATCTATTGCAACCCTTGTCAGAAAATTACTAACAAGCCACCACTTTATTCCTCCAGTTGATCACAGGTGTTCTGAGAATGGCTCGAAACCCTGAAACGACGCCGCTAGATATGTGCTTAAGTATTTGACAAAGCTGTCAAGCACTCACGTTTGTCTGCTACTTCTTGGGGGTAAAACATCACCGACAAAGGTCTCTCCTTTACAAGGCCGAGACGAGAGAAATGGAGGGAGTGGGGTCTCGACTAGGCCGAGCCTCCTCTCGGTACGGCCCTTCGGCGACGGCGGCGGTATTCAACGGTCCCGTGAGGAAGTGGAGGAAGAAGTGGGTCCACGTGTCGTCGTCGTCTCCTGCTACCGCTAACCATCATAACTCCCACTCACAAAACAACCACAACAACGGTACTTCTCGGCTCCTCCTCCACCGGTGGACCCCTCTCACGACGGCTGTCGATGCTTCCTCCGACGAGCCTCCGAAGCGCAAGTTCCGCTATACTCCAGTAAGTTTATATGTGCAGTCTGCACTCAACTATCTGTGTTGGACATGTGTGCTTTGCTATGCTTTCTGGTTCAACCTTGAGGTGGGTGTCTTTGATACTAAACTAATAAGAAAAGGAAGTTGGCGTTTAGAATCTAGTTAGTGAACTGGAAATGGGTTTTCTTCCCTTTGCTTGAAACGTTTCTACTTCAAAGATTTCATCTAGTTAGTGAGCTTAATTTCCTTGGATTTTACTAAACTTGTTAAATTGTTGCTTGAGCTATTAGCTGATGTCTTGTCATCGCTTTCGTATTCGGCTTAAGCCTTTAACACGTAGCTAGAAATTGTGGATCTCATCGAGCTTCTCAAACTTTGGAGAAAATGATTTGGTTTATGTGTAATATCTGTTATGCAACATTTGGTCACAAATTTCCATTTTCAGTCTTTGTTATTGCTATTGGGCCAAGAAAATAGTGTAGGTGATCAAGAGCTTGTAATTGCCAAATTGAACTCAGAATCATAGGCTGATTACTCTTTTTATCCTATAGATTGCCGTTTTGGAGGAACAGAAAAAGGCGGCCAAGAAGCTCGAGCAGGAAAGTCGGAGCAGTGAGACTAATCTGCTCACTGCTCGTGAAACCTTAAGGATTGATGAGCTGAAGGGGAACAAAGAGTTGAAGAAAGAAACTCAGGTCTGACTTAGACCCTGTTGTTTATGTTCCCCAGAAGTTAGTTTCATATACTTCCTTCCATCTGATGCTTCTTCCTTGGTTCTTGTTCAAAGTTTTATACTTGCCAGGATAGTGAATGGAAATCATAGTTTTTTGTCCTGTACCAGGCAGATCTTATATTGCATACTAGAGTTCAGTAAAGGTTAAGATTTATCCCATTTTATGTGCTCAATTAAAAAATAGATAATCCGCCCACATTTTTCATGTTTGGTATAAGATTTATAGGCTACTTTTAGCTATGTAAATCATATATTTAGTGCAACTAAAGAATTTTCTTGCCCTGTAGGAATCACACACAAGTCATTTGGATTTGGGGTTATCTTTGAAGGGCCGGAATATTGAGAATAATTCTGTTAATCAAGATGGTCACTGGAAGAATGCAGGTTTAGGTTGAGAGGTTGAAGCTCTCTACATACGCAGAACAAAAGAATTGAGTTCTCATGTTTTAAAGCCAGTGGCATACGAGTCCACTCTTGAAGGACGAGAAGTACATGTTTGTTTTGTAGAGTATCAGAACAAGTAGCTTTAGTTTAATTTGTGCTAGCAGCTAAGTGCTAGATTAGTGATTAGTTTGTTGAGTGAAGACCTACGCCCAAGTTGACCTGACAAGCATCCTGCGACAATTTGTAATCTCTGGTCGCAGTTTATCTCTATGTCTGCACTTTAGAAACTATATGGTATCATCTGTTATAGTACACAGACCATTCTGCAATTTTCCGTTCATGTTTATTACGTGCAATACATTGTTAGCTAATCTTTTCATGACTAAAGCTTACGAGACACTTGGGAGATTAGACACCAGACAATTGAGAGCCAGGTTAATATATCTGATCAGTCCGGTCATAAATATTTAAATATATAAATTATTAACTTAAATTTAATTAAAACAATATTTAATTAGTATAAATATAATACTTTACTCAAAAAATAATAACAACGAAAAGCTCTCTATCGGCTCATCTTTTACAATTTAGTTTCGAAGACGTAAATTCCATTGTCTGCAGATGACAAGCTAATCTAACAAGAAACTGTTACATTTCATTCCGCTTGCAAAGGGAATCTTTTTTTTTTTTTTTTGGCAGAAAATGCCTGCCTCATCTTCAAGTATCAGATCCTTTTCCATCCTCCCTTGCTTCTGTATCATTCTCCACTGCTCGAGTAACGCCAACTTCGGCTGGCCGAATAACCCTATCATAGAGCATGTATCCTGTCTGCAATGCCAACACAAAGAAGACATTAGCATGAGGCTGTAAATCCTCACCAAGAAAAGTAACTTCCATGAATTGTTACCATGGAGGTAACATCTAACATAGTTACGCCCAAAATGAAAAACATTATTCAACCAAGATATAACGGCAATTCACAGGTGAAGAACGAAAACCTTTTCTGGAAATACACTGGCAAAGGGATAACTTAAAAGACAGTAAAATAAGTAGAGCCATTAAGAATGATCTGAAATCATGCATAAACAATTGAAATCCATAATCAGAAAATATACAAATAAGATATTGAGTCAACTGATACCTTCAGAACAACAGCTACTGTGCCTGGAGGCTTAGAAGAATCTGGTACTTCAAATGCTGCATTATGCCTATGTGGATCGAATGGTTCGTTTGATGGATCAAATTTTTCTATTCCAAACTTCTTAAACACCTAAATTTTAAAATTGAAAATAAATCAATCAGAAACTAATCCAAGAGGAGGTTGCAACTGAAACCACTATTAAACCCAAAAAAGGAATGCAATCATAAGGCAATAAGAGAAAAGCATCAATGTGGTAATTAGAAATAATCACCTCTATAAGTTGTTTCTCTGTCATTTCAACTCCTTCCAGAAGTGTTTTAAGGAGTGGCACTGCTCCAGTAGAGTCCTCAGAGACATCAAGTTTAGCAAAACTTTCTTTTACAACTGAAGAAGCTCTTCCTAAATTGTCTCCAACATCCAGAAGACTCTTGGCAAAATTCTGTAGAAAGGATTGAATAAATGTACATGTAAGCTGTCCACACGTACAATAGCTGTCCACGCATACAATATCATAACGAAACAGGATCCCATCAACATCCAAACATGTTTTCAGACATTAACTTATTGGTGGCCCTAAACAAACCTGTATGGCAAATTTCTTTGAGTTCTCTGCTTCACGTTTGGTCCTTGACATCACATTTTCCATTTCAGCATAAGTGCGGAGGACCTTATCTTGCATGTTCTCTATCTCTTTGTGCTTCAATTGTAGAAGTTCTTCTTTCTCAGCTACAAGCTTTACCAAATCATCCATTGTTAGATCATCCTCAGCCTCCATACCTGAAACACAAAATGCAATCACTTAGTACTTTTTCACTTCTTTTGACAGATTGAGATGTTGGTTCAATTATAACCTGATTCTTTACCTTCTCCCGAGACTGAAGCTTCAGTTTTATCAGAAGGCTGTTCATCATTTCCTTCTGCAGCCTCAGCATTTGAGGGAGAACCATTGTTCTCCGCCGAGTTCTCCTGATGTTTCTCATTAGTCTCAGGGGGTGCCGATGAAGTGAATCCAAATCGCCCAAAGGGTGAGAAACTAGGCGTTGCATGATGGAACAGAGAAACCTGACTTGGGGCAAACTGGAAGAGCCATGCCAATGAACTTTAGAATGAGAAACCTTGAAATAAGATAGAAATCAATCGGGAATTACATTCAATTTTCAGAGTTAACACAAAGTGATTAGCAGTAGGAACCAAAACCAAAAAGAAAATTCGATAGCTCAATGACAAGCTTGCCAAACTTCAGTCTGAATTAAATGAAAGTCACACTTGAAGTAGCATGATATTCATTCTAGAAAGCATACATGAAGCATGCTGAGGACCAAAATCAATGAGCACATGGAATTACAATCAAAGAATAACAAAAACCGGAGAAATGTCAACATCATAATACTTTTTTTCACAACAAACCACTTACAAACACTTCCCTAGGATAACTTTAAAAGGAAAATTATTAATATCTTAACAATTTCTCTTAGATGTGTGCACAAAAGCAAGCAAAACAAAGATAACCAATGAGAACTATAGTTACTGGTATTCATTAAAAAGAACAAACAGCTACGATCCAGCAACGAGAAGCAAAACAAAGAAATCTCAATTTTTTAGAAAAGTAATTAACTTTTTGGATAGAAACTAACAACCCATTATCGCAAATGAAGGCAAATAACATTAATATGAATTGAAAGGACTTAAATATGAAATAGATCCAACTGACTGGTCTCATTCTAATAAGCTAAAAACTGCAGAACTCAAGCAAACAATAAAGAGATTGATAATTTACACTTGGTCACCCCAAAGTGAATGAGCACATCTTGTTCAACGTCTTACTCATAAATCACACAAGTTCAGAAATTTCATTCTCAATTTCACTTCCATCAATATTTGTTAAAGAAATATAAAACCCTAACAAAGCGACACTTAACCAAGCACAAAAAAGACTACAACTCCTAAGTATTAGCCAATTTAAACAAAATTCCATAAACACAACCAAAAGCCTGGAGGAATCAAAAACATGGATATTCAGTTACACCCACCAGAGTTAAATTTTCATGAACTATCGATCGTATCTGTGTGGAGAGGACGGGCAATTGCTGCTTCTGGGTAGAAGATAGAAGAAGGAGGGCACGTCCGTCCACGTGCTTCGAGACGCGTGAAAGAATCCGAGACATCAACATGGTATGCTAAGGAAGTTGCAGAAAGATCAAAAGAGACCCAAAAGAAACGTAAATTTATGTGCTTGGAGAGAAAGAATGAGTACCAAAAAGAAAACTGTTGAGAAAGAAAACATGGGGTTTTAGGGAGGTTTTAATCAAAAGACGGAATTGCCCCTAGGTATTGAGGCAGATCTCTGGGCTTCGTTGCACAATGATAGCTATGGAATTGAAGGCCTTCGAAGGGCATTTGCGGCTGAGTATTTGATAAAAATTATTGTGTAGAACCCTCTAGAAACGCTTAGGTTAGGAGTCAAAACTTAAAATTGTTTGCTTTGTTTGGGAAAAGGCTTGCCAGTCATTTTTTGGCGGATTGAAAAGTTTTAGTTATTTGATCATGTTAAATTGTTGATAATTATGTTTAATAATTAGCATATTAGATTGGCAAATTGAACCATAAACTGCTGATTTTGAAAACGTTATTATGATAAGCATTTTCTTCCTAGAGAAATTAAGAGATTAAAAGACTATTATATCTAAAAGTTATTACAAATTATTCAAAGAGATAGAAATAGAGATAAAAATAGATACAGATAGAGATAGAAATAAAGTCAGAGATATAAATTTGACTTAATTTATACAAATTTTAAAAAGTTAATCATTAAATTAAAAATTAAAAATATTTAATATTAAATTAAAATTTTCAAAAAATTAAATACTTTTAAACTTGTTATCTCTAATTATATTACATGTCACGACCCGAATCCACGTCGACCCCGTAATAACCGCCGCATACTCGGGCTAAAAGTACACATGGTACCCTTAACTCGACTATGCAAGGCTTACCAGTATCATTCACATCACATCTATTTAACATTTTATTTAAAAAAATGGACAGCACAACGGCTGTATTTTTTACTAGCTAAAATTTCAAATACCTGCAAAATTAAAAAGAAAGCACTTCTATATTTTCAGTTCAACTCAACAAAGCCGCGAAATTCTCCTGTCCACAGCATACTCAATCATATACAAAACGCATCACATAGTATTCATTAATTAAGTTTAAAAATATATACAGAATTAAAACTTATCAGTGTCAAAAGTACACAGCAGAAACGTAACATCTATACATAATCAAGTCAAAGAGTTCATGAACCACTAGACAATGAAAACAAGCATTCCAATGACCACTCGCGTGCGGTCGTGTCCTGAAAGTGTCAAAGATCTCGCACTCACTATGTGAGCTCTCAAAATCAACAACTAAACTGCATGGTTGGAAAGATGGGGGGTGAGTACACTAGGTACTCTGTGAGCAAGAAAAATCATAAATCACAAATGGTACCCAGTACAAACCAAGATAGCCTTGGTGACTTAAAAATGGATTTTCCATGCATCTAACATATACATGATCACCCATAAAGTGAACATGCATGAATAAAAGCATATAGGCCTAGCCTAAGACTTAACACATACTGGTTAGAAACCACGTCGGCCTAGCCAATTAATCACTTATTCAGTGAACATGGCTTCTTGTTCCAGTACACAATAGTAGAAAAGCATAACATGTACAAATCAAATCTCATCAGGAATCCAATTCCCAAAATATGCCAAAACAGTCTTGTGTGTCGTCACTAGTCGACCAAACTAGTGTGCACACCCACCGATCCTCGGTGTTGGCTCGATTTTCATCTGTGGTAAGTCTGGATTACAGTCGACAAGAGCATCATGACCCTAGGAAATGACCTCGTCGGTGTCCAGACCCTAGGTATGGAATCATCCGCAAATCCCAATAGATCTTTTAATCGAAACGGGGATTTGACTTACGTTAAAATATTTTTGTGCCTAGCACACGATCGGCCAATCGTAGTTTCACTAATCAACAAATCAAATGCAATTATTAAATATTTAAATCAAATAAGGCACTATGCCCTCATATGTCAGTCTAACTGACACAACGGCATCTTGCTACGACTCTAAGACAAAATCAATATATACAAAATTTACAATACATATGCATTTACTTTAATATTCAAGTTAAAATCTAATAACCTATCCTAGGTTCGAAGTTCACATACATGTCTGCATGGCTATCTCCGAATGTCCTGAGCCTATTTGAAATTTATGAGCTTTCCCACTCACCTTAAAGAAAATTTGCACTCTCTTGACTTTAACAATCCTTGGCATGAGCTCCAACGATTCACAGCTTTGAGCCTTTATACATATAAATATACAATATGTTAACTACTCGAACATGTTTAATATATTTATACACCATCACATAAGTGTATAAAACACAATGTCACTATCTTTAAGCTATAAGATTCTGCCATTAAGCTTCTCACATGGTTAGTTCCCTTATTATTCACATAAGCTTTCATTTGCATTTTTCCAAGGCATTTAATGCCTTTAACCTATTATTTGTATACTTCAAAGCATAATTAAGCATTTTTTTATCCAAGAACATTAGACCATTACTCATAAATCTAAGCAAAGATTCAAGTTAGCTCTAAATAAATATGAAAGCTTCTTTCCAATGCACACCATTAAATCCTTAAATCCTAAGCTAACTTCACTGAGGCATTTTATCAAACACCTAATGTACATGACTTCCAAGTCACATTTTCAAGACTTTATCATAGTGATTCATGCCCC
>JAOQMM010000173.1:26835034-26867687 GCA_027563515.1 Erythroxylum platyclados
CAATCTCTGCACTTCACCAGAATCATAACAACTCCAAGTATTTATGCCCTTTCAAAAAAAATTTTCAATCCCTGCACTTCACAAGGAACCATAATTCATACCAGTCTCACCATCCACCTCCAACTAAGTCATAATATATACGTTCCTTCTAGGACAAGACTATTATGGCAACTCATTACCAGCTTTGGCTCTTATCGGGGATATTGCTACTGCAATTTACCCTCAAGGTGAATGCAAAAGTTCCAGCCATTATCGTTTTTGGAGACTCTACAGTTGACTCAGGTAACAACAACCAGATTTCTACAATCCTGAGGAGTAATTTTGCACCATATGGTCGTGATTTCCAGGGTGGACAGGCAACAGGAAGATTTTCCAATGGTCGGATTGCACCAGATTTTATTTCTGAAGCATTTGGTATTAAGCAAACAATACCTGCGTACTTGGATCCAGCGTATAGCATAAAAGATTTTGCAACTGGAGTTTGCTTTGCTTCCGCAGGAACTGGCTTTGATAATGCTACTTCTGATGTGCTAGTAAGTGATGCTAACTCCGTAGGAATCAACAAGACTTCCGAAATCTGTTCTCAAAGAGATGTTCTTTCCTTCAAAATGCAAATTCAAATCAGATTATTTGGAACTTTCCTAATACGAACTTTAATGGAAAGTTGAGAAACATAACTAAGTTCAAGTGACTAAGTCTGAAGGACTACCCTCTGTAGTTTAAATGTGGTTAATATATATAGATATTCTTCACGATCCTCTTAACTTTTGCAGTCTGTAATACCTCTTTGGAAGGAAGTAGAGTACTACAAGGAATACCAGAAGAAGCTTAGAGGCTATCTAGGGGACGAGAGAGCCAATCACATTTTACGTGAGGCACTGTACCTGATAAGCATTGGAACAAATGACTTCTTGGAGAATTACTATGTCGTGCCAGAAGGCAGATCATCAAAGTTCTCAGTCCAGGAGTACCAAAATTTTCTTTTAGGAATTGCCAAGGACTTCATCGCACAGCTTTATCACCTTGGAGCTATTAAGATAGCTGTAACTGGTCTTCCACCAATGGGGTGTTTGCCATTGGAAAGAACCACAAATATGCTATATGGAGGCGAATGCATTGAAGATTACAATAACGTGGCCAAAGAGTTCAATCGGAAATTGCACGGGTTAATTGTGGAGCTTAACAAGAAGCTTAAAGGGATCGAGTTGGTTATCGTAAGCCCTTACGACCTTGTCTTTCAGATAGTCCAAACTCCACATTTTTTTGGTAAGTCTTTCAAGTCCTCTCTTTCACGCGTGCATATCATTTTCCCTACAACCTTTGTTGCTTCATCAGTAATTTTATAGACATCAATTCACCATGCAGAGCCCAGCTATCTGGCATGAAGTCATTGAATAGTATATAGACTTGATTTGAAATGCTAACCAGGCGAAGTGATTGATCTGAAAGTATTTATTACTGCTCAAAAGATTGAAAAGCACACTGTAATTACTTATAATAGTGAAAGAGTTCTTTAATTCCATAAATATTACATGGTGAGTGAGCACAGAAACTGATTTGTTCCGACACGTTTTTTCATTGCAGGGTTTGAAAATGCAGCAAAAGCATGTTGTGGGACAGGCTTATTTGAGATGGGCTACATGTGCAATGGAAGAAACCCTTTAACATGCTCAGATGCAAATAAGTATGTGTTTTGGGATGCCTTCCACCCTACAGAGAGAACAAATGCAATTGTAGCTGATTATGCGGTGAAAACTGGCTTAGCTCAGTTTCTCTAATGATGGCAAGAATTTTATCAAGTGTTCTTGTTAGGCACTTCTGGTCCTAATCTTTCTAGTTGAATTGCAGTCTTTATGGTCTAGTTGTCCTTCTTTAATTTTTCATAATATACTACCGGGAAAGATTCCTTTTTAGACACATGCATTGTAGCTCAAATAGTTCATAAGGAACAGGGATTCATAAAGATAAGACTTAAAGAAGGGAGCAATCTTTCACAGGTCCAGTTTGATAAAAATGATTTTATGTCCTGATAACATAGGAAGTAAAGACGTACTCAAGCAATCAAGATGAGTGAAAGAGCTTCATTTATTTACCAACCATGCGCATCTCTTCAAGAGATTAATGGTCCCAGCTTTAAAAGTTTCGACTTTTTGGGATTTGCAGTCGATAGAACTCAAAGCATCTTTAATGATGTCCCTCCCCACAATAGCACTCGTAACAAATTTGCCCACCATTTTATGCCAATATGTCAGCTGATGCATGAAGATTAAAAGCCTAGGAAAACCAGGCAGGCTGAGTAGACTTAATCAGTGCAGAGACTTGCCCATAGGATATCTTTCAACACAACGAACCATATTCTTGTTGTGCCGATCCTAACGTCGAAACACAAGTTTATAAATGATAATTAATCAAGGAAACAAGCAAACTACATGATACGCATAACTAGAGTGATGCGCTGTGCGTTTTCATAATGACCCTGCATTTGCTTCTCAAGGTCTGGTACTTCTTCAGGCCATCGAATTGAGATCTTTCCACACTAAAGAAACAGTCTTTTGATAGGAGTCAAGTACTAAAAAGCATCAAGGTCATAATGGTACTTCTTGTACCAGAAAAAAATTCAATCATTAGTCTAAAAACTTTGTTGCAGAACATGAAACATGTCTGACATCGCCGTGATTTATCATAAGAATTTCAGACAAAAACATGGATTTGCAAGTAGGATAAACGAGCAGCTACAAACAAATGGTTGAACAGGTGAACAACCTGGAGGTTGTTGATCTTGATGTAGCACCGCACTCGCTAAACACGAAATCTAGGATTGACCCTGTCAGGATTGTTTTTGTGATTAATTGGATTACTATATAGGGTTCGTGCTATCAGCTTACTAACAGAAGACAGAAGAGAATTGGTAAGAATTGGCTGAGAGTAAGAGACGAGTAATTAGTTAATTCTTGTTACTTCATTGAGAGCTAGTAACCTATAGAACGAACACGTGTATAGAACAAGTTCGCTACGACATCGTTTCTTCTTTCTTGTTATTTCTACTCAATTATATATACGTTGTCATATCACAATGATATTCTTTCTTCCAGCTCTCCAGTAACTTCTCTTATTGTTTTAGTCTTCATTTCTAGTATATGAGAGTTATAATAAGGAATATATAAGGGTGAGGATACCCGTACACAGATTTGAAAGGGGATAAGGAAATTACAAAACGGTGGGTAGTATTATACCACTATCTGTCTTACAGGGGCGTTCGAAGATGAATGAAATGCACGTATTTACTCAATTAGTCCACTAACGATAATATGACTGAATACCCCTTCGAAGATCCGAGTATGGCAAGCCTTGCACGAAATCTATGCTTACGTTCATCCATATCTAAATATCTAATTAAGAATTGGTATGGATTGTAATAAACCAGAGGAGCTAAACAGTTTCCTAATTAACCTAAATATATTTTTGTAATGATTTGTTTAATTTATTTATGTATTTGTGTTTTCTCTTATCTGTATATTTAGTTATTTATTTTATCTTTTAATGTTGCTCTTTACCTTGTTATATATTTATTTTATTTCAAATTGTTATTTTTTATTTATAGTTATTTATTTATGTTTTATTGTATTATTATTTATTCATTTTTATGTATATTGTATTTTATTTTTAATTATTTTTATTTGATTATTTTAATATATATATGCATATATATATATATATTCATATGGCTTATCGAAAACAATCCTTCTACTACTGGATAAGGTTACATAGACCTTAAGGATAGGTTATATATTACTGGACCTTTTTAAACCCATGCATAAGTTGGACTCTGACTAGATTATTGTACTTATAAGGGAAGCTTTAACATCCGGCAAAAATCATGTATATCACTAAATAGAAAATGAAGATCACAAGAATTATGGGAATATCTAATATTCAGGACAATATATTTTTAATTCTTCAATTTCAATTTAATAATTCGATGTTTACAGATTTAAATAATATAGATAAGGATAAGCAATGTTGGTTTTATCTAGGAAGACATAAACATTAAACGGTCACATGTTGTGGGCTCAGAGAATGCATCCATGAAAAAACCTAATACCTAATTTTATTGGATGAATGGTTGAAAACTTTTCCCGTCTATTTTATAATTCTATAATGGGTTAATCTATTTCTCGCATTAGGTCTTTTTATGTTACCGTTCCTCCATATCAGGATTTTAAATTAGTGAAACAACTTAATATTATAAACTTAAAATTACTTAATATAACTATTTATAAACTTAATATAACTATTTATATAAATTCCATAAAATATTTTTAAATATTTAAAAAACAATTGAAGTATTAACGGAAGGAATTAAACTAGTGGGTCATTTACCCATAGTTTATTTTAATTACGTCTTTTGTTATTATTTATGGGACCCAAAAGACTAAATACACCAAAGGGCAAGGGCGTAAGATACCCGGTATCTAGGAATATCCAAACACAAAAAATTAACACCACGTGAAATATTGACAATTGGATGTGACGGCCTATCCAAAACCTGTGATGATTACTTTACCTTGCTCCCGTGTGGAAAGAACACTGATATTTGTCTCTTTTCTCGACCCAGGAAGCATCCCCCTCCTCAGTACGATAAGAGAAGAAATAACAAAGAACATAAAAGAAAATGAACTAGGAAGCATAAAAATCTGTACCATTACATTGAAATCCTGATCAATTCATTCTGGTAAAGAAATCAAATTTAAGCAAACTTAATTTTTCACAGAAACCTTATTTCTGTTACCAAGTCTTACCTTACGTGTAGTTATATATGTCTGTCACAGATAAGTTTTGTCTTCAGATTACTTCGTCACCATCCCAGCTTCCCTTCAACTTGGGACCAGTAGGCCCATCTTCTCCAAAAACCTCACTTGGAAGACTCTTCACCATGTTTTCCAAGGCAGATTTCAGCTTTTCAGGCAATATTTTCTCCACATCCTTAAGCTCATTTGCAACATCGTAGGTAATTTTTGGACACCATTTCCTGTAATAGTTTAGCCATGGCGGTTCTGAAATGACCGTCCCCAAGTACTCGGCTGCGACAACAGAGTATCTAGCTCCTGTGTCTATAACAAACTTACTTTTTGCAGTGTCATTCCTTATTCCTGCATCTTCACTACCTTGCAGCACAAGCCCTGGCTTTGAATACATCGCATGACCGTGTAATGATGTGTAGGTTACAGGTTTGTTTCCATTCTGAAACTCAAGGTCCTGAACGTCAACCCATTCTCCTCCACTGTGTTGTGAGAAATATACACTCCATAACTCGCCGGTAAAGTTGCTGACCCTTAACGTCAAATGCTCCCAATCTCCGACGTGTTCTCCGATTCTACCTAAAGGAATATTGATGAAAGAAACCTTGGCTTTGGAAGGTCCATTAAAAGGATAGAATATCCATATAGCAATATCAGTGAATGCCGCACCGAGCATTGGCTTTACATGTAAATACACCTCCGAGGCTTTTAGTTCGCCCTTTTTTACTCTTTCTTTAGACTCTTCATCGACAGGAAGGTCAATCCAGTAGGCACCGTCGTTGGAACCACCTTGAGGGAGGTTCCCGCCGCTTGCTTCGATAGGGACAGGCTTTGACTCTTCTCCTTTCTTGTAGAGCAATGCCCCATTGACAAAATACCAACTCACTGACGATGGTAGGTATTGTTCATCAGGATGGAGATAAACCCAAGGAGAATACACCTGAAACAAGGCCCGGATTTGGTTTGGGTTTGGCATACATGAGATGTTTGATTCTTTGTTCTTCAAACACCACATTGTCATTGAAGCAGCATCAATGGCCTCTCCTGGTTTTTGAGCCAAAAATGTGCCGACAGGAACACCCATAGCGTTCATTCCTCTGCTTGTAGGTGTTAAACTGAAGATATTGAAGCCATTGGGATCGCTCTCGTTGCCTGGTCCCCAAATCCAAGACTCAGTCTCGCATTGCTCGGTGAGGTCTGACCGGACACAGCGTACCTTCTCCGGCGAAGGCTTCTGAGGAGATACGGTCACAACAAGTCCGACAGCTTTGTAACCATCTGGAGGCGTAGGAGCCCAGATATAACCAATACCATCTTGTTCGATTTTCAAGGACTCGCTACTCCATACAAGACTGTAATCTATTGGCTTTTGTAATGTACCTGAACCTGCCCTGTCCTTGGCTACAAGAACCCAACCGTGGAGTGATGTGTTGTTAGGTTGGCTGTAGCAACCAAGCATGAAAAATCCTGTCGGAATTTGGGAAGGGTCGAAGAAGGAAGCTCCAAGGTTGTCAGGTCCTCCTTCATGAGTGGCCCAAACTCTAGTGAAAGTAGATATTTGTCTCACTTGCAATCCACCAAGATCAATGGTTCCACTCGCAAACCCTTCACCTATATACCAATCAAAAGCACAAGCTGACTAATAATTGTTGAGAAGATAGATATGTGCAAGCTTAACAATGGAATTTAGTACCTGGAGGCCAAGATGGCAATGGAGAGGGAAGTTTGAAGAGGGTTTCAATGGGAAGAGCTTCACTTATCTTGGAGACATCATCAGTTGGAGTTGAAGTTGAAGAGAGACAGTTACCCATGGATGTGATCTTCGAAGCTAATTAGGTGACAGCTTAATTATAAAGGAAAGAATATTAGCAGGAGTAGACAAGGAAAAGAGACGCTTTGGACCTATATTCTGTTGTGTATATAACTTAAAGGGTGAGTTGTGGAAGGCAGTGCGAGCACAGGTCGGTGATGGATATGTTTCGTGGAAGCAAGCCAATCGGCTTCTTAGTGACAACATTTAACGTACTTTCCAGCCTTGTCCAACTTCTCTTTTACACCAAGCTGTTTTTCTATCTCATAGAGCTTTTAATCTATTCACACACTATACTCATCTAGAGTCCTATTTATAACAAAGAAGATATCTACATGTGATGGTAAAACAAGCCCACTTTATATGAAACAGAAGTACGCACAAGCGTTAAAGCATTACTCAGAAGAGCTGGACAGAAAATTTGGATTATCCAACTTAAGATTCATATGTATGAAACATAACTTATCATGTCTAATGTAAAATTTTCGTCTGTACTATGAGAATACCATAAGAGTGGTTAAGTTTTGGGACCGATGACCGTGAAATAATTTATAGCAAAGTTAATTGACGAATTTAATATAAATAGAAGCCCTTTTTAATAATATTAGCATGGGTCCAAATAAAAAATAAAAAAAGAGTGTAGCAATATTTACTAGGTATTATATCACCATTTATTCTGTTTATAGAGGATATGAGTATTATGTAAATTTCTCTTATAATGATTTGTTATTTAGTTGCATTTTTTCTTGACGATGGTATGAAGTATTTTGTTACTAAAATTAAAAACGAAAGGTGGCTTAAAAGGGGAGTTCTAAAACTCATCTTTTATTAGGAACTTTGAATGTTCTACCCTTTACTCTTTTTTATCCATCAAAATATATATATAAAAAAGGAATAAATTTACTTGTGTCAATAGATCCCTATCATGCATCAACCTAAATTGGCCAAAACTCAAAATTAATGAAAGCCAAGTTTAAGAAAAAAGAATTGTTGAGTCTAAAATGCATATTAAGCCTCCACTTAAAATGGTAAAAAAAAAGGACTTTTTATTATTAAAAACTAACCATAAGTAAATAAAAAAAGAATTACTTTAGTTGAGTCTACGTATCCTAATTAAACATCTACTTAAGTTGGTAGAAATTATTAATGTAAATAAATCATAAGTTAATGACGATCATATCCATATGGAGTGTAAATATTTATTTCTACCTTATTTTTGTACTAATTTTCTCATTCTTAAATATAAAACCCCAATTCATACTCATTAATCCCAAGGTTAATTACAAAAAATTTACAAATTTTGCTCAATTTTGTAATTATAGCCCTAACTTTAAAAAGTGACAATTAAATACTCAAATTTTTTTTCCAATTTTAACCTGATATTAGTGTCTTCTTTAAGTTTGCTGATGTGACTTGTCACATGTTTCAAAAATTCTAAATACTTATACACGTCTGATCTAATTAAACTAATCAATTAAGATTAACTAAACTACGTCATTTAATTAAACTAACTAATTAACCATCACTAAACTACGTCATTTTCAGGACTGAAATCCCTAAATAAAAGTCGCTACCTTTTGTTCTCGCATGAAGCTCCTTAATTCGTTCTCGCATCACACTAAGCTCAGTTTGTTCTAGCATCACATTCTCACATCAAACTCGTTGCTAATCGCTGAAATCCTAAATCAAACTCGCATAACAAATTCTTCTCGCACCAGCATAGTGATGCGAGAACGAACTGAGGAACAACAGATGTTTGTGTGAGAACGAAGCGCAATGACTTTGATTTAGAGATTTCATTCCCAAAAACAACGTAATTTAATTATGTTTAATCAATTAGTTTAATTAAACAACATAGTTTAGTTAATCTTAATTAGTTAGTTTAATTAGGTCTAACATGTATAAGTATTTAAGGTTTCTGGAATATGTGGCAAGCTACATCAGTAAACTTAATGGAGACATTAACAACAAGCTAGAATTGTAAAAAAATGAAAGTTTGAATATTTAATTGCCATTTTTTTAAAATTCGTACTATAATTGCAAAATTAAACAAAGTTTGAAATTTTTTAACCCTCAATCTTAAGAAAACAACAACACTTCAACTAAAGCCATCCTTACTATATCATAATCATAGGAGAAGAATAGAAATTAAGGATATTTTCTAACTCCTTACAAGAGCATATCATACCTAATAACAATAATGGGACTATAATATGTAATGTAATGAAATTTGGTGTTCTATGTAATGGAAATCACAAAGAATAATGTGTAATCACATTGGAATATAAAAGGTCGAAGGATTTGTACGTGATGCAATATATAACAACTATGGAATGAATGGTGATGTAATGTAATATATGTTGTCCGTGAGTGGTTACCTAGCAGTTTCCTCATTGTAATGGGTCGTATCTGTTGATTTTCTTTTTGAAACCTCACATTTGTCCAATGTCAGCCGTCTTCTCCTGTTGTTTTGATGGGAAGACAACAGGGAGTATTAAATATGGGACATGGTTATTGGATGACAACGGGGAGTATTAAATGTGGGACATGGTTGTTGGATCCTTAAGCTTAACATTATTTTGCACACACTATCTAATTGCATCTGCTAAAACTTAGAAGAGCCCTCACACCCATTCAAATTTCCCAACTTCAATGGCAAGAGGTATGAGATTAAAATTTCACATTTCCATTTTTATTGTAATAGACATTTATATAGTTTATTCTCATACCTGCACCTATTGAAATTAGCACTCATGCTAAAATTGCTCTTTATGAATGTTAGAAGTGATCTAATCGCCTCGGCATGATGTACATAATGACCAAAATTCATGTTAGTATTTATTGTTCTATTGGAGAGTGTGATCATGTTAGGGATGTACTAAAGGCTATTGATGAACAGTTTGAGTCTTCAAATAAGGCCCTAGCCAGCACCTTAGTGACCAACTTATCATCAGTGAAGGTCACAAGTGTTAGATGTGTGCGTGAGCACATCATGCAAATGAGGGACATTGCGGCTCAGTTAAGGTCTCTTGAGGTTGACATGTCTGAGTCTTTCCTTGTGCATTACATACTGAATTCCCTTCCACCTCAATATGGACCCTGTAAAATCTCTTACAACACATATAAGGATAAATGGTCTATCAATGAACTGCTAATTATATGTGTTCAAGAGGAAAGGAGATTGGTAATGGAATTGGGTGAAAGTACATATATGGCCATAGAAGGAAGGAATAGGTGACAAGCCAGAAAAAAAAGTAAAGGGTAAAATACCAATCCATATTGAGATCAAAAAGGATTTCAATCCCAAGTGTTGCTTTTGTAAAAAGAAAGGGCACATAAAGAAGAATTGTGCCAAATTTAAGGTTTGTCTTATGAAGAAAGGTATTTCAATCTCACTTGTTTATTATGAATCTAATATGGTTGATGTTTGCACTTGGTGAATTGATTCTGGTTCTACAATTCATATTTCTAATACCTTGGAGGGTATTCTAAACCACAGGAAACCAGTGGGTAGTGAACAGAGCATCTATTCAGGCAACAAGATACGTTCACATGTGGAAGTTATTGGGACATGCAAATTAGTTTTGAATTTTGGTTTTGTTTTGAATTTGGAAAGAACATTTTATATTCCAAGTTTCTTTAGAAATTTGATTTCAGTTTCAAGACTTATATCTTTGGGTTATTCCTTTGATTTTTCAAACATATCATTTGGTTTATATCTTGTATTTAATCTTATTGAGAATGTTACATGATTGATGGTCTTTTACAAATTAATTTGCAAGAAAATGTTTTTCACAATACAATGCATGTCCATAATAATCCTGGTATTAAAAGATGTGTTATGAATGAACCATTCTCTATGTTGTGGCACC
Source organism: Erythroxylum platyclados (assembly GCA_027563515.1). NCBI lineage: Eukaryota > Viridiplantae > Streptophyta > Magnoliopsida > Malpighiales > Erythroxylaceae > Erythroxylum > Erythroxylum platyclados. The sequence goes on from JAOQMM010000173.1 coordinate 26,845,516, forward strand.
GAAGATTGAGACATATTTACCTTGAAAGAATTAAATATTAGTGAATGATAAAGTACTTAATACTCTGGATTTTACTGACTTTGATATTTGTATAGACTGCATAAAGCGAAAACATATCAACAAGACAAAGAAAGATGCCAAGAGGAGTTCAAACATATTAGAAATCATACATATAGACATTTGTAGTCCAGAAATGGACTCGTATGGTTAGAAATATTTCATCTCATTTATAGATGATTACTCGCGATATATGTACGTTTACTTGATGTCTTTAAGATATTTAAAATTGAAGTAAAGAGACAATGTGGTAAGTAAATAAAGATCGTGAGATCATATAGAGGTGGGGAATTTTATGGTAGATACATTGAGGATGGACAAGCACCTGGTCTATTTGCAAAGTTGCTTCAGGAGCATAGGATAATAACTCAATACACCATGCCTGGGTCTTCGGACCAAAATGGTATAGCGGAAAGAAGAAATCGAATATTATTAAACATGGTAAGGAGTATGTTTAGTAGCTCTAAGCTTCCTAAATCCTTATGGACTGAAGCTTTTAAAACGACAGTGTTATATTAAATCGAGCTCTAACCCAGGTTGTTTCAAAAATATCATTTGAGTTATGGAAAGGTTGAAAATTGAATTTGTGACATACATGCGTTTGGAGATGCTCATCTGAAGTAAGAGTTTATAATCCACAAAAAAAGAAACTGAATCCAGGACTATAACCAGGTATTTCATTGGATATGCTGAACGGTCCAAAGGGTACATATTTTATTGTCGATCTCATAGTGCTAGGTTTGTGGAATCAAGAAATGCAAAGTTTTTTTAGAATGACTTGATCAGTGGGAGTGATCAATCTCAAGACTTAGTTCTTGAGAAGGATCGTTGTGACATACAGACTCCTCCTTCAAGTAATAGATTGATTGTCATTCATAGCATCCCTTAAAGTCAAACTGGTGTTAAACATCTAATCATTGAAGTTCCACATGCTGCTGATGACAATCTAGTAGATCCGATTGTTCAATAATCACCAGAGGTTGTTGAGCAACTAGTTGTACAAGCTCCTCCATAAGAGGGCTTTAATACAACATTAAGAAGATCAACTAAAGATAAGAAATCAACAAATATCTAGTGATTACATTGTGTATCTATAAGAAGCTGACTATAATATTGGAGCTGAAAATGACCCTAAAACATTTTCACAAGCCATGAGTTGCAATGAATCTCAATTGTGGTAAAATGTCATGGTAGATGAGATGAATTCTCTAACATCTAACAAAGCTTGGGATCTTGTCGAGTTGCCTAATAATGCAAAGGCCTTTGGATGTAAATGGGTCTTCAAGACAAAAAAAGACTCATTAGGTAACATTGAAAGATATAAAACTAGACTTGTTGTTGGCATTGGTTACCCATTTTGATTTGGAAATACATCAAATGGATTTGAAAACAACGTTCCTGAATGGAGATTTAGAGGAAGGGGTTCTACGAAACAACTGAATGGATTATCCTCTAGTGATGGTAAGCATTTGGTGTATAAGCTTAAAAACCCATATATGGATTGAAACAAGCCTCCCGTTAATGGTATTTGAAATTTCATGATATCATCTCTTCATTTGGTTTTGTAGAGAATATCATGGATCAATGCATATATCAAAAATTTAGTGGGAGTAAAATTTGTTTCGTTGTTCTATATATGGATAATGTTTTACTTGTCACCGATAACAAGGGTTCGCTATATGAGGTGAAATAATTTCTTTCTAAGAATTTTGATATGAAGGATATGGGTGAGGCATCTTATGTCATTGGCATTAAGATCCATAAAAACATATCTCAATATATTTTAGGTCTACCCCAAGAAACCTATATCAATAAGGTCTTAGAGATATTTTGGATGAAAGATTGTTCATCGAGTATAGCACCTATTGTGAACGGTGATAGGTTCAATTTGAACCAGTGCCTGAAAAATAAGCTTAAAAAGGAACACATGAAAAATATTTCATATGCTTCTCCAGTAGGGAGCCTAATGTATGCTCAAATTTGTACAAGACTTGACATTGTATTTGTTATTGGAATGTTGGGAAGATATTAGAGTAACCCAGGTATAGACCACTAGAGAGCTACCAAAAAAGTGATGAGGTACCTTTAAGGAACCAAAGATTACATGCTTATATATAGGCGAACTGATAATCTCGAGATAGTTGGCTACTCAGATTTGGACTTCGCTGGTTGTGTTGATTCACGAAAGTCAACATCTAGATATGTGTTTATGTTTGCCGACGGAGCTGTATCCTGGAGGAGTTCAAAGTAGACTTTGACTGCTGCTTCTACCATGGAGGCTAAGTTCGTTTCTTGTTTTGAGGCTACCTCACATGGTGTATGATTGAAGAATTTCATATCTGGGCTTCTAATTGTGGATTACATTTCTAAGTCACTGAGAATATACTGTGACAATTAAGCTGCAATTTTCTTAGCCAAAAACAACAAGACTAGTAGTTGAAGTAAGCACATCGATATTAAGTATTTGGCCATTAGGGAACGTGTCAAAGAGGATAAAGTGATTATTGAACACATTAGCATTGAATTAATAATTGTTGATCCTTTAACAAAAGGCATGCCACCAAAAAGTTTTAAGGATCATGTTGTTAAAATAGGACTCGGTTACATTATGTGATTTATTGTATGTATTTTCACGAAACTCTTATTAATTTTGTTATTTTCTTATTCTGGTGTACATATTTTTATTTTGAGAATAACAAATATTATGGACCTAGAATAAACATAAAGGTTTATTCATCCAGTTAAAGTGAAATAAGAAATAGAATGCATCGTGATACATGGAAGATAATACACATTTAGAGGACTTATCGCCATGACTCGTGTATTTGATTTCTTTAATTGAGTAGAAGTTTCATGACTTTTAGATAAAATATTCGACCTAAGTGGGAGAATGTTTTCCGTGGGTGGTTACCTAGCAATTTCCCCATTGTGATGGATTGTATCTGTTGATTTTCTTTTTGAAATCTCACGTCTGTTTACTGCCAACTGCCTCCTCCTGTTGTTTTGATGGGAAAACAACGAGGAGTATAAAATGTGGGACATGGTATTGGGTCCCTAAACTTAGCGTTATTTTGCACAGGCTATCTAATTGCATCTGCTAAAGCTTAGAAAAGTCCTCAACCCATTCGAATTTCTCAACATCAATGACAGGAGGTATGAGATTAAAATTCCGCATTTTCATTTTTATTATAATAGACATGTTTATAGTTTATTCTCATGTCTAAAAGTTTCTTTACTTTCATACCAAACATTACCAAAGTGTCATTTACACGAGTCCGAATCTGACTCATAGTTCTCTTTTGCAGTCTGTATCTCAAGCCTCCATCTTCTTTTCATCTTCTCTATGAACTCCTGAGCTCTTGCATCCACTCCATGTAACTGCATTGCAGCTGATTCATTCTTCTCACTGAAAGTACCTTTCATTTTGTTGTCATCGACACAGTTATTATCATAATCTTCCACGGCATCCTCACAGGAATTGTTGGATTCAGTAACTTCAACTTCAACAGTGACGTCCTTGACTTCTTCAGAGTGGTCTTCATGAGGTTTACTATAGCCTCCTGGTGAGAGCACTGGTTTGTCCAGATCATTTTGTTCTGAATGGCTTTGTTGGCTCTGGTGAGAATGGTTATAGCTGAAGCAATAGTGGTGGAAGTGGCAATGGTGAGTTGGAAGGCGAAGAATAGCGACCGAAGATGCGTGCCGGTGGAGTCCAAGAAGGTGTTCACTGGCTCTATTCAAGAGCTTGGATCTTCTAAAACGGGTCAGCTTCTTTTGGAGACTTGTCATAAAGCTATTCCATACCTTCTGCTTGTTTTCAGGGTTAAAGCAAGGCATGACTGCTAAATTACTACAGCTTTATGCTGGGCAGAATGGTTTAGGCTTAAATCAACCTTGACAAATTATATTATGTAGGCTGCGCTAAATCTCTTCAACAAACTTACCACAACAAAGTTTTGAAGACATGCATATTTGCATATCAAAATCATATATTTTAAGATGCAGAAAATCTATTACTTTACCAAAACAATAGCATCGCATATAGGTTGATACAGTCGCAGTTACATAAAATTTATGGTTTGATTTGACAAAATATTGCATGCCAATTATGGATAAAGTTTACAGGATTCTAGATTTGTCATGATGCCTGCTTGCGTTCACTTCTTTCCCACGAGAAACTCGTATGATTTTATGAAATGGTACAGACCATTTCTATATCATACTTCATTCGATTATTTGTCGATTTTACTACCGTAATGGAGGCTAAGTAATTTCCAACAATATATAGATTAACTGAAATGGACTGTATGATTAAAGACAGTCCAAGAAGATAGTTGTAAAGGCAATCAAGCTTTACTAGACGAGTATAAAAAGGTAGGACATATTAATTGTTACAAATAATTTCTTTTGTCATTATCGAGGTGATGAATGAACATTGTAGACGAGTCGATTTATATTGCCTGCATTTATGTTCCTGGGAAAACTGATAAAAATGAAGAAATAGACACCTACACGGGTACTATGCCTAAGATTCTCACTGACCATGTATGATTGCTACACGGCTTCTGGTCTCTGCCAACATGATCGGTCATCCTTTAATCGTAGGGATTTCTGAAATTCTTCAAGAGCTCTGGAATGTCGTAACCTAGCATATCATCCACAGCCTGTATCATTTTGGACTTCAACTTCTCAAATTTGTCAAAGCTGTAACCACTCAAAACCTCCCTGAAGTGGTCCACGTTTGGGAAATCCCCAGAAGGCAAATGGAACTCCCTTTGTACCTGTTTAAACACGAGTGAGAGAAATGCTGACAGTCTACTCAACCTTAGACATGGATGAAAGTAAAGATATCGGGTGAAACCAACCTTTCCAAACTCTGTTTCCAAATTATCAATCAGCCTTTGTTGGGCTTTCGTTTTTCCCATCATTGCTGGCATCTCCTTTTTAAGATGGCCAATAATGTAAGCATGAATCTTGGCAGCTCTAGCACGTTTCACAAACTCATTTATCTGTATAAAATATCATCAGAATCCAATTCAACAAAAATTCCAGTGAATTATCAAAGGAAATCAATAATTTTATTAATAATATACAAAGAACTGCAAAAGAAACTAGATTTGCAGAACTTACTCGACGATCACAAGCCTTCTTAGGGACATCTTTAAGATCAGAAAGAAGGTCTTCCTGTTCTTTCTCGAACAGCTCTTTTCCGATTGGACCAACAGCAGCTTCATTTACTGGTTTGTCATTGAATGACCTACCGTGCAACAACACAAATAAATGTATACATGACATGAGTATGCTATCTCAGCTTCACCACAGGTCTCAGGATATCACAAAAACAATCTTGCAAATATTTAAATGCTTCTCTGATTCACATATAACATAAGCAAAAATGAACCCGTTTTAGTATTCTCTGGAACCAAAATAAACCATCAACCGTGTTGCCCAATTGAAGTACTTAAAAAGAACAAGCTGTGGCTTTGTGTTATCGGGTCTCAACTTAATCTTATTTACTGTATGAAGAACCTTGCTAGTTTGGACTATGGTACTAGATATTAGAATGATATTCAATTAAATTTACTGATAGATACTCTACCCAATATACACACGCATAACTTCAGGAGTGTTGAGAACTTTTCCAAGTGACCACATCAAAGCTCCATAAACCCTCATTAACTGTTGAAGTGGGCCAAACAAGGTCAGAACAGTACCAATGAGAAAATTTGCAAAGAGCCATTATGCTATAGATGAATGACAACATTGAAGAAGAATGGCTTTATCACAAGTAACGTAATATAATGTGTAATCTCTATATTATTTTCCCTACTAGTTTAGGGTTATTTCTTTAATAGTCAGCTTAGTCAAGTTTATGTATTGGCCACTTTCTTGATAAAAGCCAGGGTCGTATACAGTAGAATTATTTTTAAGTCTTTTCCTTTAGGCAACTACTAATGGCTATTAAGAAAAAAAAAGGTAAATTTCTTACTTCAATAAACATAAATTGGGCAAGCCTTGTACTTTAATTTATTTGAGTTTAAAGGGGAAAAAAATAATTGAGTTTTTGTAGAAATTCTGAATTAGTTTTGGGAAGTGTGATGCTTTTATTTTTCTTAAGAACTTATTAATATGAATACTAACGGCCTTGTTTGTTTCAAATCCTAAAGAGTGTTTCTTAATTCTTGTTAAAAACCCTATAAGCCTGTTTTTTTGTTCTCATTTCTTAAATGCTAGTATTCTCTGTCAGTGCTAAATAAAAGATATAGTCAGCTGAATTCCTACTTGTTGAGTATCAACTTGGTCTGCCTTGTTGAGAACCACGCGAATCTTGTCATCGTGACCCCGCAAAGAATAAATCACACGCTTGAACTCGTCACTAACATCAAGTTTGTGGGGGTCAAACAAAAGTAGAATGAGGTCACTCTTTGCGGCAAACCAAGATGTTACTCCTGTAAAATCATAAGCTCGTTGTGTGCGTTGTTTTTCTCCTGCCAGAACTCCAGGAGTGTCCACAAATGTAATATGCTCCAGCAACTAGATAAACAATGAAATTGGGAGTGTTTCAAGTGCTACAACGTATAATCAAGAAGGCAACATGTGATTCTAATACTCACTGGATGTGGCATTTGGGAACATTCAAATTTAGACAAAAAAGCAGTTCCAAAAGTTGTGAGCCCACTGAATGGCATGTCTGCTTGCACAGCAACCGTATTCCCTGGAATACTTCTTTCATCGGGTCCATTCTGTACAGATATACAATCAGAATGCAAGTATTATGGATAAAATCAAAAGCAATAGAAGAACCAGTATTTCTCTTTTAACAGAAACTGATAAGAGGCAGTTAGCCTTCAAGATTTACGAACTGCAACATCATTCTGAGATATGAGTTAATCAATTTACTACTAATCCAAATAGTAAAGATGCATCGTCCAACAATAAAAAGTAGCATGGGGTGACTCGTATAAATACCATTACAACAACAAATCTGTCAGTTGTTGGTTCAGGTCCAATATGAGCACCTGTAGCAGAAAAAAAGGAAAGATGTAGAAACTTGTTTAGGTATAAAAGAATAGAAGAAAAGAAACCACCCAGTAGACACAGTAACATCCAGATATACGCACAAAAGAGAGATGGATAGGAAGGAGCAATTACCTGGATAACTAGTTCTCAGTAAGTGTTTAATGAACGTAGTTTTACCAGTAGAATATTGCCCCAATAACATTACCATTGGTTTGGCATCGAAATCACTGTTAGTCTGCAGTTAAGAAATCCACAGAAACTGTTATGCCTACATTCTACTTTTTCACTAGGTAAGGTTATAGAAATAAAATATAAGATGGACAAAACTCAAATAAAATCCAGGAAAAGTATGTAAGCTATTAGTTGACAACTTTTTCAGCGTTATCACAACTGCTCACTCACCAGAAATGGAGATACAAAATCATTAAAGCGATAAGTAACTTCCAATGGCTTCAACTTCTGAATGTACAGTCTCTTCAAGCCATCAACAATAGATGTAACAGAGGACAGAGACACCTGAGAATATAAAATAAACAGTGAAAACAGGAAGGAATTGGAAATGCACATCAAGTTCACAATTATAATATATCATTAACTGAAGACAACAACAAGAAAGAACTGTATATACAAAAGTAGAGAATCAACTTTTACTGGAAGCTATACATTGAAAGAACAGAAATCACAAGTCACTTTCGTAGTCATTTTAGCCGGTTAACATAAATAGATGGCACAAAAGCAGATATAATGTTTTATGATACAGGAGTCACAGGTTGTCAAACTTGCACCAATGTACCACAAGAAAACACACCTTTTTGGCCGATTTGGAAGAAAACCAATTCACTGAAGCTGATGTTTCCACTGGAGAAGCACCTGAACAGTAGAAAGCTCTAAATGCAAGGTAGAAAAGGAAATCCTACATTTCAGTCAACATGGTAGAGACTTCTTACCATTTGATTCAGACTCGGGTAATTTTGAAGATCTCTTTTTCTTCTGCACATATGCATTGAATAACAAGAACCGTTTTAAATGGAAATATGTGAGATAGACAACTTCAGAATACAATACCACACTTACTGCAAGTAGTGCATCCAAGCCTTCCATTGATGGAGGATTTAAATCTTCAATATAATCTATTATACATAAACATATAACAGAATCAACTAAACAACTCCATTATCTAGCAAAAGTAATAAGAGATAATGGAAAAAGGGATAATAAGGCCAAGTATCAAAGCTACAATATTCAGAAATATAGCAAGAACAAACAAATTCCAGGCCCTACACGGACAAGGCAAAGACGAAGAGATAAAGCATAAAAAGTTAAAACCTTTGGTGTAGAGAAGCTCGTTGGTTATTTCATGCCCAGCTTGTGCCAATGAAACTAGCTACACTTCAAGGTAAGAACAAATTAGTCAAAATAAAAACCATATGCACACACAATAGGAAAATTTCTAAAGTCAACCGGGTAACTGAACAGAACTTAAGTTAAAGGTAAATTAGTGCACACATTCACAAACACAACAGAGAGAATAAAACTTCTATTAAACCTGCATAGCAGTGATGAACTCCTTAAACCCAAGATATCCTTGTCGCTTCGCGTCGGCAATTGCCCAAACCTTAAATAAAAACATAAAAAATAACATAACAACAACGAGAATAACCATAATGAAGGTAAAAGAAATAGAAAAAAAAAACCTGCTTGAGATGGGGTCGGGACAAATTAGACAAACCAAAGAACTTGATAGCGTCATTTCCGGTGATCCGACCATCTCCATCTACAAAGACACACATTAACGTTGTTTCACATAAGATCATATCACCACAACAATTAATTAACTAGAATAACAAGGAGAACGAGAAATGCAGCGTAGTACCTACCAGAATCAGCATAATTGAACCACTCTTGGTAGATGCTCTGGTGTTCTTTAGAGCATGAACCTATTGGTCCGGTAGATATCTCCATAACCAGAGAGATCAGAGCAGGTCAAGTAAAAGATCAGATGAAATTTCAGTTTGAAGTGTTGATCTTCGGTGTCCAATAATGTAGGGATTTGTATCGTAATTGCTCTTCTTTGCCAACTTCTGTACTCGCCGAATGGAACCCAAGGCGGTGTCGTTTTGGGATCGCAACTGGCGGGTTTAATTTAATGAAATGCTGGTGGTTGCTAAAAGGAAAACAGTTACCCACAAGCAGCAAGCGACGACGTTTGGCTTGATTATATAGTCGTTATTTTATTTGAACAATCCACCAGTTTAAACTCTACGGAAATAAACGTCAAGGGGAAGAATCTACTAACCTAATATTCTACGATAAAGACAAAGTTTTAAAGCTTTTCAAAATTCCTATCTCTATTTTTTTTTCCTTAAACTTCTAAGTAACCTAATCTCTACTCTTTCGGGGACAAGAGTGTTGCTTTGCGGAGAAATTGTAGCCTCTAACTTTGCTTTCGGTTACTTCAGATCAGAAGACTTCCTTCTTTTTTATTCTCCTTCTGTTGGGATCCTTCATTATTTAATTATTATTCGCAATTATAATTACAATTGTTAGGATCATGTTGTGATGAAAGTTTAATATTTAATATATTAATTTTAATAAGAATTATGAATAATCTAATTTAATATTATATTTTTAATTAATTAAAATTAATTATTGATAATAATTATGAATAATTTAATTTTACTTAATTTTTTAATTAAAATAAATTAATTAAATAATTATTAATAAATAAAATTAAATTTAAAATAACTTCAAAATAAATAACTTTCAAATAAAATTTGATTTAATAATTAAATATATTTAATTTTTAAATAAAAGGTTAATTTTTAAATTGTTTATTTAATAAAATAAAATAATTTTGTAAATTAATAAATATTATATAAGTGATTAAAATAAATTTATTTAATTAAAAATAATTCATCTAAGTCTAAACAACATCTATCTTTGCATGCAAATTTTTCTTTTTAAAGTTCCCTCAGTTTGCTTCATCGTTTTTATTTGTTTCTGCAACAATTCCTTCCCTCTTCAAATCCTTGTCCACCAAGTTAATCTTTAGAAATCATTTTTGGAGCTTGAACATAGATTCTCGGTAGGCATTATCACTTCGATCATTTAGTAATTGAATTAAGAACTCTGTTGTCATGTGCTTGTTTCTTTTGACCTTTCTCCTTCCTAAAACTGCTATAGGAACACGCTCTGTAATGGTGAGTATCTCAGATAATACCATAGAAGTTCCTTCTCCTCCTCTTTAAGCCTTCTTATGTTGTAACATATGAAAAACTGAATGAATAGTAGTTCTTGCCAGTAGCTCTAGATTATAAGCTACGTTTCTCGCACGTTTCAAAACCTTGTAGGGTCATAGTACAAAGGTGGCAACTTATAATTGACTTTCCTTTAAAGAGAATGTTGTTTATATGGTTGTAATTTTAATAAAACCAAGTCATCCACCTCAAACTCTCGACCTGTCTTTTTCCAATCCGCTTACTGTATCATTCTATTATGCGTTCTCTGCAAATGGAATCGAGTTATCTCCGACATCGCTTCTCTGTCTTTGAGAGCTTGATCTACTTTAACTATCTTCAAATCGCTGTCAAGGTATGATATATAAATTGGTAGAGGGTATCCATATAAAACTTTGAACGATGTTGCATCAATAGCTATGTGATATGTCATATTATACTACCATTCCTCCAAAGGGACCTACTCACTCCATTTGTGGGGTGTTTCTCCGCAGAAACATCTCAAGCAAGTCTTTAAAATCTTGTTGATCGCCTTTATCTGAACATCCGTTTGCGGATGAGAGGCTCTCAAATACTTCAAGCTGACTCCTTGTAACTAAAATATTTCTTGCCAAATCTACTAAAAAATATCAGTTCTCGATCGCTAACAACAGTTTCATGCATTCCATATAACATAAATATATGGTTGAGAAATAATTTGGCGATGTCCCGAGCTGAGTACAGGTGTTTCACTAATATAAAATGTGCATATTTCGTAAAACGATCAACCACTAGTAAGATTATTGAGTTTCCCTTGGATGTGGGCAGCCTTTCAATAAAATCCAGGTTAAGTTCCCTCTAACAACCCTTTAAAATTTTTAGTAGTTATAACAACCCTGGGTATGTAAGAGTATCTTATTTGTTCTTTTGACAGATAATGTATCTCTTAACATAATTTTGGATGTCCATTGAAAAGCCTTTCAGGCGAAATAGGTTTTGTAGCTTTTTTGTGGATGTTAATGCTCCTGAATGTCCCCCATTGCTTCATTATAACTCATATTGATTAAGTATTTCCTAAGTGTGGAGTCTAAACCAATCATTAGCCTACCCTTCCAACATAGTAACCCCTTTTTTCATTCATATGCACTCAAGGTAATTTCTCATGTTGTTAATTTCCTTATTAGATCCTGCACAATAGAATCCTCTTCACAACTCTTTTTTTATCTCTTCCATTAATCCTCCACGTATTTTTGACACTAACATCACCAACATTTCTAAACTCGTGAGTTTAGATAAGGCATTTGCTATAGAGTTCTCCTTGCTACTATGATACTGAACTTCAAAATCATACCCCAAAAGCTTAGGTAACCACGATTGTTGAAATGGTGTAGATATTCGTTGCTCCAAGAGATATCTAAGGATTATGTGGTCTTTTTGAACTATGAAGGGTTTAATACTGAGTTAATGGTGCCATTGTATAATAAATTTAGTCACAACTGGAAATTCTTTCTTATATGTTGACAATCCCTGATGCCTCAGAGCTAACACCTTGCTTAAAAATGTTATAGGATGATTTCCTTGCTGTAATACAACTCCTATGCCAGACCTGTTGGCATCCACTTTCACCATAAAAGGTTTAGAGAAGTCTCATAGTGCTAAAACTAGTGTTGTTGTAATAGCTCTCTTCAATTTGTCAAATGGTTCCTTCTTTTTTTGTTGCCAACCCCACTGCAAAGCATTATATTTCTTTAGTGGTTCTGTAAAGGTCAAGCAATTATTCTGTATCCTTTAATGAATCTTCTGTAGTAACTAGTGAGTTTAAAGAAACCCCTCAGCTTTATAAGATTCCTTAGTTCTAGTCATTCTTATATCGCTTTCACCTTCCTCTACAGCTACTCCTTTTTTGATCCAAACACACACTTGCTCCCATGAAGATATAGTTGATTTGTTTATAGTATTTCCATTATTTTACTAAGGTATTCTACATGTAACTAAAGTGATTGATTGTAAACAAGAATATCGTAAAAAAATACTAGGATGAAACGCCTGAGAAATGGCTTAAACAACTCATTCATTAACCTCTAAAATGTGGACAACGCGTTGGTCAGACCGAATGACATGACAAAAAATTTACAGTGTGTTTCATGCGACTTGAACATTGCCTTAAAGATATCCTCAGGTTGCATTCAGATTTGATGATAACTCAATTGTAAATCCAGTTTTGAAAACCAATTGGCCCTGTGTAATTCATCTAACAACTCTTTGATTAGAGGGATCAAAAACTTAACTTTAATCATGTATTTGTTGAGTTCCCAGTAATCCATGCATATTCGCCACAAACAATCCTTCTTCTTGACAAGGACTATTGGTGATATAAAAGGTCCCAAGCTATGTCTTATAAGACCTTGATTTATCAACTCTCTCACCAATTACTCAATGATGTCTTTCTACTCTCCAGAATATCTGTATGGTCAAATGTTAATGGCTTCCACTCCCTCTTTTAAATTATTTTGGTGATTATGTATTCGCTCAAGTGGTAATTGGGTTGATTCCCCTATAACAAACTTTGACAATAATGCATTAATCTCATCAAAAGAACTCCATTGATCCCCTCTCTCTCCTAATTGTTGCAGCTAACACTCAATAAGGTACATTAATTGCATCATAAAGATTTGTCCTCTTTTCGACGTTCGAGTGTTTTCTGGAAATCCTTACCTGAGCACAACATCAGATCCTTCCAATGACAACATGATCGCATTCATAATGAATTGGACCCCTTGCATAGTCCACGTAAAATTAGTGCAACACTAATTGCATGTCAATCATAACCCTCCTCCTATTGTAATGTAGAGTGGTTCAATGTCCCTAACGTCACAACCTCTTTTCTTTGCGATCAAAACATTCACAAAATTGTGGGTGCTTCCATTATCTGTCAAAATGTGAATCACATTCCTTTGATGGATTCCCACAATCCTCATTTGGTTAAAATTCCATTTCCCTATTAATCCCACCATTAACCGCCTTGATACATTTGGAAGATCAACTTCTGTCTGCTCCTTATTGATACCATCAATATCTCTGTCAGTTACTACTTCTAAAACATCATCATCCCCAGTAACCATATGTAGTTGAAGTTATTTCTTCTTACATTTATGGCCTGGGCTATATTTCTCATCACAACAAAAGCAAAGCCCTCTTACTCTTTTGTCTTCAAATTCTTTGCAACTGATATGTTTTGGAGTTTTGAACATTTCAACTAGTATCAAACGCGTTCGGGCCATTAGGGTGGCCAATATCAGGTCTGATGACAAACTCTTGTTGACATTCATTGTTTGTTGCATTTTAGGAACTGAGTTGTTGTACCTTCTGACGCTCACACTCCTTATTGTATTCCCTTTGAGAAAAGATATACCCCACTTGCCATCATAACCGCTTGTTTCTGTGCTAACATATAGGCATGATGTAATAAAGTTGGCTCATGTAATTGGATTGTGATCTCTAGTGTGAAACCCTTAGGAAAGAATCCTATTAGATATTCTTTTGACAAGGATAGTCAATTAGAATGGTGATCAAATTGAGCACAATATGCAACATTGAACCTTCATGCTTCAGCTCCTTGAAATCTCCCGATGGGTCATCGAAAATCTCAGCATCAAAGCGTTGCTTAAGCACACTTTTGAACTCCTCCCAATCCACCACTTTGGTCTTGTTTATATTTCTTCAATAAATTCAATACCATTCCTGAGTTTGATCTTCCATATGAAGAATCACCATGCCCACCTTCATATTCTTCGGAGTATGGTCCAAATGAAAAAATTACTTACACGTATATAGCCATAGTTTGATTTACTCTTCGTCGAATGTTGGAAACTCTATCCTACTCAACCTTATGAGAATCACATTTTTATCCTTCTCTTGGACAAGTTTATTACCTCGGTTCATATGTTTCGGAGTAGCAAGAATAGTTACTCAAGGTTCCCCCTTCATATCGCTACATAAATTGAGTAAAGGTGGATTTGAACTTCAACATTTCTTTCTCATATATGTCTACTCTATTTTGTGATTCTAACGAAAGTTTCTCATTGCTAGTTTGCGCCTCCATCAAACTTTTAACATTTTCTTCAATTCTACGTAACTCATCTCCTCGTGTTCCCTCCGCCATTGATTTTCCTATGGTATTTTTGTTGTAATTCTGGCTTCCTTTCTAATCGTTACACAACTTTTTAAACAGAACATGTGACCTGTTTTACTTAAACGGCGCCGTTCTTCTCGTTCGAATCTTTCTTTTTCAAGTACTTGCAGTTTGCTTCATCCTCTTCATTTGTTTTTGCAATACAAGCCGACCTCTCTGAGTAGAGATCGTATTAAAATCGACCTTCAATGTTTTGCTAATTATATTTCCAATTCTAGTGAGCACCGGTTCATGATAATATTGTAATGAGATCTCCGCGAAACGAATCCAAACGGCTACGTTAGTTATCGCTGCAGTTGTAGCTCCAAACGAACGAGACCATTGTTGAACTGACGAACTGTGTCTCATAATAATCCACGGACCTCACCGGATAGCCGCACTAGAAAGAACTGATTATCCAAATCGATTACTTTAAACTCCCCTGGTGGCTTCCAAAGCTCCTGAATGCGATTACATAGCCAATACGGCGTCCCATTAATTTGACTATCACTGCATATTTCCATGGCTCCTCAAGAAGTTTATGCAATCTTTGGGACAGAGAGATAATGGGTCCTTGTTCCTCGAATGAGACCCTAAAATCATTGTCTTCAATCAACAAGTCGGAAGATTACTTCCTCTCTTGTTCGCCCAGCAGCCTATCTCTGTAGGACCTGTGAGTTCTTTCCGTTCCCGCTTCTGCAGCATCAGCCTCTTTTTCCAATTCCTCCTTTCCCTTTTTTCTTTGTTTTTGTTCCTTGTTTCTTTTAAACAACGAAGGAAAGGACATAACCGTTGTCATATGTCCTTTTAATGAAATTACACTATTCATATTATACATAGGAGATTATAAGAATGAAGGCCACGGTGAACAAGTCTGCAAAAAGGGAGAAGATAAATTACAAGGTGGGAGATGAGAACAATGACAAAAGCTCTCCACATGATATCATCTCTCTTTCTATAAATGTACCCTTCAAGCAAATAATCCTCAGTATTGTAAGCCTAATATTTCTTCAAGAAATACCAACAGTCTTTCCAAGCAACCACAGAACCAGAGCTAACTCAACACCAAAAATGGAGTGCAGGGTTGTCCGGTCGAGTGTGAAGCCATAGACGGTAATCCCAGCTCTGTTGTTCTCAAAGTATGTCACTGCCATTACAAGTGTGAATTGTCAAATAAGTTCATATCATAAAACCACTCTCAAAGATTGTGACCGAAACTGAATCTGTATGTTATCTAAGTCCTCGAAAATTTTCTGCAATGAACTACTGAAGACAGCGAGCATTTTCTACCATACTGCCATTAAGCTTTAGGTTGCAACTAGTTGTACCGCATTTTCAAGTTTTGTAGCACTAAATATTTCCAACCTTTCCTACCATTACTAGATTGATTTTAAGGCATAATTGGTTATGTGAAGTCTTACCAAGAGCTTGTCTCTTCTGGAATGATATGGTACTGTATGCATATGCTGGAATCAATTTAGTGTTATCTAATTCGTCTTCTTCATCAGTCGAGTTCCCATCTGTGCCCACAGTCGGAACTACCGGGCCACTGGAGGTAGTTGGAGTCTCACCGTCATTGGGTTCAAACGTGTCTAGAGTGGAACAAATGTGCCACTTAGCAGCTAGGCTTGTTACAGCTTGTGCCTTGTGAGTGATCTTTGTTGCACTTCGTAGTATTATCAGAACCCCTGTGAGAAGTGTGATTGAACATAGCTGCAAAAACAAACATCAAATACGAAAGTAGTTTATTTACTGCAGGAAGTATGTAAATATTATGATCTGAATCCACATTAAATTGATAGTCTTTTGTCATTTTACAGGTTAAGTTGCATACCGCAAGTTCTCCAGCTCTGTAGATATCAACAACAGCACCAGTCTTAGTTGTACTAAGCAAGGAAGAGAACTGGCTTCCTGTGACCAAAATCAGAGCCAACAAAACAAATGCTCTATACCGGTGGCTGATGATCCTCAAGTGTCTCCTAATTCTAAGGTGCTCCGAGAGTATAGTATCCACATCAGAGTCAACTTGGAAAACTAGAGCGAAGTCCTGGAGCCGCAGAATCTGGAGGTGGCAGATCAGACGGAAGAGAACGCACACCAGGAAGATTACAGTTGTACGGTAAAGCCAAGAGCATAGCTCCATTATGCAAGCTACTGTGTCACTAAGGACAACATTGCCCAAGAATGGGATCTGTGAAGCACCAGAAGCGTACCACCATATCTTGTATGCGCACTCAGCTATGAAACATGGGCCAACAAAGCACGAAACGATCTTCAGTGAACTCTGCACGCAACACAACAAAGTCATGTCCAACATATTAGCTTTGTCTTTATCATCATAGACCTATAATGCAGAATATGCTCGACTTTTCTCAATGTTGCAGACCTTGGTGCTTGTGCATAATCAATATTAGACTTTCGAGTTGATGCTAAAGCATGATAATATATAATTATGGAGATAACCATTCAGACCCAGCAGTTGATTGAGTCTACTTACCAAGAAATAGCTAAGACAAAGCAGAATACTCACATGAAACTTCTTTTTAAACTTAGAGATCCAAAGTACTAATTAGCTGATTGTGAAAGATCAGGGAAAGACATAAAAGTATCATGGATTTAAGCTATTTCCACCTACTCATTCTTCAAGCTTCTCGTGCTTACTTTTCTGCTTTCTTCTCCCATTCCTCACACCTCCATTTTTGTTTTGACTACATTTTCAACTTGTTAGCTTTCATTTATGACCCAACAAAAAATGCATCTCCTCTGAAATTTATAGGTTAATAGTATGTTGCTCCCCATTGCACACGTTTACAACTTTGAGACTCCACGCTTTAATCTTTATACCACCTACAATTCTGGTAGAATTTAATTTTCATTTACCTCTTACTGGTCCGATGCTTTAACAACACGTTTATCTTTATCCGGTTACTGGTTGAAGCATGATGAGGAAAGAAGGCAAAGCACTAGTTTAGTAAAAAGGATCATATTTTAAAATTGAAACTTTGATATCAATATCTTATGATCACTAACTAACTAAAAAGAAAGAAGATGTTCCAATCTAGAAATGGTAAGCTTTATCTGCGGGAACAGAGGAGTCAGAGCTGAAAGGTTGAGGCTAATGGAAATTCCAGCAAAGCCTCAATAAATTAACAACACCCCATTTACAGCTAGCATTCAAGAATATTTGCAGAGGAAAAGAAGCAGTCTGAAACTATGATCAACAACAAATTAGAGCAAACCAAAAGAAGTGAAAAAGAGGGAGACGTTGAGTCCGGAAACATACATTGAGGCGATCGGTGTAGCCTTTCCTAACGGTCTCGCTCTCATCGCAGAGCTTGTCAAAGAACAAGAACCTACGAAGGCCATATTTTCTCACAAACCTTGACAGGCAAACAAAAGAAAGGGTCGCAACGCTGCTCAAAGAAAGCTGCACAACGGTTTCGTAAGGCCTCTCGTGCTTGCTGTCGCATGAAGAACAAGCCAACACGAAATGGGAAATCGCGGGAACAACCAAAGTGAAGACAAAGAACATGGACCACGATAGACAAGCCGTCCATACGTTGGATTGGTCGACGCACATCAACCGAAGATATCTCCTGAAACTATGCAACTCGTCGTATGCGTGAGATACGCTACGATTGAATTTGTTCTTGTTCCTGTTTAACAGGGATTTCCTGCTGTTGTATTCCTCGTTGTCTCCCATGAAAATTCTGACAGATTTCAAGATAGATCATGAAATGGGACAACAGGCTCAATTCAATATACAAAGAGAATGCAATGGTTTCTGGGTCGTTGCTGTTTTTAAGGTTGTTTTGGAGGATGGCTTTGGTTAAGATGGATTATAGATATCATACAACTAATAAAAATATCAAACATAATCTCCCAATATGTATAAATGATTTTTATAAGGAATAATGATTAACTCTTAAAATTAATTGCTGCTAAAATGAACATAAAATGATTAAAAGAAGTTCGTGATTTGCGGGTTTGGAAATGAATGTCAAGCAATGGCCAATTACAGACTGCTTTGTAGCTTTCAGGGAATTACAACTCTCTAACTAAATACTTTTTTTACTAGTGGAGGAGAGTTCGACTTCTCAGTTTCTGACATGAAAGAGACGGGTGTTGATTATATTTAATAGATTCCTCAGTTACAATTTTTTTCCTCTGCGTGTCTGATATGATCATTTGATTTCATGAATGCTCGTGCAAAGCACAATCTTTACAGATGTCATAAAGTTTTACTGTGTCGTAAGACTTTAGAAATAAGAGCTTCTTGGGACGTGAAAAAAGGAGAAATTAGATCATGAAAACATAGAAATAATGTGAATGGTAAGATGCGTTCTAACTCATGTAAAGCAACTACACAGCTACACAGCTACTTATTAATCAGCATTACAGCTGGTGATGGGATCCAAAGCATGATAATGTTAAATCACACCATAATTCGAGCAGCCAGCCAAGGTGGTTGTTCTAATAATCTCTATAATTTCTTAAGAACTTGATTTATATTTCTATTTATCTGTTCTGATTTTTATAATATTTAAAATTAGTTATAAATTAAATTATTTTTGATAATAACTAAATATTAAGTATTAACTAATTAACTAAATGAGATGATTTGGGCTAAGTGATATGAGAGCAGTGATATGTGAGATTATCATAGCATTGATGTGTTTCCTCAATATGTTCGAATTAAAAGACATAGCTTAAAGAGGTAATTTCTAAACTTCTTCATAGAGATGGGATCTTTTGTACCTGTAAATCAATTCCTACTTGGTTTATATAAATATGTGGATAAGATTTAATGAAATAAGATAGTAATTAATTTACGAGAGGATCTATTCCCAGACCTTATACCCTAGTTATAACATCCTCTCCATGGCATTATCCCATTATTTTT
This sequence comes from Erythroxylum platyclados, assembly GCA_027563515.1. NCBI lineage: Eukaryota > Viridiplantae > Streptophyta > Magnoliopsida > Malpighiales > Erythroxylaceae > Erythroxylum > Erythroxylum platyclados. The sequence goes on from JAOQMM010000173.1 coordinate 26,864,882, forward strand.
GGTATGCAAATTTCAATTTCAGCAATAATATTTGTGTGCCGGATGAAATTTAGGTTACAGTTTCCTTTTCTAATGCTTAAATTTTGAAATGAAATTAAGTTTCTTGATAATAATTATAATTCCAACTAATATTACATCACTAAATAACAGCACATAATAACTTTGGATCTTATTATCGTAAATTAGAACTATATGATTCAAAATATTAGAAGAGCCCCCATAACAAAGAATATGAGATAAAGCTCTATTCATTAACTCCTACTTTTGGCAATGCCGAAGAAGTCTTGGTCTTTTGATGTGTATCAATGTCGTAGGAGATTGATGAGATTAAGGTCAGTTAAGCTAAGAGTGATTGGTGGACTTCTCGTTTTCCATAAGCTGTATGTTTGAATCTTCAAAACTGCGGCGAACAACGTGATGATTATGCTTTTCTTTAAGCGACTAAATATGAATGGTTTTTGATGTTCCATGCGAAGCCAAGCCATTTTCAAGGAAGACTTTCCTCTCTTTAAGCTGAACAGTTCTTGTTGTTCCATATCTCTCTGCTCTCTTCACCAAATGAATATGGTGTTTATCTAGCAGCCATTACTTTTTGTTATACTTAAGGTTCGAGAACCAAGAAAGTCGTGTCCTGTAAGTTTTTGATATTAACCCATCAGAGCATCAGGCGACACTTGCTTTGGCCCAATAAAAATGGAGTTTTCCATGGGAGTGCCACCGTGCTTCTTTTAATTTTCTGAGTCTACGAGAAGTTCTAAGCTATTCAAAGCAGAAGCTGCAGAACTCAAACGTTTAATTGCTGTAATTCACCATTCAGAATCACTCTATTGATTGGAGATTGAGCGAAAGATGTCGTGTGAAGAAACTTTTTTTTTCTTCTTTTGAAAATTCAAAAGCATCCAAGACTTCTGACAAGAAAGTCGCTTCGGTGACTTACGGACTCTTACAAATTCATATATAAAAAAGTAATCATAAACTAAGAAAAAAGTTCAAAGTTTTGCCAACAAGGATAAGGCACCCTGTTGTATCAGTTGGTTATTTACGTTTGATAAGCTATACACAGACATCAGAAAGTTAAAACTGAAGAAGAGGAGAGGAGGGTGGAAGTAAGAAGCTGGCTCAAACTTCTAAATGTTTGCTACTTTAGCTAACGTTCTTATTTTTCAAGTCATATCAGATTCACTTTCCATCTACTTTCTCTCAAGCGCGTTGAATTAATAGTTACACTTACACCCCCATCCATGGCTCTTTTACTAGATTAGTTGTATTTCTCCTGGTTCTATTGAAATTAGCCAAGCAACCTGATGTAACTTTAGCAGAGAAATGATGTAATGGCCCCAAAGATGAGGCTGCTGGATTCCCATCCGCACACTAGTTCTTGCTAATTGTACAGCTACAGGTACAACGTTTGAATGCTTTTGGAATGCCAAGCAACAAGATTGAACCAAAAGCTGTTAAGTCTTTAGATTTGGACCTACTAAATAATTATCATCTTACATCTAGGAGACCTGTCCCGAACGAGAAGGATCAACCGGAGGCTCTTTGAGGAGCCTTCGGCAGCCACTTAAAACAACATCAAGGGGCACTCATCCAAGTATTAGAGACAAGTCTAATTGAGGAATAAGCAAATGTCCCAACGAAACCAAATTTTCACAAACCCTATGCCATTCTAACTTTATTGATAAACACGTAAGGACAATCAATCGCAGGGTAAATCAAGGCTCCATGAACCAAAATTTACAGTTTCATTGTGTTCCTGACCCATCCTTCAACCATCCGAGATATCAACTTCATAAGCAAGTATCAAGTCCAGTCCCCGCCACTAAGAAGTATCATGGCACATTGGCTAAATATCGTTTCACCAACAACTAAAAAAAGACTATTGGGTAGGCAACATCAAATGCAAAAACTGGCGATATTAAAACGATTTAGCAAGCAACCAAAAAGGAGAACTTTCTGCAGATCATCGAACCAGATGGATTCCAATTATATTAGTAATGCCTGAGCCAAATGGAGAAAAGACAAGAAAGAGGAAGAAAACAAAAAATGGCGAGGAGTTTCAAGTGAAAAGAACGATAAATGGATTAACTGCGATCGAAAAATCTTTTCTTTTTTTCCAGACATTCCTGTAAGATCAGCACAATCTGGCCATCCAACAAGCTATGACAAATCCCTGAAAGGTTTAGTCAAAGGAGATTTGATTATTTCTTCTCTTATCATGATCACTCGGTCAGACCACAAATCTAAGTTAACTCTGGATATGAGAATCCGTGCAACCAAAACCAATCGGACAAATGGCTGAGAAAAAAGAAAAGGATCACAGTAACCAAAGATTTCACAAAATGGTAAAGCAAATATTTTTCATGAACAGATAGTTGATGATCATCTAATCAACAAGATCATTAATTAAAAAAAGAACTAAGTGGTAGCAGAAAATTTCTCGTCAACTAACCATGTTTCATAACTCAACATAGGATTTTAAGGTCGTTTCATCTTAAAATCTAATCCATATTTTTCTCTTCTACGTTTTCATTTTCCTTCCGCTATGAAACAAATGAAAAAAAGAACCAAGGCAATAAAAAAGGTTGAATCTTTTTATCATTAATGATCATAATAATCAGATGTTTCCACAATCATCAACATCACCATCTTCAGAGACACAGAGCGGTGCGGTGGAGAATGTCATCGTCATCAGCAGTACCAACAAAGTCAACCTGGTCCAACGGCGGGAAATTTAGATCGAACGGCAAGGGCGATTTGCTGCTCCGGCATAAAGACGAGGCTGTTCCGACATCTCCATCATCAA
>JAOQMM010000173.1:26868939-26881116 GCA_027563515.1 Erythroxylum platyclados
TAAAAGCAAATTTTATTTAAAATTTTATATATTTTGAATATATTTTAAAATTTTAAATTATATTTATTAATACTTATTAAATTAAAATTAATTAAAAAATTATTCATCAAATTATAAAATCATAAATAAAAATAAAAATCATTTTTATAGTTTTCATAAATTATGAAAAATTAAAGAAACAAAAATTAAAATCAAAAGCAAAAGTAAAAAAGCAAAATTAAGCGTCATGAGCGTGTTATAATACTTCTTTCACGCGTTTGTCGCAGTCACTTATGTCTTTTTTAAGAATAACTTTCATTCTTTTCATATTTAGAAAATATAAACAAATTTTTAAAATTTAGATATCAAAATATTATTTATGTAATAATAATATATAACCATCCGATATTTTTTATTCTCAAGCTTATTTACGTCTTCCAAACCAATGAACCAGGCTCGCCCAAGTGTAGTAATCAGCCCTCACCATCTTCATACTTAAAATTTTGCTGACGGGATATGATAGGACCATGTAATATTTCTTTGCAATATTTCGTTGTCTATCAGATTTTCCGTGCTGAAGTTGTGAACGTAAAGGAAAGAACAGATTTACCGATGGCCATGGACACGGAGATGGAGAATCTCTATTGGAGAAAGAGACAGAGTGCGTTTGATAAAACATAAACTAGCTTCATCTGTAAATCAAGACACTGATTCTTACTTACTTACTTTCTTTCCCTTTAAAAAAAATTACAATTAGTTATAATGCAATCCAAGTCATCTATCTAAATCTTTTGGTGCACTTCACGATTTTAGGGTATGTTTTAAATTTATGAATATTTTAAAAATGATATATTTATTAATTAAAAATAAGACTATATATTATTAAATTTTTCTCATATTTCACTTATTAGCAGAATTTCTAATAAATATTATTGTTTGTATTTACGAATACGAAAAACTATTTATAATTGAAGTGCTTAATAAGTTTTTTTTTCCCTTCAAATTCCACTTAAAATGCATTTGTTTCTTTTGATTTATTTTTTATTAATTTAATAGTAGTAGTTATCTTTTTCCTTTCATTCCTTAATACTAAGAATGTGATATATATGTATCTTAAATGGGTAAAAACGGAAAGCATCTTGTTTTCTGCATTTTACTTTTCTCTCACACAGTTAATTTTTTTACCATCCTTCTTGTTGCACCCCAAGCTTTCAGCCCTGACTCCCGAGTGTTGGACCCATATGTTTCTTGCCAAAATACTAATTCTGAATCATTAGAGAAAACTTAAAAGGAAGAGAATAGAAACTGGACCAGTGAAGTTTGGTGAAAAATACAGTCAAAATTTAATAATGCTTACCTACTTTAGCCGGGACAAGTAAGGAGTGTGTTCGTGACTTGCAAAGCTCCACGCCCTCTTTCTTCTTCTTTGTTTAAGTTTCTTTCTTTTTGCATAATTTTACTAGTCTGCAGGATTATTTATAAAGGGCTGGAGGAAATAATAAATAATCTTATGTTATATTAAGATGAGATTCAAGTATTACATTACAAATAAGTTAGCAGTTACTCGTTTCAACTTCCAATGCCTCCTCAATCCTATTGTATCATTACTCAATTCATATATTAACTGAGATATGTTTGGTGGACAATAAATGTGCAGAATAGAAATCATTCAAAAAAGTTGGTCCAGTGGTTTAACAGGACACAGGTATGTATGCCTTTCCCTCTATTATGGTTTCAAAGTAGGTCAGACCTTTAGCTTTTCGATGTACTAGTGCAATATATATTTACAAAATGTGACGAATCAAAGAATATTCGAAGAACATAGATGAATACAGAATATAAACGTTTTAATCGATAATAATTTTTTCCTCCATAATTTTGGTGGTGTAACTCGGCTCTAAGGCACTAAATATAAGCTACAGATGAACGAGCTATAGGGACAAAATCGAAAAACAAGTGCTCTGTGTGATACTGTACCCGAATTACAAAGGTTGCAAACCATGTTTGGAAGAGATATATTGAATATTGCCTTTAATCGTCACAGTTAAATCAAAGCATAAAATCGGCATTCGGCAGACAATCTGGAAAACACACCACCTCCACCAAGGGCAAACAAGAGAGTGGTCCTTAGATGTGGACGCAAGATTTGTAGGAGAAGATTACTGAGGGATGAGCATTCTGTAATAAAAACATCATTATTTGAGTTGGGAGAGTAACTCGTTAAATTATCTGTGTGATGGAGAAGGCAAGAGAATATTGCAAGGGCCATCTCTAGAAAGATAATAGTTTTGTTGCGTATGATTAATAAATATGAATGTATAATTTTGAAGTATTTATGAAAAAATGACAGATGTTTCTTACAGGTTTTTAAGTGAACATGGTACTTAGGGTCAAGAGCTAACGAGCACAATGAACTATCCAAGTGACTGAGAGCCCTCGCAACCTAGACACAACAATGCAATTATTAGGGACGTGCTCTACCACTAAGCTAATAGCCTGTCTTATAGCACATAGTTGTATGTCACAACATATTTTTCCATCAAATCAGAGATGAAGGCACTACTTAGGAAACATGTATGTTAGTATGACAGAGGGTTTTTCAAAGAATGACACAATCTGTGATACGAACATGTTGGAACCAGCATCTATATATATGAAACAGAAAAATTTACGATTTAGGATTGGATATGTTGGAACTCGTGTCCATATGCTAGTAACTATAGTAAGATCGACAGCCTAGGACACGGGAATGTCATAACTTATGTCTTTGTTCTAGAAAGAAAGAAAGAAATACATGACTTGGAACAGATCATGTTCGTGATGGATAACTAGAACTCTTCTAAGGCTTATTATAATCATGTTTAAGTTAGGTTGAGATTGGTAAGGGGCAAATTACATTTGATTGTACTAGTTAGAGTTTACACTTAACTATACTTATGTAAACGTAGTCTATATATAAGAAAAATGTAATCATCATCAAATTAATTCAACAGTGAATTAGTCGCTTTTATCTCTTAAGAACATATGTGCACCCTTATTGAATAACTCTTTATGTTCTTGTTATTTCTTTATTCTTATTGCGCTTTATTCCCAATAAGTGACATCAAAGCATAATTGAGGCAAGAATGACTTCGATTGAAAATTTTAAAATAGGAAAGTTTATTGAATTTGACAATTTCAAACTATGACAATGAGGATTTGTTGGCATAACAAGGCATGATGAAGGGGCTACAAGAGAATAAGTCGAAAAACATGGATAAGCTCAAGTAGAAGAGTTGTAGGTGTGAGTAATTTGAACCATTTTACTATGTTTGATATACGAGGTCATAAATTATGTTAACTAAATTGTATCCTTTGTGGATATATGGAAGAAACTGTGGGAGGATATTTTTCAAAGTCTCCCATACATAAGTTGTATCTAAAGCAAAGACTATACAGGTTGAAAATGTAGGAAGGAATAGATCTAAAACAATATATCAATACATTCAACTAAATAGTTAGCGACCTATTAAGGCTCGGGGTGACTATTATAGGTGAACATAAAGCAATAATTCTTCTTTGCATTTTACATACTTTTTACAAAAATCTGGTGACCATGCTCATAATAAGTAAAAAGATAGTTAGTGTAGAGGACATCATTGTTGCATTATTGACTCACAACTAACAGAGACTCAACAATCGATAAAAGCTCCCAAGGTAAAGAGTTGTATATGAAGAAAAACCAAGACTGCAAGAGGAAGTAGAATAAGGATGACTCGTATAAGAGAAGTTATATATGTAAATCTAAGGGTAGAAAGATAACTCAATACTACAAGTATGAACAAATTGAATATATCATGAGGGGTTGTCTAAACAAGAAGATAAAAATGACAAAAAAGCTTGATAATTCATCAAAGTCTACTAATATAATGTAGAGTAGGGACTTGGATTGCACTCATAGATATGCTTTACGTTTCAACTAGTCAATTTTGAAACCCATTAATTGTGGATATGAAATGCTCACTTCACATGACACCAAATAAAGATTGGTTTATGTCATACACATCATGCAACTTTGACATTATCTCATTAGGAGATGATAAAGCTTGAGAAATTACTAGAATAAGATAATTTAGGGTCAAGATATTTAATGGTGTTATTAGGATGCTATATGATGTTCAATATGTACTAGATTTAAGGAAGAATATGATTTTTAAGTACCTTATAGGCAAACAATTTTTGATGTAAAATTGACAAAGATAGCATTAAGATTTTAAAAGGTGCATTCACTGTAACATTAAAAATTTAAAGGACTGTGGTAGAAGGGTCAAGACTAACGAGACATATCTACAAACTAATGGCGAGCACAATTATAAGTTAAGAGGTCCTTAAAGTAAATTCAAATGATGATAATACTACATTATGACACACATAATTAGGTCATTTCAATGAATGAGAGATGATAAAACTTCATCAAAGGAGCCTGCTAAAAGGAATTAAATACTATAAGTTAGATTTTTGGAATTTTGTGTGCTTGGTATGTAGTCTAAGTTAACATTCTAGATAGGGAAGTAAAAAATAAAAAAAAGCCTATACTATGTACGTAATGATGTAAAAGGTCCTACCAGAGAATTATGATTAGATGAATACCAATATTTTGTAACATTAATTGATGATTTTTCAAGAAAAGCATGGTTATGCTTCATGAATTATAGATTTGAGGTCTTTGTAAAGTTTAAAACATAGAAGGTTGAGATAAAGAACTAGATAAATAGAAAAATTAAGTACCTGAGATTAGATGATGCTTTTGAGCACACATGCTCATAGTTAGATGAGAAGCATAGAATTTAGAGTCATTACACAATTCTCATAGTATAATGACATTTTAGAGAGGGTAAACATATCTATAAGTTAAAAAGGCAAGTGTTTAAGACTGCATGCAAGCTCCTAAAAGATTCATGGGTAAAAGTAGTGAGTATAGCGTATTATCTCATCAATAAATGACCACATACATCACTGAATGGGAGACTGGTAGCATAAACGTGGGCAAAAAATAAGTTAGACTTTTCTAATATGAAAATCTTTAGGTGTCTTTCATACATTCATGGTTTTAATTATGAGAGGTCAAAGTTTGATCCGAAATTGAAAAAGTGTATGCTTATTTGTAAACCTAAAGGTTTAAAAGGACACAAGTTTTAATACCCAATATTAAATAATATAGTGATTGGTATGGATGTAGTACTTGATGGGCAATATATGTTGAAGCAAATATATAAAGAGGATTTGCTAGGATTAATAAAGAATAGCACGAAGGTGGTATAAGTAAAACTAGATCAAATTGAAGCTATTTGAAATAGGTTAGGAATTATAGTTCAAGAACAATGTCAAGGAAAAGCATCATCATAACATAGCCACAAATAGAATGAGATGACTTAATATCCTTTATACTTATCATCAGTAATAGAGATCTAACTACCCTTTAAGAAGCTATAAATAGTTAGGAGAGCGGTGGGAAGGTGAAAGCTTTAGTGAAGGAGGTGGAGGCCTTGAATATGAAATGGACATGGGAGTTGATAAAACTTTCTAAAGGAAGAGGCCTACATGTACAAGTAGGTATATAAAAAGAAGCCAACATTAGCAACAAAAAAAGGAGAAGAAGAAGAAGGAAAAAGGTCTAAGACTCAACTAGTAGTGAAAGGGTATATACAGTGGAAGGAGATTGATTACGATAAAATCTGTTCTCCAGTAATTAGACATATTTTCATCAAAATTTGCTGACATTAATGGCTAGCTTGGATATGCATTGAAAACAAATAGATGAAGATTTTTTTTCTTGGTGTCTTAAAAGAAAATTTTTCATGGAGCAATCTGAAGGGTTTAGTCAACCTATAAAAGGAGCATCTAGTTTATAAATTAAAGAAATCACTTTTGTTGTAATTAATAGAGAAGCTTGACATTAAATGAAAATTTTTTAAGGCATTCATAAACTAGTTGACTAAATTGATTTTAGCATAACATAATACCAACAAGTCATCGGTAAAAAATAGGTTTTCAACTTTGGTATATAAACATGTATGATGATATATAAAGCCCTAATAATTATGTGTGTTTAGAGAAAATAGAAGTGAGTACTTCTACAAAGAATGTGAATAAATAAAGAATGATTAAGTAACCTTAGGCTAAAACTTTACCTCCATCAAAGGTGAAAAAACTTTTCTCCTCGATGAGAATACCAAAGGAGATAATTGAGAAACATTAGTATAGCCAATTAGAGAAGACATTTAGGAAACCAAAAGCTTTAAGATTGGAATCAATAAAGTTCCATTCCACTAGGACAAAGGCTTTCTAAAAGCCGATATTAAATTTACATCTTTTAAGGTTTCTTTTTTGTTACAATCTTTTAATAACTCTAAGACCATCAACGTGTTATCTCCAATATTCTTACCTTGGATAAGGACTCCCTAAGAAGGGTTAATCAATGATTGTGGAACTTCCTTCTTACCTAAAGGCCAACATTTTTGTAATAATATTTATATATAGTGTTTCATAATATTGTTGGTGTGTAATCCTAAATATTGACTGGATTAAGCACTTTAGGAATCAAGCAGATAAAAAGTTTATTAACATCTTTGAGCAACTTACTATTCCTAAAGAGTTCCACAATTACCTTTGTCATTAAGTAAATCAATAAGCATCAAGTCTGTTGAAAGAAGAAATTATTGAAACCATCAAGTCCAATTTTTGTCTTTGTCAAGATGAAAAAAGGTTGATTCCTTATCTTTCTTAGTGACTAATCTTAATAAGAAGTCCTTTAGTTCCTTGTTAAGTTTTTTAGTGTAAAAAGATAAGAGAGAAGTCAAAGAGGTATCATTTGTACTGGCTTTGATAATGGATCTTCTAAAAAAATCTTGAGCTAATTGCTTAGCTTCACAAGTTATTCGAGGATCTCCCATGATCTTCTAGAAAAGAAAGTATTATGTTGGTATTTTTTCTCTATAATATGGAATTGCAAAAAAGAAAAAATATTAGTGTCCCCATCCCTTTATCCAATTAATTCTTGATTTTTGTTTTACAAGTGATTTTCAAGAATATGGGAATTCATTAATCTGTGTGCTGTTCACTAGTGCCTTATCTAGCTTCTTTTTAATAAGCAACTTTTCATATTTTCTATTATTTAAAGTATAGTAATTAATAATATTTAATTACTATATTCTATTATTATTTAAAGCCTGTTAATTTAGCAAAAGTAATACACTTGATGAAGTCTAAACTACTAAGATCTAGCTTACTGAGACTTTATTAAGATTCTTGAGTTGAAAGCATAAAGTTAAAATCTCTTAAAATAATCCAAAGGTTAATGTTATGAACACCTAACCTAGTAAGTTCAACATAAAGCTTCTTGAGGATGGTGGGGTTATTAGAGGCATAAAGAAACATAAGAAGCAAGGAGGAGTTGGTGAACAAAGTAATGATCTTAAGGCAAATAAATTGATTTGACAAATCTATGATTGAGCAATTGGCTCTAACAAGGTCAAAAGTAACTACAATACAACCATTGTAACAATGAAGAATGTTATTAAAAGAGGACCATCCTCCAAAATTGGAAGAAGAAACAATGCTTATGGAATGGAATTTAATTTTGGTCTCAAGTAATCCAACAAGTGACTAAAGAATCTTTAATGGATATTGTTTAGAGGGATTATTCAATTCCCTAATATTCTAGGTAAAGATAGAAGTAAGAGAAGGGAGATTGTTACCTTTCTTCTTGAGCTTTTTGCTAGCATTTTTCCTTCTTTTGATGAAGTGAGGAGAGTTCAAAACATCTAAGAAATAAGCTTTACTTTTTGCCTTAAATTGAAGTTCACATTCTTTTGTAAACTTGCAAGAAGGAATTTATGGTTATAAAATTTAAAGAAGACCCAAGGTAGGTAAGGATGACAATGGGTCTTTCTTAATTTATTTTTAACATGAACTTAACCTAAAGCTTAGTCAGGCTGTCCTAAACAACCAAACCTTTCTTAAAGTTTGATCAATCTAACGTAAAAAAAAAATTATTTTGGATTAGTTCTTTAGTCATTGAATAAAATGATATTATTATACTAAAATTGGCTTGAGATGTTTGAGTTGATCCTTCTAAACTTGATTCTGACGTAAAGTTTAGTCAAATTAGGTTTAGTCTATTAAATTTGGACTAGATTAGACTCAAATTGTCAACCTTAAAAGTGGGGAACTCATTAATAAAAATTAAAGATTCAACACGAGAAGGGTTAAGAGTTAATGAAGGAGTAAAAAGAACTTCTTGAATAACTGGAGTAATCTAGGCTAAAGCAAAATTCCTATTCACTTAGAGTACCCCACAATTCCTTATAATTACTAGTTTTGCATAAATTCCTTATAAATCTACAAACTTTAGAGTCACGTTTACCTTGAAGCTTTCATTAATGGCTGACGAAGATGATAGTTAAAAGGATTTTATAGTCTTCATTTAGGTTTTTTAATTTTATGTATATCCTAATGAATCCTTTATCTTCCTCCTTTCATTCTGCCGTAATTTGGAGCTATTGCAGTCTTTATGGTGTGGAAAGTTTTGTCATCCCTAAGTATACCCACTCTCCATTATATCTAATAATTCACTTCTTTCAGGCACAATACATAAAGCTGTCTCTCCCCTATTAAATGCTTGTTAAAACCTATCCGATGTAGCTCATTAGCAAAGGTAAACGTAAAGTGGGCCATGATCTATCCATATTATGGTTGGGTAGACCGCCACTACTTGTCATATTCCTTGAAGCTTTTGATTTCTTAAGATTAAATACAACTTTTATAATTCTACTCAAACCAATCTCCACATACGACATGTACTAACTCTTTCATTAAAATTTTTCAAGATTAGTAGTACAAATATTATAATATTATTGGTATTAGCAAACAAAATACATTAACATCTTGTTGCCCTTATATGCATGTCGTCAAATTAAAAGCCAAGAAAGAACTCCGTATATGTGGACCCACAACACAAATCACGGCACCTAATGTCATTGACCCGGAGACCACATTACGTGGTTACCGGTTTGCCGGTCACATTTTAAGGAACCTTTTAATTTCTTAAATTTAATTATTTTAATTTGGCGACAAACATTAGGGGTTGACCAGTAAGGTCTTGCCATGTCACCATCTTTTTGGCTTCCTAGTTGTTTTCAGCTCGATCTGCACTGTGGCTGTGGTTGTGATTTTAATCCAAAATACTGGAAATGAGGCAGCCATCGTTAGGGATGGTTATTAGCCACTTATGACTTAGATTTAAATATTTTTAATGGATAGATTGATACATTAAGATTACGTCAACTTGAAGCTCAACTATTTTAAACAAAACGATATAAATTTAAAAAATTTTGATTGGTCGATTCATGGGCTAAGTCCAAGCTAACTCGAGCCCTAATTATTCTAATCAAAATGACATTTTTTTACTTAGAAGAGTTAGACCTCGGATAGGCCTGGGCATGAACAACACAGTTCCGAATTCAATTAAAAAAAGACGTTTTATGCTTTTAATTTTTAAAAAAATTATTATAAAAAATTTGAGAAGACTGACTTATACGTTTCATTGCCATCTCCAGCCATCATATGGGTTATATTTTAGTTTAATGATATTCTTTATTTTTTGGTCGGCCCATTGTCATCCCTAGTCATGTTACGAGTTATATTTTAGTTTAATAATAATCTTTATTTTTTTTCCATAATTCGGAAAACTGCCAAAATTTTCATAATTGAATTGTATTTTGCCTTAAATCACAACTTAAAAACTTTAATATCTAAAATATTTTCTAATATCCAATTTTAATGAAAAGAAATCTTAATTTTGCTTAACTGTCTGAGTCTGAAAATTAAAATAAAATCCTTATTTTTGATAGGTTTTCAAAGTTATAAAATTAAATTGTATTCAAATAACTAATTACATGAATGTTTTTCAAATTCAGATCTTGATATATTTGTTCCTTACAAATATATTTGAAGAGGAACAATGTAATATTTAGTAATTATCCAAATTCATCAATTTTCACAAGTAACTGACCCATGTAGGCTTTATGAATTTAAAGTTGCTCTTCTATTATAGGCTCAAATACGCCACTTCCTATATCCTGTGGAGACTTGCTTTTCAGGCCCGGGCAAGAGCTTGTTTGATAAAAGACCACCCAGTTCTGACTTCTGAGCCCTGCATCATCTTCTCTTTTTATTTCAAGGAAACGACTTGAGATTGCAATAGAAGATAGACCCAATGTATTAAAATTTTAGAGTAAGATATAAACTTTTTATATATAAAATCAAACCAGTTACCAACTTAAAGGGGGAAATGTCTTTGTAAAGTCATATTTTTTAGCACCATAAATAAATTAAAATTGGTAGTATCCACTAACTTACATATTTGTTTCAAGTTTATCTTGCTTGTGGAACATATTACGCTAAGATTGGGATTTGGGGCGTTAAAGGAAAGAAAACATAATAAACAATAGGTGGAAAAAGGACCAAGGTCATGTCACCCACCTAATGCTCTACTATTCAGTCACCATTTTTAAAACATGAAACATAACTCATATATATATATATATACCTAATATATAAAGAATACATACAGGGAATGATAATGAAAATCTCTGAATCGACTAGCTGTAAGTAAGATATGTAAGCCCTAATAAGCTATCCAGCCGAAATGCAATATCATGCTGCCATCTTCCTCCCAATCAATATCCTGTTGGGAACGAACAACTTCCAAATCCTGCAAGAGAAGGGAATTTCAGGCCAAATTGGTAATCATTTTCTAGTAATGTGAAAACAATAAATAGATTTAAGGGACCATTATAGTGTTGAAAAAAGCTGGAGAGCTTATGGCTATTTCAGGATCAAGTTATGAACTATTGACATTAGTGGCCGACTTTTTACTAGAATACATGATTGTTTTTGAACAGAAACATAATAAACTAGAATCTAATTCAAGTGCATGAACCTATAAATTTCAAGAGAGATATCATATTTCACCAATGGAGCTGCAGTTTTGTAAAATACGTCAGATGACTCAGATGTCAAAACATGTACGAACCTGTGGTTAGTGACCTAAACTTTCTTATCCTTTGTCAAAAATCAATTAGAAGATAGAAAATAAGATAAAGAAACAAAAGTCTTATCCTTCGTTTTGTTGAAATAACGTGTGTCATAATTTCACACCTAAATTCTGGTAGTCCTATTGGACGCTTTTCCTTTTCCTTCCACACACGCCAACTAAAGTACAGACGGAAACCTGACAACTTAGTTCCAACGTCACAACTTGTGCGCATATGATTATTAGCCTTCTGTCTCAAGCTAAAACCATAGTCACATATGTCTATAATCTAACAATTTCAACTCGAATGACATGTAGTCTAAGATTTTAAGTTACGAATTAAAAGTTAGATTAAGTAATTTAGGTGTGTAGATATAATTGCGACTGAGCAAAATATTGGAGATGTGAATTGAGCACTTACGAGGAGCTTGAGTGGTCACATATGCAGCACCACCAAAATCACAAGTACCAGCACCACGAGCCTTCAATTGATAATAACTATTGAAGGCATAGGACGCATGAGCCGCAAGTGTATTGGGTTCGTAACACGTGGCACCAGGCTGAATCGGACCGCATTTAGCCCCTCCCTCCCCACAAGCATAATCAAGCCCATTTTGAAGCTTCTTTTGTGATGCATCCCCATTGGCCACACACCACGTCTGCCCCGTAGTCGCCGCACTGGACACGTCCCCGGACACCGGAACCTGAGTCTTGCTCCCATTGGAAGGCTTTGACTGCGCACTTTTAAGTTGATCCAATGTGAATGGTACATCATAAACCTTAGCTTCATTAGGGTAGAACAGTCCGTAGTTCCTCTCCGAAGTTGGTCCCGGTTTCTCATTCTCATTAAACAGAGCAAACAAGTAGACGTTAAGTGGGACCTGAGGTCTTAATGGAGTCCCACTTCCGGTCAGCACCCTCTTGACTAGATTACCGTTGTACGAAGCGGCGTTAGCTTCACCTGCACCAACTTCCGTCGTATCACCAGCAGACGGCCACCCAGTCTCTGTCACAACAATCTTTACGTCGTTGTATTTGATGGCCGACATGGCGGAGTAAACGGCGTCGAGCTGAGCCTCCAAGAGGCTGTTGTACTTCAACCCATTGCCAGAGTCCACAACACC
>JAOQMM010000173.1:26881216-26902283 GCA_027563515.1 Erythroxylum platyclados
ATGGCGGAGTAAACGGCGTCGAGCTGAGCCTCCAAGAGGCTGTTGTACTTCAACCCATTGCCAGAGTCCACAACACCTGAGTTCTCCTTAAACAAAGCGTAGTCCAAAGAGACTTTATCGGCGTTCGCAGAGTATGCGAAAAATGGGTATGCATTCACCATAAGATATGAACCTGTTTGTTGGAAAAAATTCAACATAGGTTTGATCACTGGTTCGATTAAAGCACTCTTGAATGACCCCGAAGATGGTGGATACGACGCTTGTAGCGCGCTGAGAGCGACAGGAGACGAGATTTTAATCGCTGAAAGATTAAATTTTTGAAGGGAGTTGTAGACATTTTTCATGGCTGGTACAAGGAAGTCAGTTGTGTTTTTGGGGTCGACAAACACTTCGTTGCCGACAGCAATGGCTTCAATTTGTGTGGAGGGGTAGTACTTTGAGATGTTGGCCGTGACCCAGTTGTCGGAAAATGTCTGGTCACCGGCAGCGGAGGAGAGTAGCTCATTGGGCAGCGCTACGACTACGTCTATACCTGAGTTGGCTAGTGCAGTTAAGACTGTTGAGTCTGTGTCGTAGAGCTTGACTCTGTCAATACCTTGAGACTTCAAAAGCTGTACGACGTTGGTCGGGGTTGGGAGGTTGTTGGCTACTCTGCCATAGTTCACGCCTATTGTGCCCCCTGCCTCTGCTTACACAAAACAAAAAGAAATAAAAATAAATGAAGACAGTAAGTAACCACAAAATAGGCAAAAGTTTGAATCTTTGAACCTAAGACACTGTTATAAGAACAAAGTAGGTACCTGAAAGATCAAAGAAGGTGAGAAGAAGAAGTAAGAGTGAGAATGTGTGAGACAGAGTAGCCATGTTCGTGCTCTGGTTCATTGAAAAACAGAGCACGGCTTCGTGATAAGTGGAGAGGTTAAGGAGGTGGTGCTAATAATAAGGTTTTATAAGCAAATAATCACCGTTCATATTTGATTCATGGTGGAGCCCACCTGGTTAAATAGGTCAGCCTGCGAAACCACCTATTCCCACTTTCCACCCACCAACCCCACAGCTCTTCAACAAGACCGTTTCTGTACTGTTTCAGTTTGCGCTTGACAGGTTTTGATCAGTGTTGTTTCTATCAATGCCATCACAGCCGTTGGTTTCTGATCAAAACCCAACGTCTTGAAGACATCAAATTTGTAGGCCGACACAGTACGAAGAAGTTGGCCTACGTTAATGCCTGATAAATAGTTAGTGGGCATAACGGATCTTTTAAGGTTATTGTATCTTTCTTTTCTTCCTATTTTTTTTACCATAAAAAGTTTAAAGTTAAACCTTGGTTGATTTGATTCATATGATCATCGCATGGGAGTTTACGTCCGACTGTCTTGTTTTTACTAAAATATGAACGTTGCATATGGCCAGCTGTCCTTTTATTTCTTTGCAGTTTTGGAAATACCATTAATTTATAAGCAAGAAAACCTGAAGTTTATTAGTTTTCTCGACGATGTCATTCTCAGATTTGTTGAACTTATTAAATTCATCTTAAACTGAAAATTTCGGATCAACTTATCACATACACATATGATCCACGTCGAGTTGTGTTGATCTTTGGTGAAAAAACAACTAATTAAAGAATTAATTGATATCTTAATCTTATGTTTGGGATTACTTGCATCTAGTAGTAATTAATTAGCGAGAGCCCAGCCAACCCACCAGGATCCAAGACCTAGAGGGGCAGAGTTGGTAGAGCATCTCAATCATTGCAAGAACAAGACGAAGTGGAACTGCCATTATGCCTACCATTTTACAATCACTTGCAATGTACTAGTCATGATTCGGTTCATATTGGAACCCTTAACCCCCAAGAAATACTGCTCTGATTGTTTACATAGTTTCTCAAGACTTTGTTACTAAAGTTGCCTCCACATTTGACATTCTACCGACGTCGTCGTCTCCACGTAACTTCTCTTGTCAATACCTTTGATAGCTGCTAGTAATTAAAAAGAAATTAAGGTAGATTAATTAAAAAACTTCTCTTTGTTTGTCGGGGTGGTTGATGTTTTTCTTTTCCTCACCATCATGACCAGGAAACATCGTGGTTAGTTTATCGAGACTCTCAAATCCAACCAAGAACACTATAGATTGTTGTTCATATTCTCCATAAAAGACAGGACAAACAGTAAGTTGCTTGCTTCAGGTACTGCCGTGATAAACACTCCCTAATATGGTTCACGCAATTTCAACTAATGATTCCAAGTTCTTTGTTTGATTACACTTATTTAATGAATGTCGTATACCTAACATGTATATATATACTAGCAACCTTAGAAGTTCCTCAGGTTTATTGTAAATTCCTAGTAATTAGTCATTAGACAGCTTTAACTAGGCATATGAAAGGAGAAAAGAAGAAAATGTATCTAAGGTTAAGGCTAGTAAAGCAATTAATCAGATTATTATCGGAATGCACGTTGATGTCCCCCTGATAAAAGAACACTTGCTGATATTGTACAAGTATTTTCTATATGAAGCATAAAACCTAGGCTATGTTGGTCACCAGCATACTACTATCTAGGAGACGAGGACCAATTTCGTGGTGTATACGTTGAAAGTTTGGTTAACTTTAGATGGGAAAGAAAGATGGGAATGCATTAAAATGTCAAGCAGGGAAGTTCAAATCCATATTGACTTGCTTTTCTTTCATCGACGGCAATTGTACCTGCGACCTTATCCCTTTACTTTCTCATAGTCTTCACGATAATAATTTTTTTAAAAAAAGAGAGAGAGAGAGGAGGACTAAAGAAACATTATGCGCTGATTAGTTGGTAGATTAAGCCAAGGAAAAGCTGCTTAAAGTATTTGGAGCCTTCCCAGGGAAGACCTTTTTTTATTACGAGCAGTGATGTATGGCATTCATGTCTACGTGAATTTAATACGAGCGAGGTCGGCGGATTTTTGGTCACCAAAAAGGGGAGTGGGAAGTTGAGATTGGTAATGGAGTCGGCAGATCTGTGTTGGGAGTTACTCGATGTTTAGGAATTTGTACACTTCGATTGGCACGAGAAGTTGCCACATATGCCTCAAGCAAAATTTTAATTTATTAGAAAAATATATATTTTAATTATGTCAGGTGCTTTTAAATTTCTGAACTAAATCTTTTGCTAAATTATCTTAAACTTTTCTAAAAAATATTATTTAAATCTTATTTTTATCACTAGTTCTGATGTAATCAGCACGCTTTAAATTTGTATGATATGGTAAGTATAAATTAATTTTTACTATTAATAACATTTGAAAAAATATTTAAATTGGTCTCCAAATTAGACAAAAAGTATAAATTTATCTTTTGATTTTAAATTTATCAACTTTTTATTATACTAAAAAATTAACATAATTATATCAAAATTTACATGCACAATTACAATAAAATAATAATGGTGACATAGATACTTCTATGTTTAGTATTTAAAAGTATTAACCATGATGAAATCATAATTAATTGAAAAATTATTAAATTTTGAGCTATTACTTAAATATAAAAATATTAATAAATATACATATTTATTACATAGATATTTTATTTTAATGTAATTGTAAAAAAATTGATTCTTATGCATGTAATCATATTAGGAACACAAATAAATAATCATATTAGATTGTTGAATTTAATTTTTAGTATTAAAAAATTTCAAAGGAAATAAATATTAATTTTTAGTTTTATTGTATTTGGAATTTTTTGATTAGATAAATAATTAATTTAATTTTTAATTTTTAATTTTTATCAATTTATAATATCTAATTCATGGTATTTTAAAATTTTATTCTAAATGACATTTGATAAAGAAAAAAAGTGACATTTGATAAAGAAAAAAAGTTTAAGGAAAAATATATGGTTAAAATTTTTTATTATAATTTCTTATTGCTAAAAGTCCTTTTTATTAAATACTCTTACTAATTTATTATTTTATACAGAAAAGTCACTATTAAATAATTTTTAAAGTTGCTTTTTAAAAAAAATATAGATAAGTTATTTTAAAAGAAAATTCCTTTTTGAGTTTATTGCTAGGGCATTTCTATAGAAAATTTATATCTAATATTTGAAGTACTTTAAAACTAGATTAAAAAAGTTACCACATTACATAATAAAGGAAAATATTTGTATATAAGATTACATGATTTTTGTTATTTTGTCACATAGTTACCTATCCATAATTGAAAGTATGGCTCATGAATTAGGCTATGTTTAGTTAGAAATAAGATTTTTAATGGGATTAAATGATTTATAATAAAATGTAATGTAAATTGATATTGTTGTTTGAGAAAAATGGAATGATTCATAATATAATATAGTGAAATGTTGTTTGGAAGAAGGGTTTATAATGTAATATAGTGAAAGTTGTTTATCATTTTACATTCTATCATAAATCCCTCAAATCGGAAGTTTTCCATTTGTACTGTTTATGATAAAATGAGATATAATATGAAACTTCCTTTTCTATCTCATTCTATTTTATTTTATTATAAATCCTCCTCCTAAATGAAGAATACTATTTTATTTTATTCCATTAATAAATCTCCAACTAAACATCGTCTTAACGAAAGAGCGTGTTCAAAAAGTTTCACGTTAAAAAGAACCTAAAGCATGAAAATAGTGAAGCAATGGAGGATGAATCAGGCTTAGGTCCATTTCTCTATATTTTGCAAAGTGCTTATTCAGGTATGAATTTGGTCACACTGTATGTACTTAATAAGGTGGCCTGGAAGTCCAAATGACCTGGGCCTAGGTACTAGTGCAATCGCAGTGAAAACTACATTCAAATTCAACACACCTCTTTACTGTTATAAACCTTATTTCTCGTCAGCCGTAACTTTCGATTAGATATCTGTTCTAATTATTCTATTTTAATCTTATTTTTGTCTTAAAATAATATTATTTTATATCTATTTTTACATAAAAGACATCATTTTAGTATGAAAACAGGATTAAATTAAGATATTTGAGACAGAGAACCTAATGTCAAGTTTCATTGGTGTATGGATCAGAGATGTACAGTGTACAGGTGCTGCCAATGGTCAGTACTCAGTAACCAGATAGATCCTAACAATGTTTATTAGTTAGGATCATACCGCATGTAACATTAGATCTTGTCTTTTACCTTGTAATACAGAGATTGTTTCTTTGTCTAAAATTTAAGCTTTAAAATTAATGCAACATAATTTATTTTACAATAATGAAACGGATTATATGTTGCAAGTTCAGAAATGAAAAAGTTACTGATTAAATTTACAAAATCAGCAAAATGAAATAATTGTAAAAAAAATTAAGCACTTGTAAATTACTCTTTATATTTTTAAATGAAATTAATAAAATCTTAATATGAAGTTATTAGTAAAATTTAAAATACTAAGCTAGAAAATTTAATGGTCAATAAATACTAACTTTAAGTTTAAAGCACTGAAAATACACCATTCATTTACTTTACAAGTTTTGAAAACAACGTCTCTACTAATTAGGGATAAAGATTGCGTACTATTGGACCTCTCAAGACTTTGTGTCTCAGCGAGATTTGTACTTAATATTGTTATTATTGTTATTACTTTAAAAGTCTTTTTATGATTACAAGGTACTTAAACTAATTGAGGGTTAAAAAATACAAATATATTTTATAATTTTATTTATTTTAAGAATATTTTTATTATTTTAAATTAGTTAAATTTTTTTGATAACGTTGGAAACACCAAAACAATCACTTCTATTAGTTTTAATATAATTATTTTAATATAAATTATTATTAAAATAGATTTAGAGTAATTATATAAAAGTTTATCATATTTTTAATAATCAATCAGATACAATATCTATTAAAATAACCCGATACTAATTTAGCTTGAATAAACCAGGTTGCCACTTACTACCCGGCCCGTGAACAACTTCTATATTATGAGAGCCTCAGATGCGAGAAGAGGAAAGCTGCTACTCCAATTTCTGCAAATTCATGCTGCATAAATCATTATTTGATACGACTCTACAACCTCGAATCTCTCAAGTTTGAACCAAACCCACCTTGACAGAACCCATAAAGCTCCATCTCTGACGTGCCCACGAGCGGTGACAGAGAATCGCTTAGCCACTGCCTACCTTGGTGATGTTCTGCTACAGACCAATATCATGGTGCTCATGATACTCTGCTTACCCCATCGATATTCTCGACAAATAATTGGTCTTTGTCTGATTCTGCCTTATTCTCATGACAACCACAAAGAGTTTCCACTTCCCATCTCTTAATTTTCATTTTATACATACTCTACCTACTCCCGGCTGGCCTGAGACATCTGTTGTACAACTTTTGTCTCCAAATTTTTTTTTTCTGCTCTTCAATATTAGAGAATCGAGTTATGAAGAATGATCTTGTTTCTGCAACTCCCTTCAAACTGATTTCCGAAATAAGTTCATTGCTACCTCCGTAATTGCAAAACGTCTAGTCTACAACAATATCAACACATACTCATTCGGAAAAATTCACAAAGTTTTTTAGAGAGAGGTAGTTGGGAAATGTTAGTTTCTTTTTTTAGAAAATATGCCTATTTATAATAAAGTTTGACCTTTTAGTAATTTAACTAAAATATATTTCTAATTTTATTTAAACTTTAATTAGAATTAAAAATAATTCTAATTAAATATTAATTAGTACCAAGTAATATCTAATATTTCATATTAATTATGATTTATTAAATATCTCATATTTAATCCTAAAGATTTTTAATTTTTCAATTAAGTTCAACTTAATTAAATTATCTTTTTTAATCTCATTAATCATTCTTTATTTATGACTCTTTAAGTTCTTAAATATGCAGACAACGACATAAATTATAACCCTTTTAGGATTAGATAAATTAAACTACTTTAATTTATATTTATTTTTTAATTAAATAATTTATATCGATACATTAAAATTAATGTATATCAACGCATTATAATCACTTAAATATTAGGAATATTAAAATGATTTTAACTAACTTTTTTATGTATAATTTTTACATATAATTCAATCATTTCATCATACAATATTTTGATTAGACATAGAACATAAAATCAATGTTTACTTTGTTTTGAGTCTAATCATAGTAGCTCAC
Organism: Erythroxylum platyclados; assembly: GCA_027563515.1. Lineage (NCBI taxonomy): Eukaryota > Viridiplantae > Streptophyta > Magnoliopsida > Malpighiales > Erythroxylaceae > Erythroxylum > Erythroxylum platyclados. Next base: position 26,888,339 of record JAOQMM010000173.1, read on the forward strand.
CTCAAATTGACATCTGAAATAGGTTCATTACTACCATCGTAGCTGCACAAGTGTCCAACCTCTAACAATATTCATATGAACTAGTAAAAATGTTAATTTCTTTAGAGCCTAAGACTATTTATAAAATGTTTTAAACCCTTTTAATAATTTAATTAAAATATAATCCTAATTTTAATTAAAATTTAATTATAATTATAATTGTAACCCCTCCACTTCAATTGGGATTTTTTCACGAAAAGCAAACATGAGATAACAAATCCAGTCTTTCACTAAGATTTCGTCATCCATTAAAAAATATTTAATTACTTGAAAAGTATATTTTAAATTGTCAAGGGTCGATGCAGAGGAAATGACTGCATTTCCATACCATTAGGCATTAAATAAATTAAGTAAATGAAAGAGATAAAACGAAGTATAAGGAACTCAAATAGCTAATTATGATTAAATATAAATTAGGTCTAAATAAAATTCTATATCTCATATTAGTTCTTATTTATTGAATATCTCATCTTTAATCTTAATGGTTCTCAAATTTTACATTCAAGTCTAACTTAACTAAATGACCTTTTTCTCTCATCAACCATTATTTGTGTGTAATCTATTAAGTTTTCGAACGTGTTGACAACATATATAAATTATAAATATAAATTGTATTTAAGATTAGATAAATTAATCTACTTTTATTTATCTTTAATGCTTTAATTAAATAATTTATATCCATAGATCAAGATTGATATATAAGCATGCATCATTGTCACATAAATATTAGGAACATCAATTTGGTTTTGACTAATCTTTCTCTGCATGATTTTTTTCGTATGATTAAATTCTTTTATCATACAATATTTCAATTAGACATCGAGTCTATATTTAGTGTCTACTATATTTGAGTCTAATCATATTAATTCTTCATTATTAGTAATTGATTTTATTAATGATATTTGAAGACTATTTTCAAATTGTTATTCTACCTTGGTCAAGGATCTCAAATCAATCTAATTGAGATTAATAAATATTCTCCCTAATCACTTTAGGATAATGAATATAGTTCATGTTATATCCAATGATTACTAATTGCGCTACCCTTAACTAAGATAGGTCATTAGTAACATCAAAATATAACAATCTTTATATGAGATGTTTTAGAGATCTAAAGTCAAATGATTACTTTTACAATCATTGCGGTAAAAATTTCTATAGACATGCAAATAATATTATAAAAGAATTCTTTATCAAGTTAGTTAAGTGAAATTATTCTGTAAAAAGCACTCATACGTTTGTTTAAGTAACTCTATACTTTAGTTTATGTGATTGACTACTTCCTTTAAAAAAAATACAACATATGTTAATGTTTTCATCCTATTAATATCTAGTCTTAATAGAGTAACTGCTAGAAATAATCTAAGGATAATTCTTAAATGAATGGGGTTAATTTAAAAAAAATTTAAATTTTACTAAATTTAACATTATAGCCCGAACTTTAAAAAGTGACAATAAATACTTGAACTTTAAATTTTTGTATAGTCCGTCATTAGACTCTCTATTAATGCAGCTAATGTGGCTTGACTTATAAGATGTTATAATTTTCATGTGGGTGCAAGTAAAATAAATTTTCTACATCAAATATAAATTTAATTAATATTAAAGAGTAAAGAAGGAACGACGAAGGCTTTCTGTATTTCTGTACGTTCCAATGTTATGTACATCTATCTATTTATACACTTTAGGTAACTTCAACTAAAGAAACAAAATCAAATAAAAAATTATATAGTATTAATGTACATGATTCTAGGAGATAGGTAAGGCTAAATATGGTGTGATGTTTGACTTCCAAATATAATGTTAATATGCCCCTCAAACTCAAGGTGTTACTGAAGACGATAACTTGAGTTTGGAGAGAAGATCTTGAAAACATTGAGGTGGATGTGATTTGGTAAAAAGATAAGCAATTTGTGATTGGGATAAGATTGAGACAAGTTGTATAGTTCTTAGAAGCATATGATGATGCACAAGATGCCAATCGATCTCGATGTGTTTAGTTTGTTTGTTAAAGACATCATTGTGAGTAATTTGCATAGCACTATGATTATCACAAAAGAGAGGGACTGCTGAAGAGAAGGAGACACCTATGCCTTGAAGTAACCATCGTAACCATAAAAGTTCAGAAGCAGTGTCAGCTAGGGCTTGGTATTCTACTTCAGTGCTTGAGTGAGAGATAACTGTTTACTTCTTGTTGTGCCAAAAAATATGAGATGCGCCAAGAAAGAAATAGTAGCCAGTAGTAGATCGAAGATTAGTTAGATCTCCAACCTAGTAAGGTAAGTCCAATGAGGATGAATGACTAAAGTGAAGTCTATAAAACAGGGTTCCTTGAATGTACTAAATTATACAGAGAATAGCAAAAAAGTGAGTGGTATAAGGTGCAGATATTAGTTGATTGACAACATGAACAACATAAGCAATATCTGGATGAGTAACAGTAATGTATATAAGACTACCAACTAATTGTCAATAAAGTGTACCATAACTCAGAGGAGTTCCATTAGTGGAAGAGAAATGATCATTAAAATCAAGTGAAGTGTTAACAATCATAATATTGATAAGGCTAGCACGAGAGATAAAATCAGTAGCATAATTGGCTTAAGATAATTAGTAGCTTGAATCATCATAAGAGACTTCAAGACCTAAAAAATAGCTCAAGGGAACTAAATCTTTCATTTCAAATTGTTGATGATGACGAGATTTATGGGTAGCAATCCACTAAATGTCATTACCAGTTATTATCATGTCATTAACATATAGAAAGAGAATAGTGCACATTGATATATTTTACAGATAAAAAAGCATGATCATGAGAGGTGGACGTAAAGCCAAGATGGTTGATGGTGGAACTAAATTTTGTAATGCATGCTCGAGGAGCTTGCTTAATACCATAAAAAACTTTGCGAAGACGATAAACTTTGTTGGGTGGATGAGTATACCCAGGTGGAGGTTGAGTATATACTTCTTCACGAAGATCACCATTGAAAAAGGCATTCTTGACATCCACTGACTGCTATTGCAATAAGATTGCAGACTAAAGTCAGACAAATGAATGGAGTGAAGGTCTCCTCATATCCAATGTCATATTCTTAAGTAAAACCCTTTACAACCAATTATGTTTTGTATCTTTTGACTTATCCATCATCTCAATTAGAGCAAATAACATATTTATCTAGAGGCAGGTTAAATTAGTCCCAAGTATTGGTGTTAGAGAGAGCATGTAATTCTTCTGCCATTGCTTGTTGCCATAAAGGGTTAGAGCCTATAATTCGATGTTTCATAATTTTTTCAATTTAGTATGCAAGCTTTTAAAAATTTCAATTGAATGCCCAATCTTATAAAACCTTAACAATTCAATTCAAAATGTTAGTTTTTACTAATGTGACTAATAGATGGACATCAATGTGACATTTAGTGGACATACTACATCATCAAAAATAACCTTTTGACATGATTTATATAAATTTTAAAAGGTTAGTCATTAAATTGAAAACTTTAGAAAGTTTGACACTAAATTAAAAAATCTTAAAAGATTAAACATGTTTGAATATGTGATCCCTTTTAAAAATTAATAGGCCTTTAAGCTTGTTTTCTTTGTAATGTTAAAATCAAAACGTTCTATTGCTTGTTGTAATTGAACTTATCTTTATTCCATTACTTCAATGCAATTCTTTAAATTCTAAAACAATCTTCACGCTTTGCATGAATTCATATTTTTAACCCAATTGAAGAAAATAAATTAGATTGTTTACAATATAATATGAACATCATTTATAGCTTAAAAATAATCACAATACCTAAAAAAGAATGAATTCACACTTTTCAATAGTTTTCTTTGTTAAAATTCTTTTCAGCATTTACACATTTTTTTTGGAATGTTTAATCATACTAATTGTGATTAAAAAGTGTTAAATATCATATAAAGAAATCATAATAATATTGTGAAGAAGTTTAAGAAAATTTTACATAAAAATAGACAAAACAAGTAAAAGAACTTACACCACCTACAAATGTAAGCTAGAGGTAAGTAAAAATATAACCGGCTCATTTTTTTATATAGATATAATTTCACTTTTATTAAATATAAAAATCTTTAAAATATTTTCTAATTTTATAATTTTAATCAAAACTATTAAAAATATAAATTAAATACTCAATTATAAAATAATTAGCCGTTAATTTTATCATTAATAGTATTAACGTGAATTGTTATATAAGTGAAACTCTTCACAAGTCAACAAATATGTGTTATATAAGACAATTATAATTAAAATATTTAAAATTTAAAACAAAAATTTGATTATTACAAAATCAATTGTCTTTTTCTTATTTGTCTCCTCTTACTAATTCCATTGTCATTATCACTAGTCTTAAACTCTACACTACCCATTTTAGAAATCTTTATTGCTAATTTTGATTTGTTTACTAAAATTTCAAAAATTTTGAAACATTTTGGCTACTTAAAACACTCAATTCTCATCAAAAGTTTCTCAAAAGTCTTCCTCCTACTCATCATCATCAACATTCCAACTCGAATCATCCTCTTGATCCAAAAGTGTTCATTCCACAAGAGTAGGAGTTATCAACTTGCTTAAGCTTATAAACCATATAACAATACCTATACCAAAATGTCTCTTCATCAACGATGTTAGATGCAACCCTTGTACACGCTCTCCATAGCACCATTCTCTTCAATTAGGTTCTTACTCTCTTCTCTCTTCTTCTTAACGTAACCCCTAATTTCTACGTCCTATAATCCTCCAAATCCTTTGAATCCTCACAACATATGATCATATTATTGGAAATTTATAAATAGAGTCATCCCACATCGGAAAGAGACATAAGGATAAAGTGAGTTATATACATGGATATGACTCATAACTCTTTGCCTTAAAGTTTAAGGTCGAGATATGACATTGTAGTTGTATATGAACTCATTTAGATCTAGTCACAATTTCTCCCTAGTTTCCCTTAAAACCCATCATTGGTATTAGAGTTAGGTTGGCAAAATTCGATATACAAAGACAGGACTCATAACTTATTGCGAAGAATTTGATTCTCGATCAATGGCTACAATTTCCTTGTTGCCTTGATAGATGAAAAAGTTAGCTAAAGGTTAACTGAATTGTTTGTTTTTTAACTATTATAATTATAATTATTTTATTTTAGACATTTTTGCTGACTTTTGAAGGGCCCTATTTATGTGACAGTTCACGTTAATACTGTTAACGATGGAGTTAACAATACCATTTTAAATTCAATTGGTTAATGCTTTTATCAACATTGTTGTCATCAAAAGAATCTGATTCTTGATATAGGACTATAATTGCTTTCTTGCCATGAGTAATGAAAAAGTTGGTTTAAAGTTAATTGGACTTTTGTTTTCTTTCTTTTAATATGATAATTATAATTATTTTATTTGAGATATTTTAAAAAAAAAATTGTGAAAGGCCCTACTTATGTGACGGTTTAAATTATTACTATTAACATAGAGTTTACAGTATCATTATGGACTCAATTGACTAATGCTTTTATCGACATTGTTGTTATCTGAAGAATCTAATTCTTAATGTAAGACTGGGCTTGTTTCCTTGTCAAAAGGGATGAGTAAGCTGGCTTAAGGTTAAATGTTTTTTGTTTTTTGTTTTAAATATTATAATTATAATTATTTTATTTTATTGGCTAACATATATTTCACGTCCATCGTGGTGGATAAAGTGGATTGGAGGGCCATCAACACCTTCTTTATAAGAAAGGCTAGACTAATCATCATGATGAGGATTTGGATGATTTTAGGTGTTCTTCTCTGAGTTTGCTGAAAACAGACTTTACTGTTCCTTCCTTTAAACTTCTCAATATAGGAGGAGTGGTAATATGAATGGAGCGTCGATAAGGAGTATGAAACTCCTTATAATTTGTGATCCACTCTATAGACATTAACTCCACCAATTATTAGGGTGACAACTATCGTGGAATTTGGATGATAGTGGTCTCATTTTGGACCATGTAAAGAGCATCTCGTGTAGAGTTGGAAAAGTTTAGATCTAAAGCATGGTTCTGCAATCTGTAGATGATTTGATGGTGGAGAAATGGTTGGCTCAATTAGTCATCGTTTCAGAAGTATTGCACACTCTGCTTGTGCCAACTTTAGGTTATCTGGATTCATTCCTAGGTGTGTGGCCTTTGTTAGATTGATGTCCTCATTTTTCTTGAATGGTAATTAGACATAGAACTCAGAACTCTGCCACAATAGATATAGATGATTGAATTGGTCAAGACTTTCAGGCAATCCTGTAAAAGTTGATCTCTAATATCCTCATACACAAAAGGGACGTCTTGTAGTTCGAACATATTGCAATCTTCAGTGTACTCAATCAGACAAAGTTAATAATTTAAAATATGATTTACTCATACAAAAAATTATAGTGATAAAATATTATTAATTACTAAATTTTGAATAAAAAGAGTATTATTATCTTCTTATTTATCACATTTCTACTTGGAGATAAGTTAGCTTTATTTATTACGGAAGTAATTAATGTCAATATAATCTTTTATTTGCAAGTACTAGCAATAAATTAATCATATTTTTATTGAAAATCAATAATTAAATAAATATTTATGATTTCTATTTTAAAATTAATATCTAATTATTTAAATACAAGGAAAATTTGTTCTTAAAAGTAGAATTTATTATTTAAGATATAATTAACTATTTTAAAGTTTATTTTACAAAAAATAAAATTATTATTGATAAAATAAGTAATTTTATTATAAAATAAATAATTTTAATTTTAATAGGAAAATTTTAAAATAATTTTAAAATTGAAATATTTACTATTAAGGGATTAAATTATAGCTACCATACAAGTTTACTAGTAATTAATAGTAAATAATGAGAAAAATGCTTACATAATAATATTGAAATCATATTTTGATTAAAAAACTTAAAATGAAAAATCAAAAACTCTATTTGTAATTTTATAAATTATCTAAATTGAAGAAAAATTAAAATGAAAATAGGTATTTTCAAACAAGTTGTTCCACAATTGTTATTTTTAAAATTTAATAAAGAGCAAAATTTAATTATTCAAAGATGTTATTATTCATAATAAAAAAGATAGAATCAAGCTTTCGTCATAAACTACAGAGATTAGATTTTCAATACTGAGTTACGTATTGCAATAACAGAATAACAATCGTTTTACAAATTAATGACAAAATGGAACTTTTTTGTGAATAACAAAATGAAATTTTCCAGGATCAAGTATTGGTGAATTTTGGCAAACATTATCTATGAACAAGACCGCCAAGTTAATATAAGAGACTTCACAAGTAGGAGGCTGTTTGACCGTTATCTTTATCACATCTTAGTAGAACTTGATGACTTATAATTATGTAGTTAAAAGTTACAAACTGCTATTTAACGTTTTTTTAATTTAAGTTAGTCTTTATCGTTATTTATGATATTAAGTTATATCTTAATGTTTTCAAAATAGTATTGGCAATACCTTAAATCATAAATGAGTTAAATTATTTGAAAACTTTTAGTATATAAGTCATAAATTTAGTCTATGTCTTATTATAATTTGACAATCCAGACCTACCAAGTATTAATATGATATTAAAAATAATTTCTTTAAATACTTTGTGTGATTTTCAATCTTAACATTTTACAAAAGGTCTAAATAAGTCCTTACCATTATCTCTATTACTATTTTCAAAATACAATGAGTAGTATTTTAATAATTTTGAAGTACAATTAGTAGTATTTTAATAATATTGAAGTGCAATAAGTACTATTTTAGTAAATTGTGTAAAGTAGTACCAGAATTAATGAAGGAAACTTAAATTTTTTGTGAAATGTTGAGGTGCAAATCATATTTTTAATGAATTATGTATGATGTAAAATTATTTTGATAACAAAATCACAGCATTTTGATTTATTGATTGGAATTTTTGTACTAATTTCAATGTGATGATAATAAAATATTAAATTTCTAATATTTCTTTTAGAATCGAGGTGTACATAAATGATTAGATAAACAATTTGATTCTTCAAAATAAAGAAGATGATTAGGAAAAGTAAGAGCTATTATGATATTTTTTGTAAGTCACCTTTTAATTTCTATGAAATTTTGGGAACTCAATCATTTAAAATTATTTTTATTAAGTGATTTAGAAGCTAAGGAGACATCTTTGGTAATTTTTTATAGATAAAATGTCTTTAAGAATTAAATTTAAGATGAGCTAGAATTTTAAAAAATTGAACATTAAACATTTTTTAATTTTTTTAAAATTAAAGGTAAAATATATAAATCTCCCCTATAATTTAACAAACCTTAGAAATCTTTCTAATCTTTAAAATCTTCGAAAAAAATATTTCTAATTTTTCAGTTTTCTTTATTTCTTGGGTTAGCAATATAATAATATATAACCTAATTTACGTGAACTTCCATTTAATCAACCTCCTGAGACTCGTCATATACAAGGTTTTATATCAAATAATTCAATACATATAAAATCTTTTCGTAGCATAAGCATACAAATAGTAATTAAATGGAATCTTCACATGAATAAAATTATATTAAAATTTGTTAATTAAATAGTCTTTGCAGAGGGATTAGTTTTAAGGGTAAAAATATTAAAGCTCCCTTTAATCTTACGACTTCCTAAAAACTATTTTATAATTTAAATTTAATATAAAAATATTTAGAATTGTAATAAATTGATGATAGTAATTTATTTTTCTAATTATCAAACTACAAAGACCTATAAATAAAAAATAAAAAATGAAGAAATACTATAATTACAAGAAATTTAATGTATTTTTATTTTAAAGTTTCCATTTAGTTTACAGATATAGGGCGACGGGCGGAGGGTGGTGGCTCTTCGTTCCATGATTAAAGAGTACGGTTGTTGTTGGCCACTTGCATTGATAATTTGACGCATGACCTTCGGTCAGTTCACTCAGCTGTTTGTTTTTTTTCCACTTGTACATTATCTACCTCCCTGCTCCACTATCCGGGTTCAGATCTTTCGTTATTTATAACATAAGATAGAACAGATTAACAGAAACAGAAGTTTTGTTTTTGTTTTGAACCATCTACCCTAAATCAACTTTTCGTTGAGATTTTTCTGATATTGATAACTAATTCTTTATGATAACTAAAGATTATTATCATTGACAACTTTCATTTTGAAATTTTTTAAATATAGATATAGAAAGAGTATTGATAATATCAATATTATAAAAGTAATAAATATAATTTTTAAAATAAATTTTTATTTAATTGTAAAGATAACTAAAATTTACCACCACTAGTCATGTGGTTAGTTCTTATAAGCATCCAACTACCAAGCATTCATATAAAAACTTTAGTCCACACAAATGAGAAACCGAATTGCATTAAATTACGAGCTGCAATGGATATGTTAAATGAAAGTAAAATTGTTCCATTAAAGACTAACAAAGAGATCTCACAATCTGGAAGTAGCAGAGATCCTAAGAGGAGGATTTAGGGGCTTAGATCCTGATATCTCCATGTCGACTTTACCACGATTTTCAGACAAATCGCCAGCTGGATTATTCTCAGACATTGCCAATTTGTTCGCCATAGCTCTCAATTTCACTTTCAAGAACTTCCCATTGCCCTTTGGTATATCATCCAAGATCTCCACTTTCTTTGGAACCATGAAATGTGGGAGCCTTCTCCGGCAATAAGCAATGATGTCAGCTTCTGTAACATCCTCTGTGTTGCCATTCGATTTCTTCCTAATAGTAAGAAAAGCACATGGAGTCTCTCCCCAACGTGGATGTGGCATTGCCACAACAGCAGCCTCCAGGATTCTTGGATGAGAGCAGAGAACAGACTCGACTTGAAAACTGCTAATGTTTTCACCTCCAGAGATAATTATATCTTTTAATCTGTCCTTAATTTCCAAGTACCCATCAGGGTGTATTACACCAACGTCTCCTGTAGCAAACCAGCCATCTTTAAACACTTTGGATGTGGTCTCAGTATCTTTGAAGTACCCTTTCATGATACTGCTTCCTCGTAGAACAATCTCTCCCATTGTCTTGCCATTTCTTGGCACACTCGCCATTGTGTTGGGGTCTCTAACATCAACATCATCGAGGGTCAGAATGCTAATTCCTTGTCGAGCCTTGAGTTTGGCTTTGTGATTGCTTGGAAGCCAATTCCACTTGTCTCGCCACTCGCAGACCAGAGCTGGTCCTGTGGCCTCAGTCATGCCATATGCGTGTGTGATGTTGAAACCAAGTGGTTCAAGCCTCTCGAGCAATGCCGGAGGCGGAGGTGCACCGCCAGTGAGGACTTGAACAGGAGAAGAGAAATTGCGGCGTTCATTGGGTTCTGCTTCAAGGAGGATGTTAAGCACGATAGGCGCACAGCACATGTGAGTGACTTTGTGCAGAGAAATGTTGCGATACATTTCGCCTGCGGTGATGTTCCGGAGACAAACATTAGTGCCACCGCGTGCGGCGATGCCCCACGTGAAAGTCCAGCCGTTGCAATGGAACATAGGGAGAGACCACAAGTATACAGGTTCTGTTCCCATTTCCCATCCTAGAAGCAGACTGAGTGTGCTAAGGTAAGCGCCTCTGTGACTGTAAACAACTCCTTTAGGCTGAGATGTTGTGCCTGAAGTATAGTTCAAGGCTATTGGATCCCATTCGTCTTGAATCTCTTCAGGGACGTAGTTCGGATTGCCAGCTTCAACAAGTTGCTCGTACTCCAAGTCTCCTAGTCTGAAACCTGACGGAGAGTCGATGTTATCGATGACAATCACGACGGGACCAGGTCTAACTCCTGACTCAGTCAGTATTTGAAGAGCTTCTCGAGCCAAAGTTACGTACTGGTAGTCCACAAAGAAGAGTTTTGCTTCAGAGTGGCGGAGAATGGTGGCTACATTCTCCGAGTCTAGCCTGGTGTTGATCGTGTTGAGTACAGCCCCTGCCATAGGCACCGCAAAATGCATCTCGTACATAGCTGGGATGTTTGGTGCAAGCACAGAGACCTATATTTATATACGAGAAAACTTTAGTTGGAGTCTTTTATCTATGCCTTCCAAACATGTTTGACATTAGATCTTTTTAAAAAAATACTTACAACATCGTTTTTTGCAATGTTCAATGACCGGAGTGAGGTGGCGAGGCGGCGGCATCGATCGTAGGTTTGGAGCCATGTGAAGCGAGTGCCATCGTAGACGACGGAGGTACGGTTGGCATAAACCTTGGAGGCTCTCTTCAGGAAAGTTAAGGGTGTGAGAGGAACATAGTTTGCTTCACATTTTGGGAAGTCATCCATTTTTCCGGGACTTTAGATTGTTCTTCTCAGGGGTAGATTTTAGAATGAGAGATCCCGGGCGCGGGTGTGCTTGTGAAAGAAGTTGATTGAGATTTGAGAAGACAATTGGAGCTGGCAGGAATAAGGAGATTAAATAGGAGCCAACGTGATTATTTCGACGATGTCTCACCACCACCACATGGGCTAGTCAATTTTTCTCTTCCACATATTTCAAAGTAATTCATAATTATTAAAATTTTTATAATAAAAAAACCACAGTACCAATATTTAAATGCGCAATATATAAACATAATATTTTGTAAATAACATATTCTAATAAAATATTTGATAAAATACTAATTTAAAATTAAATGACGAAAATTTAAACTCTTGAAATTTATAAAATACTAATTTTAATAAATTAATAAGACTCAAATATGTAATTGATTTCTTTAACATTTGGTAGCAGATGACAATGGCCCTGACCCGGCCCGGAGCAATCTAGTTGTGGGTCAGCCTGCGGGCAGATCACGCTGCCCAACCTATAGCCTGACCCGACCATGGGCAGATCAGCCTGTGGTTCGACCGGACACTATTTATCATTTGTAAAAAAAATTTAAAAAATAACATCGTTTTATCACTTTTGGTCGGGCCACGGGTCGAGTCGGCCTGCTTGATTTATCATTTTTTTAAAAATAATTAGAAAAACAATATCGTTTTATCACTTTTAATTGGGCCTGGTTCAGCCCAGTCCGTAGTCTGGTCAGGCCAAGCAATATCAGCCCATAGGCTAGTCAACCCGAACTTGACCCGTTGACTTCAAGCCAGGCCAGGCCGGGGTCAGATTTCCATCCTTAAGTAAGAAAGGCAGGATAATGAGGGTTGATAATTATCTGAAATGGGATGCATGTAGAAAGCTTTGATTTCGAATAATGGAGAACGTATGCATTTGTATATTTATGATTCTGTTTTTCTAATTGTGAAATCCATTAGTTTTTGAATACGATGAAAAAAATATTAAATACATAAAATAAAATAATTTATACATATAATATATTTTGAACAAATTATTTAATAAATAATTTAAAGTCAACTAAGGGATTGGATTAACTTGATGTTTGTAAGTCTAGATTTCCTAACTAGTTAAGATGTGGCTTAATTAAAGTTGAAAATATCATATCAAAATTTATATCAATTTTGATATTGATACAATATAATATCGTTAATTGTTAATATCAATATCATTTTAGATGCTTTTTAAAATTATAAAATAATTTTTAAATTTTATATAATTAAAATTTGATTTCTTATTATATTAACATTAAAAATATTTCAAATTTTGACTCTATTGAGAAAATATATAGTAAAAATAGAAAATAATAGAAAAGAAAAGAAGAAAAGAAGAATATTTTAATGAGATTCGATCAATTGGGCCTACCTACATAGTTGTCAACCAAAAGTGGCTATTTCATTATTGAATGGTATGATGATGACTACAACAAATTAGATATTTCTGTGTATATAAATGAAAACCCTAAAATAACCTTTTTACTAAATCTAACTCAATTTAATCATGACTAGTAAATCTTATAATCATTTACAAGATAAAAATCTACCAAAAAAACATGTTTTTAGATAAGATTGACTATGCTAACAGGATTGTGTGGATCTCATTATTTAATTCAGTAATATGACACAAGCTTTTTGGCATGTCCTTATTCTCTAATCGTAGATTCTCCTACTTCTCTAGACACTAATAAACGATCTTAGACATGACAATGTCTTAAGTTCACAAATTTTATTGACTTATTTATGTATAAGACATAGTTTGTGATATGATCATGTCTTTTCTCATAAACATCTTTATCATACAAATATGCTCGTGTCTTTAGTACGTGCTTTCACCTTTGATTCCATCCCTTTGTCTCAAGTCATGTTCATCTAAAAAGTTCTCAAGAAAATGCATGTTTCCATCTCGAAACTCAAAATTGCATTCCGATATATGTAAGCCATACGCAACAATCTCTACCTTAGTGAATATACTATTCATAGGTTGAGATATTAATGAAGTTCAAGCAATGAACTTCTCAATTATAAACAAATTTGTTAACATGTTAATTGTATTTTCTGAAGTATTAACTTTTTTCTAAAAAGATATGTCCAAATGCAATCAACATACTGATATAATGTATTTGCCAAATAAATGATACTTTGACTATCATAATGTATTTGAATTCTACCTTGACAAGGCCCATTTTCTTCAGTAGCCTTATAAGCCACAATGGCCACTTAACAGCCTCAACAACTATCATGTATTTTATTTCAATTATAAACAATGTAATCATAGAATGTAATATTGATTTTCACTATCATGATATTGATAATCGTTAATATCGAATATCATTTTACATATTTTTAAAATTATAAAATAATTTTTAGATTTTTTTATAAAATTAAAATTTAATTTCTTATTGTAGTTGAAATTAAAAATATTTCAAATTTTTACTGTTGAAAAAAATTATATGGCAAGGATATAGAATAATTGGAGAAGGAATTAAATAATATTTTTAATGAAATTCAACCAATTAGGTGTA
>JAOQMM010000173.1:26911333-26921615 GCA_027563515.1 Erythroxylum platyclados
TATCAAAAGCAATACGAGTTAAGAGGCAATAATCCGCGTAGGTCGGCCCGAATTTGGAAACGCACCCAGGTGACTTCCAAACTAAATGTGTATACGTCCGTAAATTGCAACAATGATTTTAGTATTAAAAAATCTTTAAATAAACTCTTTAAATTTAATAGGTAATGTAATTTCACATTTAACCTTTGAGAATAAATTCTAGTATTAATTGATATTTAGGTTGGGCAGGGCTGGGAGCTACACTTCTCATCAGAACAGAGGGCCATGGGCCATGAGCATTGAATCCCGCAGCCCTTCTTGACTCTTGAGTAGATGACAGAGTTAACTGTTCTCATTGAATAGTCAGCTGTTTTCTGCTCGCACTCCACCCACTCCCACCCCAACTCTCAAGCTCCCGCTGGTTTTTCTGCTAGTAATCATCGTCATCCCATCCCCCTATCAGCTTCAGGATACAAATTTAACAATTCTATTGAATAAAAGCCGCACAGAACTCTTTCATAGTTATTTTTATTAATTTAAAAATATTTTTATAATTTTTTAAAATATGTTCTTAATATTTTTATATATATTCTTACCGTACAGAATACAACGGATATGAACAGTGTGCTTCTTTCGGTAAGAATGTACCCGACTTTGATATCTTTGTTATCAAAGTTGTATACAAATATATTCTTATCTCCTAAGCCTGACCAACAAGGTCAGGGCCAAATAGATGATATGGAAATAGTAAATACCTTATGAACATTTGAAAAATGTTTGGTAATCTTGCCCTTTTTACGATTCCAAAGGTCAAAAAAGAAAGTGCCATCATTGTCTTCATTCTTCAAGATATGCCTGTCACCAGCTTCACTAGAAATTATGGAAATGAAGTCAGCTACCCTTCATGCAACCAACCGAGCCGTCCACGAGACTCACTGGAAGCACTCCGGACACCCATCTACAACATTACCAAAAACGACAACTGGAATTTTGCAATTTTCATTGTCTCTTAACTCGTATAGTCACCAACCCTTTTCTTTCCTTTCTTAGGCTTTAGAGACCCTTTTTAAAAGGCAAAAATTGTAATTATTATTTTTAAATGCATATTAAATAAAATTTTAAGAATATGTAAAAATTTATAAATTAATTAGACGACGGAATTAAATCAAATTATTAATAGTAGAATCAGAAATAATATAAATCTTATATCTATTAGTAGGAAGTCCTTCAAAAATATAAGGACTCAATTCTAAAATCTCTAGCGATATAGATATTTGGAGATCTCCATACTACTAATTGGACCAACTTTCACCAAATTATAGCAGAATTTTAGGTAAGTGTCTGCATTTTGTGTCTGGCCCACCAAATCGTACCAGCAATCAACTTCTCAACCGACCGTTATTCATGGGATAGGACAAGGACCATTTTTCTGGATGAAGTTAATAAGTGATGATGACCAACGATTAATCATGTAAGTGAGTCTTTGTCTTTCGTAGTTATTTAGAGCTAAATTATATGAATTGATCCCTCTTCTATTTAATGATTAAATTTTTTTGGAGCAAAAATACATTTAACCTTTTTGTGTTTTATCTATTGATGCGTTATGTCCTTCTTTATTTTAAAAATATATTTATTACTCTATTTAACTACCAGTCAAAAGTATTTAGAATTTAAAAAGATTTTTTACCCTTATATTATCATGACATTACTACAATTATACATGCTGTATTTTTGAATAAAAATACCCTTTTAGTCTTTTATTGACTAAAATACATTACTTCACCAAAAAAATAATTGAAAATGCTCTTAAAAAAAAAGGTTTCTTTTCCTTCAAATCTGTTCAAATTTTATTAAATTTGTTCATGGTGAGATTTTTTAAAAAAAAAATTGGAGATAATTTCCTACTATTCTAATTTTCTTCTCAATATAGTTGATTTCTTTTGCAATCATTTCTTTCAAAATAACCTAGTATAGTTTGGGCAGTTCAGAGTTTTTTTTTTTCTACGAAGATGGACTGAAAATAACAATAAAAAATAATAAATAAAAATATTTTTTTAATAAGCTCATTTTTTAAATAGAGAGATACGTGATATAGAAAGAGATAAAACGCGTAATAGTTAAATATATTTTTAACTTTTTTTTTTTTTTGAAACACATGTTATATGATGTTTACCTAAATTGATGTGATATCTTTTTATGTACCAGAACACATGTGATGTGATATCTTTTTTTATGTACCAGAATCCTATATACTATTAATATAATGATTAAGTCGCCTTATAGCTCATTTACGATTTAACGCATGCATCTTTGCCTTTTGGAAAGGACAGACAGCCTTTGTTTTGTAGTCTGCTTTACGGAAATGGATTCTTACAAAATAGACAGACAAGAAATTGAAACAGACGTCAGCTTAGTCTTATAAAGACAAAATAGAGCTCATTAGGTTACTTTGAATCTGGTTGTCATAGCATATCGAAATCATAGATGTTATGGACCACTAACAAGTTTTAACTCAGTTTATAGTCGTGAAATTTCAGCAAAATAAAACTGTAAGTATGAAATACTTCAATTTCTAAAAGAAAAAAGGATTCAGTTTTACAAGAATCTAATGAATTATATTATAAGAAATACTAAAGAAATTTTAAAATATTAATAATAGTAATATAAAAATATAAAATTGAAAATATATATATGATATTACTCTTTTTTAAGTTTCATTTTTTCATATTTACAATTGTAATTTTTGCGATATTGTTATATATTAGTCACTTAAATCATCCAGATTATATTTTTTTCAACCATTTGATTCCTCCCTAATCATTCTTCATCTTTTCCTGTTACCAGATAAACTCTATTTTTTAAAGAGGATTATGAAAAAGATTCTTGAACTACTTTCAATATAAAAATTTTAAAATATAAACAAATTAAGTAATTTAAAATTTTATTTAACATATATATTTTATATAACAATAGCTTTTGATTTAAGTGTATAACACCTAATCATACGTAATTTTACAAGTAAGATTTTTTATTTTAAATTTTATGATATATTTTTAACTATTTTAAAATTAAATTTTAAATAATTAAGATAAGAATTTTATATGATAATTCTGTAATATAAGCTGAAACAATACCCTACTTAAAAAAGAATATAAATTTTATTTTATAAATAAATAACACGAAAATTTTGTAAGTTTTATAAAAAAACTAATAAATAAGATACAAATACAACTACTTAAATAATAAGTTTTATATGTGATCTTCAATACTACATATTATATATATATAAATTCTCATAATGAACTTTCTAACAATAAAAATAGTTATCATCACGATGGTATGAAAAATAAGATGTATCTTATATATATATATATTCTATCATTCTCATAATGCATTTTTTTGAGAAGTAAAATAATTATGATCAAGATGGTGTGAAAAATAAGATATATCTAATATAGATCATATAGTTTCATAATAATTTTTAACTCAACATTAAATAAGATATGTATTAATAATCTATTAAAATTTGATTATAAAAATCTAAATTTTGAATTACTGCAACAAAGTTTCAATTCTTATAATATTAAATTCAAATTTGATATTGAGGTAAAGCTTTAACTGAAATATAATAATTATGATAATAGTAATGTAATTTAAAGCTTTATTTGTGTTAAGAGTTATAATAATATTTGCAGTACTCGATTTATGATCATTTAGAAATAAAATTAAAACTTCAAAACATATATTTTAAAATCATTGCAAAACTTAGAATCCCACAATATTAACTTATTAATGTTGAGTTGCAATTTAATTATACTAATTCAATAATGTAACGCTTTGATAGGAATTTAAAATTATTGCATCCAACTCAAATTTCTATAATCTTTTTGTAACTATCTTAAGGTTAGTTTAAGTACCATTAAAATTTACACGAGACGTATCCTTTCTTTAATATTTATGTTAAGTTTATTTAAAAATTAGTTTAGGGCCATTTGATAAACTAAATGGAGTATATAAAGTAAATAATTTAAACTCCGCATAGGATACCATAGACAATTCAAATAGTTTCTTGATTTTATAAATGTTGTAGATATTACTGAGTACGAAAGCTGCATAGATTATAAATTTCTTATGGAGAGCGAAAGGATAACCCCCAAATTTATAAACCAAGATTTGTGATGACGGACCAAAACTAGAAAAGAAGAAGAGGAAGCTACATACCTGCCCGAATAAACAGAAGGCCCAACTATGGCTTAAGACTCAATCCAATCCAGGTCCCAGACAGCACTTCGACAAAAGTGGCCAACGTAAGTTCTTAACGGAACAGACTGTCTATTTTATTTATTCTATTCTCATTTTGTTCTGAGGTCTTTTATTTATTTATTGCAATAAATAAATAAGAATTAAATAGATGAAAAGATTTGAGAATAGAGTGGAATAAAATAAGAAGAACAGACGATCTGACCACCCACTCTTAACATTTACTTGTGCACTGCATGTCTAGAAAAAAAAAAAGATAATTATTATAGCCAATAATTTAAAAATTAATAATTATAATTTTCAATTTGTTAACAAAGACCTGTACACTTCAATTTCATCAAGTCTTGACAAGTAATTTGTTTTACACTGGTGCAGATACAGATAACCATACTATACTTTAGAATAAATCATGCAAGGTACAATAAAGGGCAAATCTCAGTATGCAAGGTTTTCTGTTTTACGAGAGTTCTCAATAGTACATAACTTTCTTTTTACAATTTCCGTAATTCAAATATGTGATATTTCAATCATAAAAGAGTAACCTTAATAGGAATATCAATTTTGACCCAATCGAGCCTAATTTTAGTCCAGGTTGACCTAGCAACGAGTCAAAATTGTTCAGCCTGACCCGTGGTCAGACAGTAACGTAAAAAACGATGTCGTTTTTCAATTTTTTAAAAAATATATAAGATGGCCCAACCCAACCCCGATCTGGCCTATTAACATCCCTAAATTTTATCAGTTAATCCAAATCTCACCTCCTGCTTCTTTAAATACAAATAAAAACCATAATGTTATATGATATATCTAGGGCATCCCTCAGGTTGTATAAAGTAGATAAGCAGGACAAAATTTTTGTATTTGTTTAAGATTAGTGTTCGTATCTCAGTAGTATCTTTAAATATTCCTTATTACTTTCTATTTTACTCTTCGTTGAACACGCTTTCTTTCATCATTTGTATGCTGATCTTTCTTTTTAAATGAAACCACCCATATCTCACAATTTTCATGTGTTGTGCTCATCCAAATTGATGCTTTCTCGTCATCATCTACCAACTAGTTTCATGACAATCATTTGATTGATAATACTTTGAAAGTTATTCAGGTATCTATCAACGTTATGTCCATTCTTGTATTTATGGTTAAATCGACATTGCTGAAATAATAACAAGAGAATATCTCATGCATTTTTTTATATATCTTATATATAATTTGTAATCTTGTTTATAAATAAGTTATATTTCTATATAATCGAATTCAATTGAGATAAATAACAATAATTCAGTAAAAGTTTCGTTAATCGCAGAGTCCGGAGAAGTTAAGAAGTACGCAACAATGTCCTTAAATGATAGAGAAATTGTTTTCAATAGATTCACATGAAAAAATAGACATAAAAATAAAAATAGACATAAAAGATAATAATAATAAAATAAGTAAAAATAAATAAATATGTATAAATAAAATATAAAAATAAGTAATAAAATAAATAATACAATAAATATAAAATAAGGTTAAGAATAAAAATAAAAGATATACATACATACATATATATATTTATATGCATATGGATATTAAAATAATAAAATAAAATAAAAATAGACATACAAGATAATAATAAAAAATAAAAATAAAAAGTATGATAAAATAAAACAAGGTAAAGAGTAAAAATAAAAGATAAACTAAGTAAAAATAAGTAAACAAATACACACACAAGAAAGAAGACTGGTAAATAAATAAATTAAACAATTTATTACAAGAAAATATTTACGCTAAGTAAAGAAATATTTAGGCTAAATCATTAAGAAGGAAGTACTATATATTTAAATGTTTTGGATAAATAAGTAATCAAAGTTTTCTATTGAGAGTCATGTTCTCGGTAAGTTCCAACAAAGTTATATCATTTTTTATCGCTTCTCCCTCAATTTTTCTTAGGCCTTCATTTTTTCCTCTTATAGTATTTAAATACAATCTTCTCTCATCTTGTCATTAGAGCGTTTAAGTGTCTCGTCTTAAGATGTTTGAACGACTTAAGCCTTATCTCTCTTAATTTTTTGTTAATATTAGTCACCTTTAATCTGTCTCTTACTATTACATTCATGACTTTATCTCTTCTACTAAAGTTACATATTTAACGGGGCTTCCTCATCTTCTCCACCATTAACTTATAATTATGTACTGTTTGATGGGTCAATACTTCTCCCTAATGCACTTCTCCACATCAATAGCCATCTTATAGCCCGAAAAGTTACACTATATGTACTCAATCCTAGTTCTGCTCAATTTAAAGCTCTTCAATTCTAATGTATCCCTCTAATGTTCTAGCTTGACATTGAGACTCTCTTTTATTTTATCCACTAAAACAATGTTATCAGTAAATAATATACACTAAGGCACATCCCATTGGTTATTTTTGGTAAGCTCATCAATTACTACTGCAAACAAAAAGAGAATCAATAAGGAGCCTTGGTGTAACCCAATATTGATAGAAAAATACTCCATATCTCCTCTTAATCTAGTTTTTATAACTTCATACATATCTTTAATAACTCGTATATAAGTTATAGGAATTACTTCAACTTCTAAGCATTGTTGGGAATTAATTCAAAATTATAGAGTTGTTAAAATTCCTTTTGAATAAGTCTTTACTTTGTTTAAATTTTATCTTATAGGCCAGATTTATTAGCTGAAATCTCTATTTAACAGTTGATGAGTTTTTCGTATTTTATCTATATAAGGCAACCAAGTTCATTATTCAATATATATAATAAAACAACTCCAGTGTTACGTATTCTTTTATCTTATACATGTTCCATTTTTTAAAAAAACTTTTACATAGTATCAGAGCCCTCACAGATCTGGAGGAGCCTATGAGTGATTAAGCGGTTTTCAATGGTGAAAATTATCAATAATGAGCCGATCAAAATGAAAACTCAATTGAGAGGTCTCGATTTGTGGCAATGGGTTGAAGGTGAAAGACACGTACCTCCTCTAGGCAATAATCCCACACTCAATCAAATTAGAGCTCATGAAGATGAAGAAGCTAAAGCTCTAAGAGCTTTATCTCAAATACATGCTACTATATCTGAGTTGATTTTCACAAGAATTATGGCTTGTGAAGCAGCTAAGGAAGCATGAGATGTATTAAAGGAGCTATATCAAGGGAATGCTATGACAAGGTGAATGCAAGCCTTAAATCTCAAAAGAGATTTTGAAATTCTTAGAATGAATGAAAAGGAGACAATTTAAGAGTTCTCAGATAAGCTCATGGTGGTGGTAAATAAAATCAGACTTATGGCAGAAGAGCTAGTCGATAGCAAAATCGTAGAGAAAGTCTTGATGATAAGTTTACCTGAAAGATTTGAAGTGAAAATTTCATCTCTTGAAAACTCAAGGGACATCAACCAAATGACATTGCCAGAACTGACTAATGCTTTACAAGCTCAAGAGCAAAGAAGGGCAATGAGAAAACAAGAAAGTGAAAAGATAATGGAGGGAGCCTATCTAGCAAAGGTTCCGTCATCAAAGAAGAAAAGGAAACATTCCTCAATGTGGCCATTGTAAGAAGTTTGGTCATGAAGAGAAAGATTGCTAGCATAAAGGGAAGTCTCGATGCTTTATGTGTAAACGATTTGGACATTTGAAAAATGATTGCAAGTTTAATAATGAAGAACAAGCAAATACAATGCAAGTGATTAAAGAAGACAATCTCTTCTAGTCAGTGAGAAATGCACCAAGACGCATCATAGAGAGAAATGCTCTATGGAGATAAGTGATGAGAGCAGTGCTCATGTTGAATAATAGAGAGAAGTATTCTATTGAGAATATTGGAGAGAAGTGCTCCAAAGAAAAGAATTGTAGAGAGATGCGCTCCATGCCCGTGATATTTTTTTACAATTTTGAATTAAAGGGGAATGTTTGGAATTAATTCAAAATTGTAGAGTTGTTAAAATTCTTTTTGAATAGGTTTTTAATTTGTTTTTAATTTTATCTTATAAGCCAAATTTATTGACTGAAATCTCTATTTAACAGTTGTTAAGTTTTTGGTATTTTGCTTGCATAAGGCAATCAAGTTCATCATTCAATATATATAATAAAACAACTCTAGTGTTACGTATTCTTTTATCTTATGCATTTTCTTCTATTTTTAAAAAAAACTTCTACAAATACTTTCACATGATTTCCTTAAATACCTTGCCATACAATTTCTCTAAATCAATAAAAATTATATGCAGGTTACGTTACCTTTCCTTGTAATATTACATTAAATTTCTAAGGAGATATAAAGTTTCGGTCATGGACCTTCCAAACTAGTGCCGGATACATAAGTCTTGAATTAAATGTTTAGGCTAAACATAAAGCTTACACATCGAAATAAAAACTTGAAAAATCTATAAAAAAGGACCTCTGATCCAGCACACTAATTTTTCTATCATCATCGTCTGAGACACCACCAATCGACAATCACCCAGTTGCTCCACCCGCAGTTGTCCCTCTTGCTGTCGACGCTACTCCGGTGACCAGTCAGTCGCCCATCACACAGTCATATCTGTTTCTCCGTCAGTCGCCAGCTGTTGCTTCAAGCATTGTTGTCCACATCACAGTCGCCATCAGTCCCTCTCGTCGGCGAGTCTGTGCCTTACAAGCGGAGGCTTCAGTCCCTCCAGCTGTTGCCAGTCCCCTGCTTCTTGTCGGTATCTTGGTGGCGCTCTGCTTCTGCCATGTACGCTAGCTTAAATATTTTTTTTGACATATTGTTCCAATTTTGAGGTGTTGTTCCAGCTTTGATTGATTGTTCCAGCCATCATTCTCTATTCAATCAATAACTATTCCTGTTTACTACAAAGAAATTTGATGTTACGAAACTCATTTTAAATGCTTTACTGAATCAAGCTATAATTTTTGGGTGGAAGGAAAGAAACATCTTTTAAAAGTTAGTAAGCTTTCGCATATTATTATAGGAGACAACGTGAAACTTATACAAAATTTGTGAATTGTTTTGAAGATTGAGATAATAAAATTTAACACATTATCATATAGTTCTATAATAACTCTATTCTATCTATTCATATTTAATTTACTAATTGTGAAATTTTAAAAAAAAATCTAATTTTTTTTGACTAATTAATATCAAACCATTAGACTTATGTATTATTATTAGTTATAAATTACTCTTCATAATTTAAAATAAGAATTTGGTCAATCTGTGAATAATTTCTCGCGCAGATTTAATCAATTTAGAATTAAATAATTCTAGTCATAATTTCCAAAGACTATCTTCATTTTATTCAAATTCTCATGGTTCTTCAAATTGAACAAGAAATTGTTCAAACCTCTCTATTTCGTCGAAATTTACTACCTATATTAGATACTGTTATTTGAGAGATTATTTTTAAAGAGACTCACCTTAATTTAGAAAAAATTCTGTATTTTAAAATTGTTCTTGAAATCACTCGATCTTCACTTTAAAAATCTAACAATAAATTCAATAAAAATTATGATCAAACTGACTATACTTTTGCAAATTGTTCTACTATATAATGTAGGTATTCTCACATCTCTGGCCATTTTTTCGAACATTGTCCAATACAACCTTTATGATCAAAAGACAGGTTCTTTAAATCTTAGAATATCGTGAAGTATGGATCTTCCTCTGCCACTGAAGCTCTACTCCCGTGAGTGAATTTGAGGCACTACTCAAATAGATTATTTCATCTAATTCTTTTACTAATATTTTAAAGTCTGGATCTTCTTCGCTATTATTACTACCATTATTATGAGTAATCTTGAGGTACTGTTTAAACATGTTATTCCTTCCAATTTTTCTACTGCCATGTCTAGTGTTACAAAGGTTTCCTTCGGCACCGAACTTCTCCGCAAGTCTCGCCTACTCCTTTGCACGGCAATCTCGCTTAGGCCCGTTTAAGCAAGATTCAGCCTTTGTCCCGTGAACGTCGACCAACCCGCTTGTTCTCGAACGCTTCACGACCCTCGCAGTATTCCACTCGCACTTGAAAGAAAACTACGAAAGAACTAAGCAAACATG
>JAOQMM010000173.1:26941572-26953315 GCA_027563515.1 Erythroxylum platyclados
TATATTCTAATTTCTAAAACTATTTTAATATAACATTTTAAGATATTTTAAAATTAAATTATATTTATTAAATAATTATTAAATTAAAAATATTTATTTTTAAAATTTTAAATTAATTACAAAATTAAAAAATAAGCAAATAGTTGTTGATCGAATTGTTGAAGCCTTCAAAATAATTCTAATTTTTCAAACTTTTGTAGTAGTAGTAGAATTAGGTCGAATCTCTAAAGAACTAAACACTAGTTTCTTAATTTCAAGCAATAAAATTAAATGGGGAATTTTTTATTAAATAACTAATTAATTAAAATTAATACAAAAACAAATTAAATCAATTGAATTTAAAAATGAGAAAGTCAAGATTATCAAAGTCCGATTCAGGGGAAAGATCTCATATAATTGTAACATTGATCATTGGTTTAAAAAGAATATTTTCACAATTCAAGCAGTTAGTCTGAAACATATTAGGATAGCCGTAATAAGTCTCAAATTTTTCTAAATTAATTGGTTCAAACCCAGTATCTAAACCAAAACTTACCATCTATCGACTGAGTGTGATAGCATTTCATATCAAATAAATGATAGCAATAAGCTCCGTGAAAAAGACTAAATCCTAAATTAAATAATCGAAATAGCTGCAATTATTCAATTTAGTTTTCTTGTTTATCATAAGTCAAATATAGAAATTCATACATAACCTATTTGCTACTTATATCAATCCTTCATGACAATTACGGATCATTTAATTTCTGGATACCGATAGAATAATCATTATTAAATTAAATTATCAAATTAATCGAATATTAATCATTAATGAAATATGAGAACTCAAAATAAGAAATACTTGAATTAAAACGTGAATAGAAGTTAAGAACGCAAAACTTCACAAAGATACAACTAGAATATCGAATCCTCTTGAATCAGAACGATTGAGTTTAGTTACACAAGACTTTTGCTCCAATAACAAAAATAGAAGAAAGATAAGGAACTACGAAACCTTTTATTGGGTTTTCTTGATCTATTCCTAATCTAATTCTAACTTATAAAAATGTCTATCCAAAACAAATTCAAATTCAAACTCCTACATGATAAGGATAAGAAGAAATTTCTCAGATAAACTTTAATTCTTCAAGTGATCAGCCTCATCTACTACACTATTCTCTTCACTTTATCCAAGATTTGTTATTATCATCAATAGAGTCTCAATTTGATGCAATCTCTACTTTTCATCTCCTAAGAAAACAAACATTAATTTTAATATTTAAGCATCAAAATAAATCCAAAACAAAGGAGATAACATCAAATAATATATCAAAATAAGATCTTATCAATTGTATTATATCAAATTATGACAACAAAGAAAACAAAAGTTGATTTTTATGACTTTATAAGTTATAAAAACTGAAAAAAAATAAATCAAAATAAGCAATTCAAACAAATACATTTAACTTATTGAATTTAAAAATAAAAACTAAAAATAAAAGTGAAAACAAACCGTGAGCTATTATTTATCAAAATTTTCACACGAAATGTGACTTAGTACAACAGTAACATTCAGTATGAATACGGCTAATATGTAGAATTTAGGGAAGTTCAATAGTATGCAATTTTATTCTTAACTAATAGAGAGACTGTTTCTAAATAACCTACATGAAAAAAAACAAAGTAAGAGAAAGGCGGAGGAGGAAATGAATAATAATAACAAAGGTGGAATGTGGCTTAGTGTTTTCTAAAACAAAGGATAATACATAGAAAATAAATAAAATTATTTTTTAGACTGCATTAATATTTCCTCTAGATTTTAGGCCCGGGTGTTATGCACCAATCAGAATATAGATTTTCGTCATTGGATAACTGGATTTAACTCTGTCTAATATTGTAAAGTACTTACCTAATTCAAGTTCAAGTTCCGGTAACTAAAAACTGTAATAACACCAGTTTTAAGTTCTAAATTGATGAAGAATTTGTCAATAAGAATTTTAAACTTCAAACGGCTCCAAGGAAATCCTCCGAAGCTTTCGCCATTTAAGCAACAATTCAATACTAGAGCTTGAAGAATTACTGTCCTGTTCTAAATAGTGGTGATCTTAAATGAAATGAGCATTTTATTACAGAAACATAGCCTTCAAGGAGTACCTTGACCAGTTAGAAACGTGAACACAAAGGCTACTTAATACGATATAATCCATAGCATCATACACAAATCCCATGTAGTACACACACATAACGATACCACCAAAATATCAGGTGCTTTAGGATAGTTACCAATGCGACATGGCTTAAAGTACTGCTCCAAGCCTAGAACACAACTTATTGTTCATAAGAGCTAAATAGCTAATTCTTACTGCTGAACTAGGCATTGCTGAACCCCAGTTACCATGGCATGGCGAGGGTCTTTGTTTATAGCATCCGCTTCTTTCATAGGTTGGGTTTTGACAGCTGCCTCGAGAAAATTCTCACAATCACCTCCACTGCCAGTATAGTCATATGCAATTGCTTCAAAGATGAGAGCATTCACTTCTCTAAATCGTTCTTGAGAGAGAGAGACCTCTGCAAGGAGCCTCCAGGCCTTCTCCTCAGATGCCTCCTCGTAATCCTTTTTCCTCTTTAACACCATATGACCACTAATTTCCCACACCGCAGGGTTCACTTGAGTATCAAGAAGCTCAGGATTGACTTCCCCGAGAGCTTGTTTCTCGGCATAACACTGTTTATTCATTTGGCAAAATGGAAAGTCCAAGTTAAGATTATGCAACTACCACCACACCTTAATCAAAAGGTCATTCATATCAGGTTTCACATCATTACCTGTGGGAAGAGAAAGATACGCTTGCCACAATCTGAGATGAGCACATTGTAAGGTATGTTGTTATTTTGAAGGCAAATGCAAGCATCGGAGACAGCGTTCGACAAGTCTTGGAGAGTGTTGCCACCCTCAAATATAAGGCCTCTGACAGGATAATTAACAAGCTCAGATATTTTCACTCCATCATCCAAAATAGCTATCTTCTTAAAGGGTGCTCTCTCAACAGGAAATGGCACAGCCAAGTAGTAAGCCTGATCCACGAAAATTAGTAATTCTACCATTAGCAACTTGCAAAAGATTTCATCTGCCAATCCAGACCATGAAGTTTGTATCTAAATAGCAATTGGAAAATACCTGGAAATGAAGGTGATTTATTGTAGCAAATGCTCCTAAGCTGTTGTAGCCCAATCGGAAAAATGTATTTCTAGCCTCAGCTGCCATGTAAAGAGCAAGTAAGAAGCTCTCACGGTCAATCCTCTGAGGCAAGCACTCGAAAATGGAAGGGATCAACAACACATGCCCATATTCAATTGGGCTAACCTATGACAGTGGAACAAGAAAATCATCAATACCTTACTGAAGCAGCTCCCTCAATTGACAAGAAGTAAACTATTAGTACAAGAGCCAAGAACTTACATTGATGGCAACCATGCTTGATGAATTTTTATTGTCAATAGGGGCACTAGGGAAGAACTGAACTTCACCATCCTCGCTGGCTTCAAACTGGAAGAGAACCTCTTCTTGGCCAACCTTAGTGAAGTTAAATTTGTTATCATCAAATGGTTGGAGGACCTTGTCAACACGGAACTCAGTTGGTCTCTTCTTTAAGTGACGGCCTTCATTCAGTTGAGCGATGAAACCGTATTGGCCCGGAATCACCTAACCAACATAAGCAAGGGTTTGGCACCAAAGCCCGAATATAGCAATTGATTAATTATCATGTTGTACAATCTTGACTTCAAATTCAAAAACTAGCCACCAACCAAACTAAACAGACATACCTTAGTTTCACAAGCAGTGACGTCATACCGGAAGAGTCCCCTTCGCATGCGATCTTCCCACTGAAAACATGAAAAGGAAAGAGAAATAAGCCTCTAGACCGATAATTACACCATATAAAAGAAATCAACACTAACATGGAATTCGGTTCCATGTTCTTCACTTGCTTAAATCACTGACATTACCTGTCCAAGAAGAAGACAATCAAGGAATTGAATCGGAGCCTCCCCAGTATCGTGTTCGATCGCCTCCTCGTTAATCTTGTCAACCCTCTTAAACGCATACAAGGGGAGCTTAGCACCTATCCAAGCGAACACACGAAAACAAGAGAATAAGAATAAACCACTCATCCAAACAAAATTTACTCTTTCAATTATACATTCACCATCTAACATAAACAATTAACCAAGCACCTCGAATGCAACAGCTCTGAAGGCAATTCCGACCGCAACCGCCCACCCGTTGGGCACCATCTTCAACCTCCTCCTTCTGGTAATTGGAGACAATCGTCGGAACCCTCTTAATCCTCAACATAATCTCCATATAGTTGCTAGTGCTGTTCATTATAATACTTATTCTTAATACAAAGTCTTCTACCTAAACAACGAGAAGAGAAGAGCCACCGCCGGCGAGGAAGAGGAGATCGGAAGGGCTGCCTCCTTCGGAAGGCAAAGCGCCACGACCACCGTGCGGCGAAGGTTTGGTCACAATCACACAAGACCTGCGTCGTACACCTCGGACATGAAATCGAGGCCGAGTTAACCCGTGTATAGCCGTGATGTCTACAACTTGTTTAACTATGGGTTTTACCCCGTTTCACCAAAAAGACAACTTTCGCAAAGTTCAGATCGAACAAGAAGTATCCAGATCGTAAAGAGCAGGAAGAAAGAGGAAGAGCAGCGAGTTATGGAGATATCAGGTTGATTTGGAAAGCAAAAGGCAGGTGGGAATGTTAAGTCATGTAGGATATGGAAAACGGGAAGGTGACTTTTATATATATGCCTGGGGAGAGAAAGAGAGAGTGAAGAAGAAGAAAGCAATTTGGTGGCTGTGGCTATGGTTTTGCTGGTTGTCTCTTACGATTACGCTGTATGGGGTCTGGCCGGAAAGGGACCACGCAGGCGTACGGATCAGCAATGGACCAGGGCCACAATCTCTCTTTCCGCCTGTCCTACACAATCGCTTTCTTTCTTTATTTCCTTGGTGGAAATTTTTTATATCAACTTTGGATTTACTCCCGGTAAATTAGAATATGCCAACTCCTTTAATTTAACCAATTGAATCTTCTTCACTGCCAAGTTCTCATTGAAGTCTTCAACTATTGGACTTCTTATCTTATAGAATAATATTTTTCCAATGTTATAATGAATGTGATTATACTTTGTAGAGAAAGTTGAAATAATTAAATATAGTTAAATTTAAATTACTTTTAATTGTTACGAATAATAAGTTAAATCTTAATATACCAAAAAGTTGTAATCAAATATTAAACAAATTAATTATTTACATGTCCATATTTAAATACAAATTTTAAGTTTCAATACAATAACAAATATCAAACTAAAAACTCTTATATTTCATATATTTAAGACCCTAAATGTTTGATTTAAATTCCTTATAAACTTCTACTGAAGTACCCCTCTTCAAAAATCATAAAAAGATAAACTAGTATCAATTATCCTTTGACGGAATATAATAAATAAAATATAAAATTACTAACAATCATCTACTAATAAATACGAATTAAAGAAAAATATAACATTAATTTATAGCAATCTTATAATAATTACATATATTTAATAAATATGATATTTTGCTTTGTTCTATTATTTAAGAAATTTTTATCTAACTTGGACCCACATTACAATTTAAAAAATAAATATTATCTTTAAGATGTAAACACCATCTTCAACCTTTCATTGCCATGTGGTGGCAAGAATTTGAACTTCCAAAATTCTCTCTGTGATAAGTTTTGTGCGGGAAGTGTTTTATGATGAACTCCATAATTTAATGGTCCAAAATCCTGGTGATTCTGACCCACCCACCTTCCCATATGTGGTATATGTACTTGGCAAGTTGCCAATTTGAGACTGACCGGACCCTCCAATTAGCCCATGCTCTCATGTTCCCTGTTGCCTATTGGAATAGTGGCATGGTTTACCCGAGGCCGAGGAAGGCTCAAGGTGATGCTTTATGCTTACGCACTTGTATTTTGTAGGCTTTTCTCTTTACTGATTAATTCATTGGCATGTCGTTTATCGTTAGGAAATTTCCTCACCCGACAAAAAGGCTGCGATGGATTCGAAAATCAAAAGGTTTTACGTAGCTGGAAACTTCGTTGCTTTGTTTCTCCTACTTGCGTCACAAGAAATGATGGGAAATTTCCTGAACCCAACATCGTTCATAAAGAAATAGAATGGTCAAACGAAAAAAGTGACTATTTATTTTTCTTTCATTTTTTATTTTTGAATTTTAAAATAGTTTAGAAATAGAAATAAAGTTAATTTCATAATAAATCTAAATTTTACTGTATTTTTTAAAAAAATTAAATTAAAATTTGAAAAATTAAAATCAAAGTTATTATTCAATAAATAAAATTTTCTAATTAAATTTTTAATTCTTACTATGAAATAATATATAATTTATTAATCCAATGTGACTCAAATATGAACTCTTCAAGATGGGACGCACCACCCTCGAGAGTTTATATAGTATTAACATAGGGTTTATATAGTATTAACATTAAATAGTGAATAGCAGTCACATGGATCAGCTCATTGCAGGTGAGCTCAAGACCCTTGATTGGCTCAGGTCCTGACTACATATTTGGGCATCACAATAATCTTCCCCACGATTAATTATTTAATGTGGGTGCTAGGTTAGGATTGTTAACGTCAGAAGACATTTTGACCCTATTTGGCAATCAGCGGATTGTAATAGCTGTTAGCTGATTATATCAGCAGTTAGCTAACAGCAGATTAATATAGCTGATTTGACCAGCGGATAACTTCAGCTGTTTATTTAAAGATGCTTGGTTAAATTAACTATTTAGTATTAACTGTTTATGTGTAAAATGATTTATGAGGGCATGACTTAAAAAAAATTATAAGGACAAAGCAGGGGGGGAAAGATGATCAGTTGAAGTTTTCCAGAAAGAAGAGAACAAAAAGCTTACCTACTAGTATCCTCGTCAGTTGATTTACGTATGCATCACAATACAACTACTCTTCCAAATCAAAGAAAGGCCAATGTCACGAAATAAAGTTAAATTTCCATTTATCAGAATATTATAAATTTTCTTCTTTATCAGGTGAGAAAGAAGGAAGGGAGAAGATAAATTTATCTTTATCTCTATCTATCTCTTGAATAATTTGTAATAAAATTTTTGGACACAATTATCTTTTTATCCCATAATTTTAGCCGCTATTTGAAAACGCTCCTATTAGGAGCATTCTCTAAAACAACGGATTAGATTCGATTCGCTAACTTAATCCGCTATTTACCAAACAAAATAATTAGCTGTTTAATATAGTCAAACAGCTAATTTCCTCCAAAATACTAAAAAATGACTGAAACGCTATTTATCAAACGGGGGCCTTTACCCCATTTGTGTTTCACCTGCCTTTTGCATCTAGCCTAAGAGCATGGTTTAAGCATTCAAGATCAACATTATCCCAATTTAGATTATCTCAGCATTCATCCACCACATTCAGCCAAAACATGGACTGGCTGGTTGTATCTTTTCTGCAGTAATTATGCTTTAATTGTAAGTTCAAATTATGAGGTAAAAGATGCCATCTATCTTCATATTGCACAGTCAATTAATCTATAGTGCAAAGTTTCAAGAAGATTTGCAGGAGGAAAAGGTTGACAGTAACTCCAATATTTTAGCCAAGTTCAGATGAGCAATTTTATTCAAGTATTGGTAAAACTATTATAAGTAATTTTTTAGGGTAAACTACATAGAAGTCCTCTGTAATTGAAGAAAAAAAAATTTGTCTTAAAGTTCGGTTTAAAAATGAAGACGAAACTCATATAGTATGAACATCAAATATAGACTGATCAAATATCATTAATATGATAATATAACTCAATTTTTAAACTCGATCTGAATAAATTAAATTTAACTTAAATTAATTATTAAAATACATTATTTATTTGTGTCAAATTCAATTATTTCAATTCAAGTTTAAAAATTAGAGAAATTTTTTATGATTTCTTAAACTATACGAGAGATTTATCTCTTTTACCTAACTGTTTAATTTAAAAGTTAAAAAAATATTTAAGAATCTTATATAAAAATTCTCACATTTGTATGTCAACCTAATAAAAACGCTATCTCCAACAACCATACTCATGAAGTTTCAATTGAATCCAACTCAAAAATTATTCACAAAACATCACTGTCGTTAGTTGCACATTAGTTGCCTAATATCGGGGAGAAACAAATGCCAAATGCCAAGTATTGAGTGTATACATGAAATATGATATTTTTGCAATAAACAATAGAAAAGAATAGACAGCTCAACAAATACTCTGTTGTAATTGTCTTCCTTAAGTTTCTATGTCAAACAACCAAAATGATCAGGGGAATTAGGCTTCAACAGGATTTACAGATTGAAGAAGATGGGAAAGGAGCATAAAAATCTAGCACTTGCTGCAATAATTATTTGCCTAGTTGTTGCACTTCTGCAGACCCTATCATCTCCATTTGAGTCATGTAAGTCCATTAGCAAATATTGATAGTTAGGCCAATGATGTGATGAGCAATATGTATTTCTCTGGTGACTTGGCTTTGTTTGATAATGAAGGGAAACTAAGATTAACAAATGGGAGAGATACTGTTCATGGAGAAGATATCTATGCAGAAGTGAAAGAGGAAAAGCTTATACAACCTTTAACAAGATTGGTAAGAGGTCAGTTCTCCTTCCATTAACACCATAATAATTGTTTCTTCAAATAAAACTTATGAGTTTCATTTTGACTACAGGTGAAGACAGAATTCAACTCGAATCAACTGGTTTTTCCTGCCATTCTGATCTTCACACAGACTTGTGTGTTGCAAACAAACCAGTCAGGATAGACAACAATGGATTATCGGTTTATATTACAGGCTTTGAAGCCAAAGATGAACAGAAAATAAAGCCATACGCAAGGAAAGATGATCCGACTGCCATGGAAAGAGTTAATGCTCTTCAGATAATTCATGGAAGCACTACACCACCGCCTTGTCATTACACGCACAACGTCCCTGCAATAATTTTCTCTTCAGGTGGCTTCACAGGAAACCTTTTCCATGAAATTAATGAGGTTATTATTCCATTGTTCCTCACAAGCCGCCATTTCCAATCCCACCTACATTTTGTCATCACTGATTTCAAGCCTTGGTGGGTCAGCAAATACAGCAAGATTATATCCTACTTGTCTCATTACAAGGTCATAAATCCTGCAGCTGATACAGATGTTCATTGCTTTCCAGGAGCTGTTATAGGACTGATGTACCATGACAATCTAGCCATAAACAGAACTGAAATTCCTGGAGGTTACTCAATGTTTGACTTCAGACATTTTCTCAGACAATCATACAATTTGAAGATCAAGCACGTCTCGGAAATTGAAAAACCGGTGCTTGTCATGATATCTAGGAGCAAATCCAGAAAGTTCCTGAATGAAATTGAGATGGTGGAAATGATGGAGGAACTAGGATTTCAAGTCATAACAGTGAAGCCTAACAGGATGTCAAATTTAGATAAATTTGCAGAGGTACTCAACTATTGTAGTGTCATGGTTGGAGCACATGGAGCTGGTCTAACAAATGAGGTATTCTTGCCCGATGGCGCAGTAATGGTACAAGTGGTGCCACTGGGGCTAGAGTGGGCATCAGCAAACTACTATGGTGATCCAACAACAAAGATGGGAATAAACTACTTGGAGTACAAAATTGAAGCAGAAGAGAGTTCTCTATTGGATCAATACGGTCGCGATCATCCAGTAATTGCTGATCCTAAATCCATATTCTTGCAAGGATATTATGCTGCCAGGTCTGTTTATGTTGATGGTCAGAACATGAGGATTAACGTTGTGAGGTTCAAGGAGACACTTGTTCAAGCAATGAAACTTGTTGGACGATAACCTGGAATTAGAGACACCATGCTGCATGATTTGTCTTGGAAGTACGATGCAATTCACAGTTGAGCAATTCAGAGCAAGGCATGGTACCAAATAGTCGATCGTCCGAGGAACATCATGTAATTAGAAATGTCTTTCTTTTGTAAGAACTACTAGTTCAAAAATCCAACCAAAAGTCCAACAACACAAGCTGATACTCTGCGAGCCAAAAATATCAATCAAGTGAATCTTGTAGTAGAGAAATTTCCAGTACATAATAGAAGGTAATGTTGATTAATTTACAGGTAAAAACATTAAAGGTGTTATAATGTCGCTGTTAATAGTTCTAAATGCTATTGCTGTAAAGGTGCAAAATAATCATGTCCTTCATATATGATACAGCTGTTTAAGTATTGTTATTTTGAGTCTTAATTCCTTTTTTTTTGTGTACAACTTTCAGTTCAATTTAAGAGATTTCTTTATCTTTTGTATTCAGGTATTTTTTGTCAGATTTAGAGGTAAAAAGAATTAAAATATATATATATAAATTGAGGAGCAGATAGAAAAACAGCAACAATATTCCTAACAATCAGACGTGGACACGTTCAATAACAACTATAGTTTTGAAAATTCAAATTCACAGTCAAATGGTTTAGAGTTGTTAAGATTTTTAAATCCTATTTTAATCAGATATGTAGAGAAATATATGAGTTGATCATTTTTTGAGTTAGAGAATTAAAACAAAGAGATAGAATCAACAAAAGGGTGGAACATTTCATATATATATATATATACACAAAAATACATTCATGTTTGACTTCGAATAGGAGTAGGAGAACTTCATTATCTTCTTTATTTTTTGTTCTTATTTTCTTTAATAGAAATTAAGGGAGATGGTTGAGTGTACTAAAGGGCCTTTAATTGTTAAGTTTTTTTTTTCTTACTTTAAAGTAATTAAGACCCTTAGAACTTTGTGTATTATGAGATGTTTGGGCTAATACAAATTATTTTATTTATTCAGATATCAATTTTTTTTGTAGGTATGGGTTATGATTGTTCTAATGCGCTTGATTAGTTTATTGATTAAAATAATTGACTATTAGATTAAATATTAAATATGTAATTGTTTAGTCCTTCAATTTTTATAGTGAGTACATGTTCATAATTTGCTACTTCAAGAATCATTAGCTCCAAGAGAAAACGTTTAACTAGATTAAATGTGAACATGGATGTTAGTATTGTCTGAATATTTGAAATAACAAATTAGAAATAAGTAATCTAATTAACCCTTATTATTTAGCAGTCTTCAATATAAAATTTAATTAAACAATATTTTTAAGAAGAAAAAAAAAAGAACAAACTCAGCAAGACAACACTTATGTAGTTACATTTAATTTAGTTAAATATTCTTCCTATGAGTTAATGATTGATGACGTAGCAAATTATGAACCGTTCGGTGCTACAAAGATTAAAGAGACTGAAGACTCATATATTCATTATTTAGCAGTTGATGAATTCAATCAACAAACTAATCAACACATTAGAAATCAACTGAAACAATCATAAC
Organism: Erythroxylum platyclados; assembly: GCA_027563515.1. NCBI lineage: Eukaryota > Viridiplantae > Streptophyta > Magnoliopsida > Malpighiales > Erythroxylaceae > Erythroxylum > Erythroxylum platyclados. The sequence continues at coordinate 26,953,050 of JAOQMM010000173.1, forward strand.
ACATAAGCATAGAACAATAATTCAATATTTGAATAAATAAAATGATTTGCATTAAAACTCAAATAATACACAAAATTCTAAAGGTCTCAATTCTTTTCAACTAAGAAAAATAAACTCAACCATTAAAGGCCATATTTTGTCACTGATTTCTGTTGACGAAAAGAAGCACAGAAAATAATGAAGAAAATGAAGCATAGAACAATAATTCAATATTTGAATAAATAAAATGATTTGCATTAAAACTCAAATAATACACAAAATTCTAA
>JAOQMM010000173.1:26960446-26973476 GCA_027563515.1 Erythroxylum platyclados
CGATCTTATATAGTTGAAATGTACAATAATTAAAAAATTCAACTGGTTTGATCGGTTCAATCATAAAAATTTTAAATTATTCAACTTGTTTGATTCAGTTTTCAACTTTTCAGTTCGATTATTTACTCTTGTTGTTAAAAATCGATAAATTTATTAACTAATAAGTTATTATAAACCAAAATGAATCAATTAATTCTTATTTAACAATGTCTTTTTTTAATTAAATTTCAAATTCTTCAATCAGTAAGGATAATCTCTTTCAATCATATTTCGAAATTTTAATTTTATTCAATTTTTAGTCGATTTTATAACGGTCTAATACCGGTTGAACCTTTTAAATCTTAAACCTCTTGTCTTATCTATTTAACTTTCGGTTCAGTTTTTAAAATATTACTTTAGGTGATTTTATCTCTTTGTTTTAATTCTTTAACATAAAATTTCCATCTCACATATTTCTCTACAAATCTGGTCATAATAGGATTTAAAAATCTTAATAACGCTAAACTATTTAAATGTAAATTTGAATTTTGTAACATATAACTGTTAATGACTGTGCTCACATCTGGTTGTTAAAAACACTATTCTTAATTTTCTCCTATTTATTTAAGAGAAATTGAGCATTTTAATTCTTTTTAACTCCAAATCTACTAAATATGAATAAATTCTTTAAATTGAATAAAAAATTGCCCCTAATAAAAGAAAATTAAAATTCAAAATAGTAATTTCTAATAGCTCTATCAATATAACTTTCTCATCCTACAATGGTCATATGATCATTAACACAGAAAGTTTTCTGCTTCCTTATTACTATTCTAATAAGGAGTTAGGAGTTTAAAAAATTGAATAACTTTTTTAACGAATATACTCAATTAACAATAATCAATATAAATAAGGATGAGAAAAATGTTTCATATAAATCAATTAAAATTTTGAATAATAATTTAAAAAGAATATGAAAGAGAGAATGCAAAATAATTTATAATGATTCAGCAAACAACCCTTATCTATATCTACTCCCAAGATTCTTCTTAGCATTCGACTATACTTCTTTCAAAGAGAAAAGTAACATTTGTATAATCTTTCTCAGTAAAGAGGAACTCTTCTTACAATTTTTTCTAAGGCGAAATGAAACTTCAATCTCACTAGGATCACCCTCAAGTGCAATAATATATTCCCCAAACCAAATATTATTACTCCAAGTTTCTTACTTCATGACTTGATAACTCCAAAATAACTCACTCATATAAATATATCCCAATGATGCTCAAATGATTGAAAAACACCTTGAAATGTGTGTATATAACATTCAAAATCTTCTTGATTTTAAAACCAATCAAAAAACACTTATTTATAGTGTTTTAGGACCCCTACTAGTCGGTGAAGTTAAGAACTAGCTGTTATAATGGCTATATACAATGCACTCGTCAACTAATGTGCATTAAAAGCTCCAAATTCACTAGGAGTTAAAACATTAGTTAATTAATAGGCATATTGGTCGAACAATCTGACATGTTATTCAACTAATGCATTAACCAATACTACAAAAAAAACAAAAAAACTCATGGTGTATTAAATTTAACAGCTTTAACCTATATTGGCCAACTGTTAACCAATATAGGTTGAACAATCACCATAAAAACATGATTTTAATACTTTTGAATACTCAAACTTAATTTTGTTAATGCAATTATGAATCAAATTTTTCAAAAATATTCCCTAAATTTTATTTGAAAGATCATAAGAAGTTATAATAAAAGCAAAAGCTTAAGTGCCTCTAGATAAAAGTAAAAACTCATGCAATAAAGTGAAATAAAATGATTACTCATGTTGAACCTTTAGGGCATCGAATTAACAAAGAAAGATTACAAATAATATTATAAACTAAAGAATGAACTCGATCAGACTTGATCTTCATTTGTTTTTGATTTGATCTTCATTTTAGCAGTTGTAAACTTCAACTACTCTTTAGCAACTTTATAACATATCTTCTTGAGTATATGACTTTAATTTGTTCTTACATTACTTTTCATCAAAATAATAAATTTATTAATAGTAATTATGTTTTGTTATCATTAAAACATCTATTGGAACATTCCTTGGTTCAATAATATCTTCATTAATACTAACATTAGTTTCATAAGAAATTGAAGCTTTACTACAATATTTGTATGCTCATTAACGTCATCGTAAACACTATAAATTCCACAATTAGTAATTTCACCATCACTTGCATTAGTAGCATTAGGCACATCATCATCATTCTCATTTAATAATATAATGTTTTCTTCATTATAGCGTGTATCATCTACATTATTCACTTTCACAACAAACATTTTATTCTCTGTGTAACCATGTCTTCTTCTCCACATTTTGTTTGAATCACATTACCACCAATCTCATCATCCACATTATTTGCTTTTGAAGCTTACATGCATTATATTCACCCTCAAAATAAATCTCCGCTCTTTCATTATTTAAAACAAAAAAATATTATGCCATTTAGTTTGCTATAATCTTTAATCTCAACTAACCCACTTTTTTGGAGTGTATATATTGTCTACATGACGCCTTATTTAACATATCACGTTAATTATGTTTAGCAATTCTAAACTAGCATAAGTTGTTTAGGTCAATATCTTCTACTAAAAATTTCCTCTCACCAATGTAAATATTTGAGTTATTTATGTCAATTTATCCCCCATGGTAAAATAATATTACTTTTTTTATGAAATTCTATATCCTAGAAAATAACAAAATAAATAACAATATTACCCTACATATGGTCAGACTTTTATTTTCAAATTCATAAGAGGGGACTCCCACTTTCCAAATCGATAACCCTTAGGGATGTCAAAAGTAAAAAACCGACGTTGTTTTTTACTTTTTTAAAAAATATATAAGATGGGCCGGTTGGCAGGCCAGGTCGGCTAGAAGTGGCCTAAGCCATTGACATGCCTAATAACCCTCCCCCCAAAAGCCACTCCTTACTCTAAGTTCTCAATGAAGACCAAACAACATTTCATTTGGTCATTCTTTATTTTTAGAATTTCTGAATTCTTTATTCAATTCTCACAATTACCTCCTAAATGAAATGTTAAATTCTTGAATAATCTACTTCTCAAATGATGAATCCGTAGTATCTTAGACTTCATAAGGGATTGACTTGTATATGTCTCATTGCATCCTTTTATATTTTCACTTGATAGATTTACTTTCAACTAAGAGTAAATTCATAAATTTAGCCTTCTTGGTTACGTGTTTATAAACGTGATGTCGCTTTTATATTTTTCATAGTCGAATTTTAATTTTTTTGTAGCATAGTCACCCAGTTTTTAACATTCGAGATTAAATTAGGAAAAATAAAAAGAGCAATAAGCTTTTATTTACCAAAATTAGAAGTCACTAATCAATTTATTACAAATCAGAACCTTCTTTTCTTTGTAATATTTAAATAGCCCTACTAAAAGACAACATTACCCTTGGTAAGATTACATCCTCATACAACATAGTCACATTGGTATAATGATGCAATTACACTATACTTGTCCTTTGGCAAAACGAGAGCAAGGGATGTTTTGCACATTTTATACTCTTGTTTAAAGGAGGAGTCTACTCAACTACTCCCTATAAATTAATCCATTATTACCGACGTCAAAACATATTGCCCAAAAGAAAATCCTCAACTCCTCTCCTACATTTCCACAAATTAAACAACTTGAAATGATAAGAGAATTGTGTACATACATCAGCACTGCATATGTACAGCCATGTCCACAGTTAAGCTAGCTTCCATGGCAAACCAATGATCACATTTCCAAACTCTGTTTAATTCTTGTGTTGACTGATGAGGCCAATAGAGATGATGTTGGTAGTAGGAATAGGATTAACAATTGACTAGGTGAGAACTCTGAACGGATTAATCTGCTTAGTTCACCAGCATATGATCAAAGCCTCCTCCAGCCTGAAGTGCTGGAACCCTACTCACTCCAACATTATGAAGCAGCTGTTGCAGCCATCGCCTTGTTGTCAGATCATCCTGGAAGTGGTATTAGAGAAGGCAAATTACACTTCTTGTAAGAAATTTTGAGACTATGCAATCTAAAATCACAGATTAATTGTTATATGAGCACTGCTTACACGAAGACAACTGCTGAAAGTGCCATCTCTCAACATATCTGGCAGGCAACTTCTCAGAGCATCACAGGCCCTGAATACCAAATACCAAAGCATATATTTAATTGAAAAACACAATCATTCAAATGAAAAATAAAAAAACACCATTGTAGATCAATGAATCAAGAAGAAAAAGAATGCAAAGAAGAGATGCAAAAAGGAGAAACATGAATTTGGAAGAGACTTTTAAGATTCAACGCGACGTACCTTGGATTATCTGACAGTCGAAGATAACATCTGATAATGTGTTTCAACAACCGATTTGAATGTTGATCAGCAAGTGATGTAACCATGTTCCCCAGGACTCGACCTACTGCAAAGAATCGTTCTGCTGTAGTACAAATATAGTCCAACCCCACATCATCTAACAGAATCTTTTGAACTATAAATGTGGCAACCTGTCATCAAAGGGAACAAGACTAAGATATTCATCATCCATAGTCCATCAATATTTGTACACGGATCAACCAGGTTTTTGATATGAGAGCAAACAAAAGATAAATTGAAAATAAGCTAGATTTTCTGTTTCAGATCTCACGATCTTGAGATAAAATTGAGGCCAGCAATAGAACTCAAGATAACAATGTTCTTGCAGCTAATTGTTCATCACAAGAGATAAATTGATGAGCATTTCAATCATATTCATGGGGACATGGGTCAAGAAAAAGCCAAGCATGTGCCTGAAAATGATTCAAGTTGAAGTGAAAATAATTAAGAAAAAGGCAAATGTACTCAACTGTTTTGGACAATTCACTGCCCATTTCCATGGTCCGAAGACATAGTGGAATAATCTCAGTTGATAGAAGAAAACTTATAACCTCTGTGTCATCAACCTGGTAAAGAAAAGAATAACGTAACTGAGTTCCAGTTAACCTGATGTAACCTTTCGTGCACATAATTTTCGAAAGACAAGACAAATTTTTCATTAGAATATGATGTTTAATGAACCAAAGAAAATGGAAGGAAAAACACATTCCACCATTAAGTGGAAAGGAAGTGAAAAGGGAACAGATTGAGCAAATGCTGGCGATGATTGAGTACCTTCACTAGGGCTCCAATGACACCTAAACCGGTAAGCCTCAAATACTCAAAAGGCCTTGACTTGCTAGTTGTGTTAAGAAAAGGGTACAGATATAAAGGTATATGAGCTGCAAAGAGGAAGTGTTTAACATATTAGTTTGAGGTACATGATCTCACTGGAGAAGGCTTAGACAATCCTTTCAAAGAACAATATCTAAGGATATTCTGCAACCACAAAGGAACATTTTAGTTTCTTAACCGATATAGATCTGAGAACAGGATGAAGAACCCTACCATTCAGAAACAACATCCTTGTGTCTGGATGAGATGCCACACACTGTATGTACATGAACATTAAGAAACATCAATTCTAATGAATCAAGATTACTTTACAATGTAAACTGCATATGTACACACAAACAAGAAAACAGAGAAAACATCAGATATGTTAGCAAATTAGTGTCTGAACCATCACACTCGTCATAGCAGAAAATGTCAAAACATAAAATGTGGAACTGGTATCCATAATACTTTCAAGCATAAATGTAAGGCCCATGAATATCAACTTGAGTAAGGTGATAAATGAATGTTACGTAACAAGTCATTGTTGTTATTAGATATGTATATATATGGTAGAATGGTGTATATGTCTGTGTATTATGAAAGGTTGAATAAGATATTGATGTTGTTTGAGATGTTCTCATTAATGAGTGAAAGAACTATAGACTTGAAAGAGAATTATATGCTAATATAAGGTGATTTTTGTGGGTGCTAGGATAAGGCAATTTTAGTATTCTTGATGTCAAAGAGGAGATATGTGAGGTTCGATGGTGTCAAGTTGAGAGAAGTCTAGAAAAGTAACTTACTAGTTCAACCTCAGGGTCTACTAAATTGTTGTTTGCTATTTTAAACATAACTTTCCCTAAGAAGACTGGAGAGGAGACTTGAGTAGCATTGGAATGTTAAAAGGACCTATATTTCGTAAGAAATGACCAAATTCTAATTTGGCCTCCTTGTTAACCCCAAGGCAAGATTAACTACTGTTTAGGTGATTCGTTGTAGATGGCAAAACAGAAATGGTTTTTTCCATTAGCTGTGTACAGGAGGTTAGCCCCTGTATTACTAATTATAAATAGATTGCTTCATCCAAAAACTAAAGAGGATCAGTTTTTTAAACCCTGGAGAGAGAAGGATTTTCAGAAAGCAGGGGCTCATGGGACATGAATTAAGAGGGAAACTTGAATATTTCACTTAGATCTTAGTGGATCTTCAAAGATCTTCGAAGACTAGGTAAGAAATAGAAGATTTGAAGTTAAGACATTAAAAGTGTGCTGGTTAGAAGTCAAAATTTTACATATGGCATTAGCATACTTGTTTGATAAACAGTTTATTTATGTATTAAAATTATGAAGAAGATGTATTGCCATTGTCTTAGTTATTGTATTAAAATTATAGAAGAGATAATATTGATTTTATCTGATGAAACATTTCAAGTTTTAAAACCAATTTGATGAATGAGTATTAAGACTGAGCTAACAGCCTTAATCATCAATAGGCAAAATAGCAATGAGTGATAATTATGAGGCAAAGCAGTGACAATTAATTACATTGAACCCTTAACACTCAACTTCATCTAAGACATGAGGCATGTCAGCAATATAGTTCCTTCAAAGGAACTAGGAGAGCTTCTCCTCTCAAATCATAAAAGAACACATACATAAACAAAAGAACGTAAAAGGCAAAGATAACTGAAGAATTATAATATAATATACAATGGATAAGAAGGAAAGAGAATATTTGACCTGCAGAAGAGCAAGAGCATTGCAAACACGATTTGATTGTACCGGACTCAGGGCTGGTGGTGATAAAACTGGGTATATCGAAACTATCTCCTGGAAGTGAGAAATAAAGATGCAGAAAAACAAAAGTCAAGTGTCTGAATCTAAGTTAAACTCTCATACAAACACTTGGGCTCAAATTGCCCATTCCGCCTAAACAAGAAATGAAATGCATTATCTCAACAACAAAAGGTAGAGAAGGACCATTCTATTAAACCACCAAGTAGTTTGAACCAATAACAAACTCAATTTAGACCTTAAGACAACTGTCATTCCTCATCCTATCATGCGGTAATCCACAATTTTTTAGTTTCTTGTCAGCTTGGATATGAAAATTGTAGAAACTAAGAGTACTTTCTAACATTGATAAGGATCTAACCTTTTGCATAATTTCTATGAAATCAAAAATACTAGAGTATGGAAAAACACAAGATTGAACCAAACACGGAAAAGTGGGAGACTGTAAATAGGCAACATTACTATAAATAGCAAACCTGTAGCAAGGCTGCAATGGTACCAAAAGAATTCCACAATAATGGAGCCAAATCTTGAAATAATTCTCTCTTCTGAAAAAATAAAGACAAGAAAAAAAACAAGTTCATTAGGCATACCTCTATGAGTGCAGCAATAGTACCAATAGAATTCCACACAAAAGGAGCCAAATCTTGAAATAATTTCTTGTTCTAAAAAATAAACAAAGGTAGATACTAGTTTACAATTGAAGCACACATATTAACAGCCAAACTTCAAAGCCGCTTAAGGAAATAAATTTGAAATAATCTCACAGACGACGATGATTACTACAGTTTGTAGACAACTTTAATTCACAATCTACGTATGCAGACCTTTACTTCACTTACATAACCACAAACAGATCACTTGTAGGTTATAGGGAAAGATGGGTTACTCTTAGTAGAATATAGGTGCCAATAGGGCATTCTTGGTTGGGCTCCCTGTTTTATCTAGTAAAAAGATATCAACATTACCCTTTACAACTATTTGTTTAATTTAGATCCACATCCTATGCGAGTCTTGCTAGCAAATTAATTATAGTTAAATCTCAGAATAACATTCATCAAAGTAAATCTTCTATAAGGATTAGGTTGAGTTCAGATTATATGGCGGAACAACATCAGTTGATAGCTTTGGAAACACAAAATCCTTAAGATACTATTGATATGTATGCCATGGAACATTAACTAAGTTGTAGGATACAACAATGCTTGATAGACCCACAGGTGATTCATTGAAGTCCTTCAAAATGGAATACATCAATCTCAATAAAAGAGATGGCATAGACATCTCAAACTCCAGTAAACAAGGGATTATTATATAATCTACTGTTAATCTAGAAAACAAAAACTGATAATGCAAAAGAACTCAAACCCAAATCCAGCAAGAAAAAGCCACCAGTGATTACCTCTCTTACCTGTTCTAGTATATGAAAATGATATGGCCAAGCCAAAGCTAACAAATAAAATGCTTATACACAGTCAGTTTATAAGTCGAAAGAATTTTACTAGCCACTAATTGGTGTGATATTTAATGCAAATTATCGTTCTTACCCCAGTTTACAACACAATGCACAGAACCAGAAACTGAAAAACTTATTGAAATCAAACATAAAAGAAAGAAAAAGTTCTGTAACTAGTTACAAACTTTCAAGAATCAATGTTTATAAAGAAAAGCTACGGACTTTCTATAATATACAAACACATATCCAATCCCTAAATCGCAAACGTTGCTCATACCCAATTCCCCTATAACAATAAGAAAAGGCAAAAATTAAACAATAAAAGAACTAACTTCCCAAACAAGATTACAATCTGACAAAATTGCTGCAAATCTTTACCGCTCAGTTTCATTTCCCAAGAGCGAAATGTTGACAGAAGTTCGAAAAGGCTCGTATTCTCACCTTAGAAAGCTCCAGAAGGGCGTTTTCTCGAAGATCGGGGTTACTTAGCTCAAGAACCAAATGCTCTGCGGACGCCATCTTCCGGTCCTTGCTCGCCGGAGCTCCTCCAGCGGGGGATGGAACAGGGGCGCTGGACCCGCCAAACGCTGCGTTCATAGAGAGGGATTGAGGGAGATTCGTCATTTTTTACCACCAAAGTTCTCAACTTTTTTGTTTCACCTTTCTCGCAATTAGTTCATATGGCTGCTGGAAGAGAGACAGAGTAGTAATCTAGGTGCGACTGCTGTTATGTACGAAGACAACCGATGTACTATATAATAAAATTTAGCAAAATCTCCAGCTCTCTGATTCCCTTAATCCTATATGTAGGTCATTATAATTTGTAATTTCAGAATTTATTTAATAGAATCAAAATTGTGAGAGATTAAGTGAATTTTTAAATGAGGTTCATTAAGGATGACAAATATAACCCGACTCGGTTATAAGCCTCGACTGGTTGACCCGATCGGACGGGATTTAACAAAATAATGATCGTTCGTTAAATTGTTTTTAAAAAATATTAGGTTGGATCAAGTCAACTCTTCTCGTCCGTGGTCTATTGGGCACTAGTTATTTATTAATTTTATATTTTAGAAATTATGGTAACTTAATTATATATTTATTTTTATAATGAACTGATATGAAAATTAAAGCTCACGTATAACGTATAATGTAAGGTGATGTAGCATGTCACCTTACATTAATAATGTTAACAAAAAGATTAATATTTGACTATTTTTAAAAAATTCAAAATTAAAATATTTTATTGTCACCTTTTAAATTTCAATTAATTGTAAAAGTTAATAAAATTTGGATTTTTTTAATTAACCTAAATTCAAGAATCATCAAAGCAACTACACATTATAATTATTAATTATATTATATAATTATGAGAAATGTGTGAAAAGTTTAAAATATCATATTATAAATTTATAAGACTTATTTTAAAATTCTAAAATATGTGGAGAATAATTATAATAACCATTAATAGATAGATTAATTGATTGATAGTATCTTAAGTCAATTTTACTTTTTATAAATAGATGCTAATTTTCTTAACCTTTATATCATGTTTTAATTATTATAATAGAAGTTTAACTCCGTTTCTCCCACCTTTTATACAGTATTTCACTCTCTAATTGTTTAAAGAACATGTCACTCATAAGTCTTATTATCCTTACTAAAAAAAATCTTGTTAAAAACTTTTCAGTAAGCTTATTTTAAGTGGTAATGGATACAGGAGGCAAAGACTTCAACCATAATTTAGCTATATCCCTCAATATGTAAAGGAATAAACTTAAATGAATAGCATCCTCTAATGCTCTATAAACCTTGAATGTATCATAAATCTAAAAAATATTAGCCATGTGTGCATTTGGATCCTCATTTAGTGGGCCATCAAACTATACAAGGTGTTGGACCATCTCAATCATGTTAAGTTTGATCTCAAAATTATTGGATTGGCCTCCACTCTTAACCTAATAATATTAGACTTTATCCCCATAAACAAGGGTCTAGCATAATCTCCTATAATATGAGGTCCTCTTTGTCCTACAATATGTTTGGTAGCCATAACATCATTAATTACCTAAATCATAAAAGTTAATAAACAAACATAAGATCAAGAAAGAAAATTCTAAAATAAATAAATACTGAAAGAAAAAATGATTAGAATAATAAAAAATAAAATTTTCCTAATATTTTATCCTTTGGCAATGGTGATAAAAACTTGATTATGATGCATGCTTCCGATTAAAACTATCCTAAAGATCCCCTAGGCAAATGCACCTATCGTTTTTATAATATAATTTAGTGAATATAAGAGTCAATCTTGTGAGAATTATAAGTGCTAGTACGTATCTTCTTTTTATCTTCTAATCTAAAAAAATAAATGATAAATGAAAAAACAAGATTAACTAAGCCAAAATTCTCATTCAAACACAAACTAAAGCAATGAGCAACAATGAAGTAATCAAGTGATATTCAAGGTCTAAAAGTAAAATCCCTTAAAAACCTTTATGTTTAAAATTATCTTAATTCAATAATTAGCCCTAATTTCTAAAATCGGTGAGAACTTCAAATTTATAACCATAGTTTTCTTAATAAGTACAACTTCTACTCTTAAGTTGATTGATTTAAATCTCTTTCTAATTAAAACTCACAAGAATGTATTAATTAATTTTATGAATTCCCTTAATAAATTTTACTCTAACCTAGAAGATTTATATAGTCTTATTTGTAAGGTTCCATATAATTTTTATTATTCATACTATGTTCTATTCATATATATAACTTCTCACTTGCTATATAGGAAATATGAAATTGAATCAAAACTCGTAACATATTTCAATTTAAGTACAATGAGTAATCATGAGTAATTCACAATAAATTTTTTGTCGTTGTTATATTAAAGAATCATCCCAAAATAATAGTTTTATGATTAATCTCATTAAAATCTATCTCAATTTAGTTCATACTAAGGTAAAGAAGATTAATAATAATCAAGAAAAGAATAAGATTAAAGAAACCATTCTCAAAATTGTTAAAATCTTGATGTTCTCTGGTTGAATCTTAGTGTAACTACCTTATTTCCTCTAAGATTGTTCCTTTATTGTCTTAAGATACTTTAGTTCATCTCCTAATGACTATTATATGCTCCCTTGGTTTAATTCCCAAAAGCTCCTTTTATTATCACGACATCCTAAAAAATTTCAAACAGTCTTACCTAATATAAGTCTGTGTTCTTCATTAAAATTTGTGCTAAAACTTCTTTAAATTGGCTTTAACCTGTCCAAATTCCTTCCTTCTTTCTTAGGGAACTAAAACAAGGTCTATAAACAAAATATAGGCCATATTGAGTACCAAATCATTTAAATAGAAGCAAATACTCTAAAAATCATGTTAAAAACATAATTTGATTAGCACTTATCACATATCATATGCTAACTCAATTGTTATGCCTTATTTTCACACAAGAAGAGCTTTTTATCCTTTGTATATTCAAAGTATAACTCTCAATTACATCGACATCTAAAGAAGATTTGCAAATGTATACATGTCAAATTCATAATTGATATAATCTCAAATCATCTTATCTGAGATGTGAATTTTATAGATTATAGACGCATCCGTCAAAATTGCTTTTTAAAACAAAGCTTATTAAGTAAACCCAATTGGAAATGGGTTAAATAAAAATCAAGTAGTAAATATCAAGGACTCAAGTTTAATTGGGTACTTATAATATATTAATTTCTTTACCTTGTAGGTCAATATCAAGTGGAATTTATTAAATTTCAACTATCAGTATCACCTCTATTAATATCAAGTGAGAAATATCAATGATATCTATAACAATTTATTTCAAAAATAAAATCACCATGACCTTTCATACATGAACTAAGTAAGAAAATTGGTATCAGAAGACCGATTATTAAATCAAGTGAGGAAGATAATGAGGTAACCATTGGTGGTGCATAAAAAGAGGCATACACTTGCTTCAACAGATCTACCCTAATTCAGAAGTTTCTGGAGTATCCTTTAGACAAGAGTTTACCCTCTAAAGGAAACTCACCGAATCGTTACCAATTTTGTTATTGTTGTGTTCTCTATGATATCGTTTAATGACTAGAGTATTTTTGTGATTTTCACGACGTCGTTTGGTTGTTTACTTGGAGTTTATCCTATTGTCATTTTTAGCTTTGCCTTGATGTAGGAGAAGCTTTGAATTTGTATTTATATCTCATTTATTTCATTAAATTTTTTAACTTTTCACATTGAATATACCACAAGAATTAAACATAGCACCAATTACTGAGGGTATAAAGGTATCCAAGGTGAAGCCTCGGTCATGACTATGCTTAGAGTAGCAGAATTTGATATGCAAGATGCCCTGGAACACACTGCCTTTTAAATTTCAAACCAACATATTTTCAAATGAAAAGCACTTTATAACTTCTTACTACTTCATGAGGTGGTTTTTAGTTGTGCTTTGCTAATCCAACAGAGTAAATGACTTGTTTGCATAGACTTTAATATGCACATCATA
>JAOQMM010000173.1:26973576-26986886 GCA_027563515.1 Erythroxylum platyclados
CAGATTAAGCATCTTCTCCAAATGGAAAACCAGAAAATAGTCTACCAGTCAAAAATTATCTGAACCTCTTCACACCCGTGTATAAATCTTTTTAAAAATTATTCATTTATTTGACAAACACTATTTATATACATTTTTCCTATATAGACTTTTTGAGAAGGGAAAAAGGTTTTTTTCCCTCTTTTGATGCTTATAACTTTATATACCTTACGCCCTTTTTGATATGTTGAAAAAAATGGGAGAGAATAATGATATTGAAGTTTGATTATTCATAAAGCATGAATTGAGGAAGGCCATGCATTGCATATTGCTTTAATATAGGAGGAGCTTAATCAATGTCGTATATTTTTTCTAATATTACAAAATATTTTCTCATCATAAAAATGAGAGAATATTAGACTAAATGAGATCCTAACCTATAGTTTCAATGATGTAAAATATATCATTACTAATAAATTTACTTTTAGTGATGTTAGTAGCTGTGTTACAATGTTATTAAGTAATATATGAAAGATCAAGTTAAATGGAAGGACAACATGAGAGAAGAAATCAGTTAAAGCAATTGAGCAATCAAAAGCTAAAGAAAATGATCAAAGTAGAGCATAATATAATTCAAGAGATTTTCAAGACAATTCAAGTCAAGTAAACAAAAAATGAAAAATGAAGTCACTCCATATGTAACAATCATTAAAATATTCTTATAACCTTATCTTTGTCATTTCAATGAATTAAGAGTTCAATCATTACATGATAATTTATACATAGGACATATTGCATATTCTTTGTCATAATCGAGAGAAAAAAATAGAAAGGTTTTAAAGAAAATAAGTTTGATCTTTAAACAAATTTGAAGGAACTTCTAAAATGATTTTTAATCAAATTTATTCAAAGAAACTAATTTTTGATATTATATATACATCAATTGGATCGAACATTGTATATCAGTTGCATTTTTATTGATTAAGCACCATTCATTAACTAGTTGAAGGGTTATGAAAGGTTAATTGGAGGGTGATAACAGACTAGTCATGTTGGGTTTAAAAAGTTGCGAAAAAGACACTTTCTTTTTGACTAGGAGTCAAACTAGTCAATAATTTAGTTGAAAGATGTCTAATTTGCTAGTTGATCTTGTCCAAAAACTAGCAATTGAAATGAGTAGTTTGTGTGTCTAAAGACTATTTGCTAATTATGGGTATAAATAGATTGTAACTGGGTTGTGAGAAGAACCTTTGGTATACTAGAAACTTGTTAAGAGGCTAAAGAGAATATCTGAGTTAATGTGTATATTGTATAGATATATTATTCTATAGTTTATTGGTGCGAGTAGGAAAGAGATACGTTACGAGAGTTCAATTTGGTCTTGAATAAAATTTTATAAAGGGTTACTGTTCATATGTGGCAAAGTAAGATAATCATAAAGATTTCTCTTCATTCGTAGCAAAGAAGATGTTATATGCAGTGGTTCTATTAACTTACAAAACGATAACGATAACGAATTCTCAATTGAAGTTAAGGAAGTGGATATAGATCAAGAGTTATTTGGTCAAATTATTATAAATCAGTTTGTCTATTTTTCTCTATTCTCTTTTATTATTATTATTATTACATTTTTTATAAAATAAATTGTACGAATTTTCTATAACTATTTATTAAAATAGAAAATTCATCGTAAGTAAATAGTGAACATACATAATTCACCTTCTTCTCGTGTTCCATTTGAGACCAATAACCTTCTTGTAGGTACATTTATTTTTAGTTATTAAAAATTGTACACTTTACACGCAACCACATTAAACATATTCACCTCTCATATTTATACATATATGCATTATTTTTCTGTATATTTAGAGTTATTAAATCTATGACTTTTACATTAAATATATTGTAAAGTTATGTTTAATGTGCACAAATTTTAAAAAGATTTATGTATATTGATAATTTTGCACAAATATAAAACAGATTAATCTATACTAATAATTATGTATAATGTGAGAGAGAGAGATAGACAGATGACTAAAGGTATAATTTATACCACAAGAAGTAATTCTTACCGTTATCTCTAATACTACTTTACACCTAAAGTTATAAAAATAATAGTCATTACACTTTAGGGTTACGAAAATAGTACTTGTTACAAGGAATGAAAGGGAGGTTTATGAAAAATGAAGTAATACAACAGAGAGGAGATGATGGCCTTATATATATATGATTCACTCCTATTGAGTCAGTATTCTGTAGAATTTACACGACATTACTACACAGTTCAACAAAAAGCTTCGCTTATTGAGCTTGAAGCTTGTTGAACAACTTGACATGTTGAAATAGCGTCTCTTTAGCCCTGCAACAAGTTGCCGGTTTCTTGCATATGGTCAGAAGCTTCGGTCTCTGAATGACAACTATTGAGCACGGTTCAATATGTCTACTGGTAACGAGACTGAATGGTCAACAAAAATGAGTCTTCAGACTTCATTTGTTGACCCTTTTTTAAGTCAAAATCCGGGGTTTTACGGTCACAAGAAACACCACATCAGGTAACCTGGAAAGCTCAATACATGAGCACAGGTTACTTGGGGAAGTTTAATATGTGGTCTTCATTTACAAAGGATGTCTCAGATTCGTAATATGCGTTTTAATTTGTAAACCTGCAAATATAGGAGAAACTTGGTCAGACATTTTGCAGACATGGGCAGCAGTCAAAAAAGAATTTCAATCTTCATTCCAACAGGTTAGAGGTGGTGCATCATGTAACTACAGCACTGACAACTATAGGTCCACATAACAGTTACTTGATATGGGGAGTAACAACACACATTCTCACATATTATAAGAACAAATGTTTACACAATCAGTATTGGTTTAATGCATAACACTCTAATAAAACCTAATCACATTTAAGCATAGGACCGAATTTGTGGCTATAGCACATACTTAGTAGACTGGGCAGCTAACGATTTGGCGCCAGTTGTTAAGGAAACACAGATTTGGACAGTTTTCTTAGTTATCAGATTCTTCACTAAGATCATCACTCATGATAAGTATCATCCACTCTTCTCTTTCTTTTTCTATTCATCATATGTCCATCGCAAGCAGTATAGTAGGTTGCTTAGAAGACAAGCAAGAAACAAGCATTTCCGAGTCCAACTATTGCATGTCCAATCCCTAAACAAGAGAAATTCACAGAATAGAATGCATACGAGGCACATGCTCACTCCACAATACATGGGAATAGATGGCTAACGAGTAAAACTACCCACCTGGGCAGTCCTAGAGGGCAGGGGCACCTCCAAGCAGTTTCCAAGGCCATCAACTCTTGTAGATACAAAGAAGAACAGCATAAGGAAAGCTTAATCAGATCAATATGAAGAGAGAGTACAAAACTCTAATTTACAAGGAACAAAAAAAAGACGCAACAACCTTTTGTTAATGGTTCTCTGAAGATATTGGTTAGCCTCTACATGCCCCTGACCTCCATACTTCCTTTCATCAGTATTCAGTATGATCTGTGTAATCAAGAAAAGAATTGGATGTCTAAGACAGTGTCCGCAGAATTTTGAAGGCAAAGTTTTTCCACAAACTTTAGTTTTGAAGGCAAAGTTTTTTCACAAACTTAAGTTTTGTAGACCAAAAATTCAACTGTATATGATGGCTATCCCAATATTTGAATGTGAAACAAAATCTGCAGAAATATAACATTGGTCCAGTATGTAACTTACTTGATACTCTCCAGCTTCTTCTACACCTAAACTGTATCTTTCATATGCATTGGTTGGATGAAAGTTGAATACAAAGAGAAGAGGACCTCTTATATAAGCTATTACCTGTAAATAGCAGAGAAAATTCTTCTTTTACTCACTCATTTTAATATTCACTAATTCACAGCCACCGCAAGTGATGAAGAATAGATATTGAGGTAACATCAAGAAGACAGGCCCAATGAAGTTCATCAAGAAAAACCCAACCTATTCACATCAATTTCGGAGTATTGAGAAAGAACATCTCAACCCTCTAAACCACGTTTCATGGACAAAATCTTTCTTTTCAAAATAGGATTTTCTTTTTCCCTCATAAAACATAGGATGCTTTCTTTGCGGATGGCACAGCCTATCTTCAAACACAGAAGCAGCTTCCAAAGTGGACAGTCCTCACAAGTTGTCAGATCACCATGATTCAGTTTTAGTGTTATCCTTAGTTTGGATTCTAATTTGACGTTTTGAACATTGAACTTTTATATGCATGCTTACGGTAAAAATCAGCAATTCGGAAGTTAGAAACTTATGAAGTACATTGAAATGCATAGAATCATCTGGCCCTGAAAAAAATATACATGATTATAATATGCCATATACAAATGAGCATCCGATGAAACGTAAACTGCATACCATGGTGGTATCATTTATGTGGTGAATGTTTGGAAAACCCCTTGAAAGCACTCTTTGGTTTTCATCTAGGCTCATTAGATCCTGAAACACAAGGAAAAGTTACTGAGCTTCTTCTTAGTTGAAAACAATTCTAGCATTTTCTCATACCTGGTACAGTGGTATTTCAGACCCATGTTCAACCGAACAAATTCAGGTCACATTGTACATAATTCTAGCTAACTATGTAGTATGAAGTCATAAGATAAGCACCTTGTCAAAGGAAAATAACTGTTGGTGCACAGCTTCATTCGCCAGTAAATCCCAACAACGATTAGCAAGTGAATAAGAAAAATTGTTGCTTGGCATTGGGAACTCAACCCTCTAGCAGATTGGAAGGTTGTTAATAAGAAGAAACATGAATGTCAAGATCACTCAGTCCATCTTCTATTAAGAAATTCATAAAAAAGATTAAAAACATGAAAAATACCTTGGGATGTCCAAATTCATTTCCAGTGAAATTCAGGTAAGCTCTCCCCCCAATCGTAAAGGTAAGCATTCTTATCATCTGGGGCACAAGACGAGAAAGAATAACTCAATAACATAAGCAGCATACAAGATCCACTACATTCTTACCCAACCTAACTAATTTTGACCAGTGAGGGAGTAAGGGAGACAGGAGGGGGAGAGAATAGCTGGTGTCTAATAGTAGGTTATATTAACTTCAGTAAAAAATAAAGAACATAAACAGTTTAAACTCTTCACTTGAGCTTTAAATGAGATGAGTGAAAAAAAGGAGAAAAGAGATGGAATAAGTCATACTTTGTGCAGACAAGATCCTCTTATCAATGATTCTTCTGAATTGGGATGCTCCTTAATGTCACCGAACAATATTTCTGCAAATGATTGGCCTCCAGAGATCGACTGCCAAGCAACAGGTAATAGTGGCATGTAGTCATTAATTAAAACATAGCAGTCGCAGGCAGAAGTTTAACTTATATAAAACGAAGTATTTTAATGTGTTGAAAGAAACTGATATCGAAGATTACTTGGTTGTGATTTTCAGCATACAAAAGCATCTTATCAGCATATAGTTTGTTGCCTATTAATGTGTCGACAATCTGCAAAAGAAGTAAATTTAGTATGGATAGGAAATAGAACATCCAAAATTGAAACACTGACACTCCCTGGTAAGAGGATCTATAGAGAAGGAGGTGACCTTGCTCATGCTCCATTGGTGGTCTGGAATATCTTTAAGAAGGGACAACCACATCTCTGTTGCAGAGGTATTGACATAATAATCAAATCCCAATCCCCCTTGTGTAGTTGGCTCACATAGTCCAGGATAAAAAGTTGACTGATAGGAAACCAAACAAGTTATCATCACATAATTGACCTTTTGTTTCCATAAAAAAGAAAATTGACTATAGAATAACATGTTATTAACCAAGTTTCAGTACTAATAACGGTCGAGCTAACAGAAATATTCTAAAATAGGATACCCAACCCAAAATAATGATATTAAATCTCTAACATAATAGGTTTTACTGAAAATCACAAAATTCCTTCCAATCCCTGAAGAACTGGAACCTCTATCAAATCACTGTTCACCCTTAAAAAGCTGGAACCTTCGTCATATGACTCTTCACCTTTGGAAGAGTTTCATCAAGACATTCATGCTTGAACTGCTACTCATGAAGTTGATATGAGGCTCAAAACCTCCATTTCATCAATTAAAAGAACCAAAAGAATAAGAGTCTTTTAATTTGGTAAAGTTTGATCAAAGATATGAAGTAGCTGGGTTCTCTAACAATCATGAGTAAATCAATCTCTAAGTCAACATTATCATTCCATCAACTTCCATGATGATATTGTTCACCAAGGCACTATTTGTCATGAAAAGTACCACCAACGAGTACTTAGCATCTCTTTCTTTCTTTATAGGACTTCTTTTTAGCTCTGAACCGGGTAAAAAGACAAGCAATCACCAATTACACTCTCTTGCCAAGGTTAAGTGACCACATAGCTGGCTCAGAGACAGATGGTCATGATTACATATGGATCTGAGAAACCATTTGAACTTTCTCACAACTTTCATTCCCAATAGTAAAAGGCAAGTTTTTTGCAGCTATAAGAAGGGAAGTGCATAAACCATAGCTACTTACATCTTCTGCAATTGTTATTATGTTTGGATGAAGAAAATGAAGTAGCTCATTTGCCAAAATGAGGTACAGTAATGCATCCTTGTCAACATATTGATTGCAGTACCTGCCTTAACATAGAACATGTAATAAAGCATTAGGGAATTTTGCAAACTGAGATATTGAATGGAGAAACAATAGTGAATGAAAGATCATAAACTCTGGAATG
This sequence comes from Erythroxylum platyclados, assembly GCA_027563515.1. Taxonomy (NCBI): domain Eukaryota; kingdom Viridiplantae; phylum Streptophyta; class Magnoliopsida; order Malpighiales; family Erythroxylaceae; genus Erythroxylum; species Erythroxylum platyclados. The sequence continues at coordinate 26,980,302 of JAOQMM010000173.1, forward strand.
AGAATAGACAACAACGCGTCATTAGTCTTGATCAGCATCAAGCCTGAGGCAAACATTTCAATCTCTCTATCTTCCAATATTCCATTTTAGGCATATTTAGGGACTAGAATGATGCTATTTGTTATCCTAGAAGCAGCGTATCAATAATGATGACAGACAGATACCTTACTGTGTGATGCACGGTTTAAATTACACCTATAGAAATAGGAATTCAAGAAAAGCACAACAAATATTTCTTACTCTTCCAGGTCACCCGTAAACAAAGCAAAGCCGTTGTGTGTGTACAACATTGAAGAAAGTGAATGGAAGTGGAAGCCATCTATCTGATACTCTTCAACCCACCTGCTCAAATATTATCTGTAAGCAAGACCAAGATCGTCTACCAAAAGATACCACACTATCACAAATTGCATAAAACTTTCAAGAACAGCTGGCATTAAGAATGGGAAAATACAATTAACTTCAAATACTTAACTATCACACTTTGTTCACATTTACCAGTTCAAATTCGAGATTAAGTATTGAAGCACCTCATGATCCCCGTATTTGAACATTCTGGTACCCCAGTATTTGTGATGCCCTCTTTTACCTATTCAAATGAACAAAAGTAGAAATGAATAAAGAATACTTCTGTGCTACAACAGATATTAAATGAGCAGCTTGCAAGACTATGCACCATTTTCAACAAATTTCTGCGACACACAGAAGCACATGAACAAATAGAAAAAATGTAGATTACATCGAGAAACAGAAACAACATAGGGAACCATAAACAGATATGACTCTGACAGATAAAGAAATCACAAAAAACAACTTACTCTCAACGCTTAACAAGTGACAGCAGAATCTTATGCAGAAACACAAGCACTGATACAAGGACAAAAGCACATATATGACTAGTATTGTTTACAGAGGTAATAGTGCCTCTCTGTCCAAACCAAGTTTACTGATTTGAACCCTCTCAATATATCTTGTTTGTTACAGTAAAATTGATTTAAAGTGCAACGCAATAAATCAAGAAGAGAAAGAATGAGGAAGTAGCAGAATTCATGAAAATACCATATTTTCCGACAAACAAATTTCCAGACCAAGGACATGGAATGTACATCAAAAACCTGTTGATGCTGACTACATTGCCATGTAGTAGTAATGAATGCAGCTCAGCGAATCTTCAAAACTATAGATCAAACTCAGAATATATCCTGAAACTCACATAAGCACTAGCCTAGAACCAAGGTATCTAAGAAGCAAAATATCTTGCTTCCCTATGGTCGTGTCTCAACAACCAATGCTTACAATTAAAAACAAATAATTTTATCATTAGTAGGTACCCAGGCCTTCTCATAATGCTTATACAGATTATTGAAGCCTGTTATTCCGTAGACCAGCTGAAAAGGTAGCTAAAGAGCAAGAAGACAGAATTACATAGGATGCACCAATGTTTGGGGAGAATTTTACCCGTGTGAAAGTAACAATCATTTGACCCATCAAACAGTGAGAGTCCAACCATCTCATCAGCAGCCGAGTATGAATGGACAATGTCTAAGAAAACAAGTAGTCCTAGCCCTGAAAAATGAAAAGGCGGATAAATAGTGCAGACATTGAAAATTAAGATGGACATCAAGCATGAAAAATTGCATCTTAGAATGTGTTCTTAGAGACCAAAAGGGCAAATGTAAATACATCACCCAATAACATTCCCCAGATGTGTGTATTTCCAGTACTTATTTGCATAAACAACCTAATACTTAGCACCATTATAAATTTGAAGAAAAAGGTTAGTGCTATTAGTATCAGCAAATTCCATATCATGTATGCACTGAGGAGCATAAATTTTACAAGCACCCAATCCATTAACCATCGTGCGATTTAGGACCAAAATCAGTAAATGATTTCGAACATAAGCAAAACTAAGGGGCACAATGATGTTTTGACACACCATTTTTTTAACTAACAATGAAAAATGAAAAATGAAAATGGAAGTAGCTAGCATAGAACCATTATTGTCAAGGTGGACAGGTCCCTCTAAACAATAAATGAATCTTCAAAGATAAAACTGAATAAAATAAAATAGAATGAAGAATTTTAACCATGTGCTTCATCAACCAAGCGTTTGAAGTCATCAGGAGTACCATAACGGCTGCTAACAGCAAATAAATTGGTGACCTGCAATGCATAGAGTTGCTCAATCGGATTGACATAAGTAGGAAACAACAAAAATATATCTTACCATAACTTCTTAAGCTCTAACAAACATGAACATAAAATCTGTAGCTATGTTATGGAAAAGCACAGAGTAATCAATCCATGCAAGAAAAACTAACATTCAAATCAAGGACATCATTCTTGATTTCAGTTTCATTTCCATGACAGGTTTCACAAACGATGTAATTCAATAATTGAAATTTCAAATGTTTATCAGATATTATACCACATTCGTGAAACATCTACAGGGATAAGACATTTTAGATTTTTGACGTTTAGAAAAGATCAGTAATTTGCAAAATAACCCTGGTTATCACCATCAAAAGTGTAACGCATGCGTATCTCACTATTTAAGGAAACATACATTACCACACAAGCTGCTAAGATCAATATACTCACTCTATAGCCCACAGTGAAATAGTCTTTGTGCTCAACTACTCCAATCATCTGTATTGCATTATATCCAGCTTCCTTCACATGAGGAAGAACCTAATGTTTAAAGAAAAAACAGTACAAGTTAGAGGTCAATTAGTCATTAGGTAGTTTCCATAGCAATAATAATCATTAAGCTACCTTTTCTATAAATTCAACAAAAGAGGATACTTTTGGCTCTGAGCCACTAATTCCAACATGACACTCATAGATGCGTAAGGATTTTGGTATTCTTGGCCTTGAATTTTTCCATTTGTGGGCATATTCTGGAGGCGGCTCCCAATGGATGGCAAAAGCTTGCTTTCCATCACCAGCATCTGAAAACAACAAACATTGGTATAGATTGAACTTGAACAACATGAAGAACGTCAACTAGTGGCTACTAAAAACAAAATCAGGCTGGGAAGTACATATAGCCAAGCACTTAGCCTATCGAGATATTCTACAGAGTAGCAGCAAATTCTCCGTTAGATGAAGTCCTGGTTCAATTAAATGAAGAGACCCAAGAATGGTGACCATGTAAGTCAACCAAGGCAGTAATTTGAAAATTGTCAAGTACCACAAGCTCGAGTATAATCATTCATTTCATGGAAACTTTTATATGATTGTGTTTATTTATACAAAAAAGCAAAGAACGAGAGGAATCATCTTTACCTGGTTCAACATAGGTGGCCCAAGCAGGCACTCGTTCGAGTGGCCCATTAGATGTGTTAAAATAGACTCTATATTTGCTTAAATGTGGAATAGCTGGAGCATACTTCTTAAGCCACGCCTGCCTTCCTTTCCGTGTCTCAAGCCAATATGGCAGGGGAGGTGCTTTGTTGCGTATTTTCTCAGCCCATACCGGGTCAGTAATGATATTGAATACATCATATACTTTGCCACTATCAATCACATCACATGGAGGCAAATTACTTGGGGGATCATCTTTATGTTGTTCTTTCCATTGTTTATACCGAGTTTCTGCATCTAGTAATGGTATTTCATTTAATTCTTCAATAGTTTGAGGTCCATTTGGACCAAATAATTGTTCATATAATTTTGCTGGCACTTCAAACCGATGATTTACAAATGTATCTTCTCCTGGTTCCCAGTACTCATCATTAGCTTTCTTAAAGATTTCATCAATGCTAACACCACTATCACCTTTATCATGATTATCCAAATAATTGTACTGCTGGAAATAAAGTTCATCTGGTTTTTCTCCATCCCTTAGTTTATCTTCAAGAATGATAAACCAGTAACCATAATCATCACGGCCAAAACGTCCTTCTCTTGCAGCATTTTCTGTCGGTAACCACTGGTTAAAATCACCAACAAGTGCACAATAGCGAGCACCTGCATCCATCATCCTTCATATTCAGAGTGATATAAAAAAATAGACAATAATTTCATTAACTTCGGAAAGTATTAATATGCCCAAAAAAAGATTGCATCACTAAAAGGAATGCTGGATGATTAAACTTAGCTATCAAGTCACCAACAGATTCTGTTTATCCAATTATCCAGCTTCACCAGAAATTTTACTCATAAAAGATCTAAGTAAAGTTAAAATAAGCCCTTGAATTGATATAAAGACAAAAGAAAAGGAAAGATTATCATATCAAACCTGGTGCCCATTCCATAAAATCCATCCTATGTTCCGGGTGCCGGTGTAAGCCCATAAAATCAAATCTAGCAAAGGAAATAAGCATAATCAAACTCAGGCCAAGCACTATAATAGCATCAGAGCTTAAAACTACAAAACTAAACCAAAGAACAACTAGAGAAACTACATCACACGAGAACCAATGATTAGTTTAGAGACATCACAACTAAGATTTGCATTATTTTCCTCGAGGGCCAGTCTTTCATGAACCTTAATAGCATATTATAGTAATAAAAAAAGCTAGTCATCAGAAAAATTAATTTTATTTTTTGAAAATAAAACTAGGTATATCTGAACAAACACATAAGCGACGTCTTTGATTTGTAGGTTTCGGTTAAAAAGCTTGTCTTTTAGGTCCTTCAACGCTTTATGCCTGCAAATTAGAACAACAAAACATATGTCAACAACAATAATCCATTTCTTATATAACTCTAACTTTCATCAACCTTCCAACAGTTTATCATTGACCTATTACAATTCATCATTCCCTCTTCTTGTCAAAATCCTTTTCATCTCAAAAATCCAAGCATTTCGTACCTTTCCCGAAGAAACTGAGCAAATTGTTTATGGGAAATCCCGACTCTAGCCAAGAACCCAACTGGGTTAACCCTCTTCTCGCCTTCATCTTCATCTTCATTTTTCTTATTCTTCTTTGACTTTTTTTGTCGCTGGGATGGCTGTTTCTGAGACTGAGGTTGGCCTGTGGCATTGCAAGCTATTCTAAGTTTATTTTTCTTTGCCCAACTGATCCTCTGTACGTTGCTTTTGAAGGGAAAATTCACAGAAAGATTACTGGTTCGATAGAGGCATACAGAGAAAGATTTACTAGAGGTAGAAAGTGAAGCCATGGTCTCGTGAGGTTGACGAGAAACTGAACAGTGGAGGGGAGTGGGGTTTTAGATAAGAGAAGGGAGCGGGTAACGAGTTAGCTCCCGAGGTTTTTGAGTTGACCGGGGCGAGACAATGGAGACTTCTGATGTCATCGCGGCGTTTAGTTTTTTATTTTTTATATTTTCATAACTTATGAAAATTATAAAAATTTAAAAATTTTATTATTAACTAGTATTTAATATTTAATGTATAATATTTAATATTAATTACTAATAAAAACTACAAGTAATATAAATACAAGGGATGGTTGAGGTAAATTATTTTTAATTAATATTTAGACTCGAAGAAAGCCTAAAAAAATTATTTGAACTCGATTAAATCTAATCTAATATTCGCCTAAACCCTCTCAAAACCAATCTATCATGACTCATAAAATGATGTTTTGAACTCATCTTATTTACATCAACTGTCCGTTGCAAACATGCTTAGAAGTCGAGCAAGAAGCAATTATTTTAAGTCCAACAAATGCGGTTCTAACCACAGAAAAAGAGAAATCTGCAGAGGAAAATGCATCCAAGATCCAACGTGCCTGTGAAATGTTCTGTTTTCTCACACATTCATCAATTGAACTTCAATTGCTATTGCAAACGAATCGTGGAGTAAGCTTTAAATGAAGAAACTAAAAGTACATCAGTGCACCTAACTCGATTCTTACAAAACAATTTGATTAATTGCATTGATTTGATTATGAGATCAATTCATTCTTACTATTACAGCATCAGTATATGGTGTATAGTTCGGGCAATGCATGGCTGCAGAAAGGACTAAGTAAGTGGCTTCTTTGCATAGTCCCTCGGTCCAAATATGGTTGATCCGATTCTCACATTGGTACTGCCCATTTCAATCTGAAAGAATGGAATTATTGTCAGTACTAGGCCTTTACGACATCTCAACTTCAGTGCCTACAAGATATGCGTAGATCTTAAGCTTATTTTACGAATTCTAACGTATCTGTAGTCAAAAGTCCAGGAGCTTTCATCACCATTGTGAGGGTTGTCGGTTGTTGGTGAAGAAGAAGAGAAAAGAAGAGAAGAGAAGAAGCGAGGTTGATAGGTTGAGAGAAGATTGGGAGAGAGAGAAAATATTTGATTTAATAAATTTTTGCATGCCCGTACAACGTACAACCGAATATTTAAATGAGGACTCCCCTAACTAACTCTCCTGATTTTACGGGGATGCTCACAACGTCTCCTAACTAATCACTCTTATTATTCCTCTGCTACTCTACCCATCGTATGCCCTGTTATGAATCCCGAGGCCCTGACAATTTCCCCTCCTTGAGAAATACCTTGTCCTCAAGGTTGAAAGGTAGGAAACTGACGCAGAATATCAGAACTATACTCCCAAGTAGCCTCAGTTGGACTCAGAGATGCCCACTGTATTAACCATTGCTCTTCTTCCTGGCCCTT
>JAOQMM010000173.1:27038959-27051415 GCA_027563515.1 Erythroxylum platyclados
GAAAACTAGTACCGCTTTTAAATGCTATTGAGAAACAAACATGTCATTCATTCATTTATTCAAACCCACTTCTAGCGAAATTCACCATGTCTAATGCTCTAACACTAAATACTAAAGGAACATTCTTCTCTATTATGGCATCAAAGCGAGAACTATCACAAGTGATGACACCACTAACAATATGATCAACTATCTCTGTTGTTGTAATGTCCAAAAACTACACACAGATCAAATGTATTACAAATTTCATCACAAAACAATTTCTTAATAAAGCTAGTATCCCAACTCAAATGATCAAATACCTCTATATGAAGACAAAATCTAACAGCACTTTGCATACAATGAAGGGCCAATACACTCCTAGGTTTGTCAAATAGCCAAGTTCACCTATTTTTTTTTCTAGTTTTATATAACAGAGATCAAAGAAACCTCTTTTAAAACAATCTCATTCATCCAAAGAAATATAAAAGCAAGCCAGACTTTTCATCAAATATTTCCAGTCTAATGAGAAATTAAAGGCTAAGTAGCTAGTTTTAGGTTTCCACTTTAGCAAGCACAGAGCACATACCTTCACCGAAAGAAACCAAGCAATTCAGACAAAATCAACTGAGCAAAAAGATAAAACCAAGCAGAACCAAATGATTAGAAGGATACGATAATAATATGATTAAGTTTTATAATAAGGTATGAATTAAATTTAAGTTTTATTATGATTTAATTGTTATTCATTTTATAGAATTAAAGTGATTTTAGTTTTTAGGAAACTAAAATTCGAAAAGATTTTATAATTATTTCACTTTAATCGGAATTAGATCATGTCTCAATTTTCCAACAATCTTAGCTTTGTGAAGGAGTTTATAGAAGCCATAAGCGTATTATTCACTATATGACATATATAGGAAAAGAATGGAACTATCCACTAACAGAGAAGAAAATATTTTTAGCTAAATTAAAAGCATGTAAATGTTGGTAGAGAACGCAAAATTATGATTTTAGCAAAATTGAGTTATGATTTTCAATGGGGACTTTTTAAAAATTACTTTTAGCTAATTCTACTTTTTCAAAACATCTATATTAATTCAAGCATATGCCAATAATGATTTTTTTAATGATTATCACAGTCGATTAAATATGGATATAAACCTAAAAATTTAATTTCAAAAATCGTCTTTGTATATAGTCAATAAAATACTAAGAAGTTCATATCTAAATTGGTAGATATTCCCCTCCTTAAATTAAATATTACTTTTCATCCCAAAATATTTATTTAAAGAAGCCTATGTAGGATAGAAGTAAAATCAATGAGAATTAGTTCGCATATGCTATTTATATAAAACGGCAAATCGAGCTATATCCAAACTCGTGTTAAAAATGTTTTCATTGAAAAAAAAAAAACTAAAGATGAACTAATATTTTAAAGGGATTTTGTTAAAATTTTAACTAAATGTGCTCCATATTAAGTGTAATTTAGAGTTGAGGGCTTATAATTATAAACTAGCAATTGATGTAATTGAAATCCGGATAACTGATGTATATAATTTTTTTTATATTTTTTATAAAAAAATTATTTTCGTAATTTAAATTTATGATTTTATAATAAAGTAGCAATTTTTATAAATTTCTCTAAGCCCTCCCTCAAACATGTACACTCAAGTATGAATTTGTTTGGGATTATTTTCCAAATTTTCAAAATTTGAAAAAGGAATTATTATCTGGATCAAGGAGAAAAATAGAGATGTAAATTTTATATGAAGGAAAAAACAAAGAGTTTTGACTTACCAAGCCATGAGCACACGTCCCGAGAGCATACGAAGTCCCTTAATGGGTAAGCAAAGAATATACTCTGTAGGACACGTGTACGGCTCCCGATTCCCTAATTGTCCGTCAAACTCAACTACCACGATGCCATCAGCACCGTTGGAAAAGCGAACAAGTATCTCTTATAGATCAACTCTAGCTATATTCCTCTGCGGGTTGCCCTAAATTTTCTTCTCGACTCTCTTCTCCGATCATCTGCAAGGTGTAATTGATTTTTCCTCTTTGAGTTTAGTTTCTATTCTTTTCATGGTTCAGATTCTTTTATTGATTTGTTTGGATGATAATTATGTAGGTTTCTGTTCTAAGAATCTATGGAGAGAAGTTTTTTTTTTTTTTAATTTGGGGTTTCAAAATTTTAGTTTTTCTGCTTTTTCGGATCTTTTATTAAGCTGTGGACTTGTTTGAGTTGAAATTGATGTTATGAATTTAGCTTTAACTAAGGGAGGGAGTGGGCTTGCATTTTATGTTGTTGTGGCTAGTATCTAGAGTAAAGATTGTTAATTTATAAGTTCACCAAAGTTTTGCGTTACATGGATGCTGATAAAGGGGTATGTGTGGATTTCCCGATCCTTTTCTGTTGTTTATGATGGGCTAAAGTGTTTAATAGATCTAGCAGTAATCTTGGTATTGATGGTTTGATGTGATTTTGTTGTAATTCACTTTATGGGCTTGGAGGATTTGGATTAGATTTATCATTAATTTTTATCCTTTTGCAGTAATCAAGATGGGAACAATGTCTAAACCCACTGTCGCCACTCTTTTACTTTGTCTCCTTCTCTTGCCGTCGGTTTTTTGCGCTTCTAATGATGGTTTGGTCAGAATTGGACTGAAAAAGATGAAGTTTGATCAGAACAACCGTGTGGCTGCTCAGCTTGAGTCTAAGGAAGGAGAGTTGCTAAGAGGCTCTATGAAAAAGTATCGGTTGCGGGGAAATTTAGACAACGGGGAGGATACTGATATAATTTCACTTAAAAACTACATGGATGCTCAGTATTTTGGTGAGATTGGTATTGGAACTCCCCCACAGAAGTTCACTGTGATATTTGACACTGGTAGTTCTAATCTGTGGGTGCCTTCTGCTAAGTGTTATTTCTCGGTGAGTTTTTCACTCGAAATTGTTGCGGGTTTACATATCATATTCAGTGTGATATGTCTAAAAAATGCATTTTTTTCTTGTACCTGCTTGCAGGTTGCTTGCTATTTCCATTCCAAGTACAAGTCAGGCTACTCAAGTACCTACAACAAAAATGGTTTGTACTATATCTTTGATTTAATTTGAAATTGTGAAAGTTTACTCTATCAAACAAGATTGAACGAATAACCCTGCACTCTCAATTTTGTAACTTTGGCAAATAGAAGTATGGTGTGTTTTGCCTAGTTTTATTAAATGAAGAATTTACGATAACCAATGAGCATATTTGTACTTGTTATACGGATTCACTCTATTTGGATATATGAAAGTATAATAGGGTATTGTATTCATCTGAGTAAAGTCATGCGTGGGATGAAGGGGAAGCTAACCTAAATTATGCTGGAATCCTGGTTAACTACATATAAGACAGAGACACAGTCGTTCATGGAGTCTTGTGTGACCTGTGAGGGTTGTTGAACTCTTCTATATTTTCACATTCACTTCAAACACGGAATTCTTGATCTACTAGTATTTTAAAATCTTTAACTGATCCTTTCCTTCAATTCCCAGTGTGATATGCGTAGCTTCGTTCTACACTGGATCTCATGGTGGAAAAAAATGCTCACGTTATACCCCTTTTTTTTTTTTTGTTTCTCTTGTAGCGAAGCACTCAAGTGTTATAACTATTTTAATCAATGCAGCAATACATATTTAGATGATTCTTGCACCATACACAATTTAATTGATGCTACTCTTTTTAAGCTTCATAGATTTTTTGATTGTAGTTGGGGACAGCTATTTTGTGTAGTCTTTTGTTCCTATATGATCTTTGGTCTATCTCACGGGATGTCATTTTGCGTATTGATTTTTTAGTAGAAACCTCCCAAGAGATTACTGAAAGGATAATGTGATTTAACATCTGTACAGGAAAATCAGCAGATATCCATTATGGGACTGGAGCTATATCTGGCTTCTTTAGTGAAGACAATGTAAAAATTGGTGGTCTTGTCGTAAAAAATCAGGTAAATTCAAGGGGTTGAACCCTGGCACATCAAGTGTGTTATATAATATCTATTTTTTAAGGTCAAAATTAACTGTAAGGGTGGTCAATTTCAGGAATTTATTGAAGCAACCAGGGAGCCTAGCATTACATTCTTAGTAGCCAAATTTGATGGTATTCTAGGATTGGGATTCCAAGAGATTTCAGTTGGAAAAGCTGTACCTGTGTGGTAATTCTTTGCATAGTGCAGTTATCCATATCTTTAAAATTGTTTCATTTTTTGTGGTGCTTTTGCAGCATTTGGAGGCTAATAATTTAGAATCTCTGCATCATCTTGCTTCATTATTGTTTCAGGTACAACATGGTCAAACAAGGTCTTGTTAAAGAACCAGTGTTCTCTTTTTGGTTTAATCGCAATGCTGATGAAGAAGAAGGAGGAGAAATCGTGTTCGGTGGCATGGATCCAAACCATTACAAGGGTGATCACACCTATGTTCCAGTGACAGAGAAAGGCTATTGGCAGGTTGATCTATCAATGGTTTTTGTTGTTCATGTAATTTGATGACCAGTTTGTGTCAGTGCTGAATATGCATGTCTTTTATTGTATTGCAGTTTGACATGGGTGATGTAATGATCGATGGTAAAACTACTGGTAAGCAAAGTGCTTATATTTTGGTGTAGCTTTTGTCTTCTGGGGATGTGTTTTACTCTTATGTACCCTGTCATCTGTTAGATTTTTACTAGCTTGTTTTTCCAGGATTTTGTGCAAATGGCTGTGCTGCAATTGCTGATTCTGGAACATCTTTATTGGCTGGTCCTACTGTGAGTATCAACTGATTATAGATTCAGTTATTTTTGCCACTTTGTTTGTTAGTGGTCTGTCTAATTTGATTATACTTGAGTAGATTTTCATTGGAATTAGAGATACTCCTTACTTTTCATAAAGCGAAATTGTTTAGATGTTCCTTCAGGTTATACATTCCCATGATTTTGTGGCCTAGAACTCATTTGCTCGCTCTGTTTCCATGACTAGAGGATGTCACTTGTAGAAGAATATAGTCACTTTCATTCTCTTTCACAGTGTTTATTTGTTATGCCCACTCCCTTCTGTAACTTTGTGTGGTAACAATTACAAAATTAGTCTTTTCAAGACTATGAGGGCATCACCATTTGTTTCGTCTTTTGTTTAGGTAGTCTTACACATGCTAGAGGTTTAACTGTTTTTATTGGCTTTTAGGCCTTTGGATGTGTGTTAAGTGATATTTCTTTTCTTTTTTCTTTTCTTCTCTTTTTGGGGCTGGGGGAATTGGTTGTTGTTTGCAGGCTATTATTACTGAAGTAAACCATGCCATTGGAGCTACTGGAGTTGTTAGTCAAGAATGTAAGACTGTAGTTTCTCAATATGGGGAAACTATACTCGAGATGCTCTTGGCTAAGGTAATTCAAATTTCCTGCTTAGGTGAAAATTAAGAAATTGTTTTCTTATATGGCTTTCAATTATTTTACTAAGGTATTCTTACAAGCATAATTATCACAATATGTGACAGGATCAACCAAAAAAGATTTGCTCACAAATTGGTTTATGTACTTTTGATGGAACTCGAAGTGTCAGGTTAGATAAACACTTTTTAACGATTAAATCTTTTGAAGGTTATCATTGTCTTCCATTAGTTGCACCTATTAATAATTTTAATCCTTCAACTGTTCGATTATCATCAGCATTGGCATTGAGAGTGTTGTGGAGAATGTTCAGAAAGCCTCTGATGCAATGTGCTCTAGTTGTGAGATGGCTGTGGTATGGATGCAAAACCAACTTAAGCAGAATCAAACCCAGGAGCGTATTATTAATTATGCCAATGAGGTAGTCTCCCTTTTTTGCCCTCCCTGCAGAGGAGTTAAACTTTGCTTGGCATATGTAAAACAGGTATAGTGGATGTACTCACTCATTCTCTCATTTTGTCATTGCAGCTTTGTGATCGCTTACCTAGTCCAATGGGAGAATCGGCAGTTGATTGTGGAAGCCTGTCTACCATGCCTAGGGTTTCATTTACTATTGGTGGAAAGGTTTTTGACCTCACCCCTGAACAGGTATGGTGTAAAATTTTGACGGTTTAGTTGTTCCGACTATCATATCTATGGTACGTTTCCATAACATCATCAATCGAGTGCTATAGCGTGGGTTGTTTATTCTCTTTTAAGTGATTAAAGTGCTAGATGGAAAAGTGATGCATGAATTGTTGGCTTGATTAAATAGCATCTTTTTACTAAATAGTGTACTTTTAGCATTTTTGACTGGAGTACGCTAGCATATTTGTTTGCTCTCAAGCTAAATCCTCATTTATTCATTTCTTAATGGTCACGACATTCCAGTATGTCCTAAAAGTGGGTGAAGGAGAAGCAGCTCAATGCATTAGCGGGTTCACTGCATTGGATGTGCCACCTCCACGGGGTCCTCTCTGGTATTTCTCGGTTCTTTTTCAGACATACTAGCACCTTGGTGATCTAAACAGACGCAATTCTTAATTGGGTTTTGGTGTTTCGATGTAAAATGCAGGATTTTGGGAGATGTTTTCATGGGTCAGTTCCACACTGTATTTGACTATGGGAATATGAGAGTTGGATTTGCAGAAGCTGCGTAAGTGAATTACCCAGAAAGTTGCTTATATCTATTATACGTTTAAAGCTTGGAGTTTGAGGACTTTTTAAGTGTTGAACTGTAGCAAGTAAGCAAGTAGTAGAACTGTTCCTTGCTACGTGAATGTAAATATATGCAAAATGTGCGAACACTTGGTTAAGAAAGCTGGTTTCTTGCTTTCTTAAACCAGCTAATGCCCTGTGGATCTGCAGTATTTAGAATGAAGGGTTTTATGTAATCTCTGTTGCCTCAGAAATAATTGGTCAAGGTTCATGATTATCCAAGCAATTGAATTTTGACCCTCTTTTACATTTTGTTTACGAGAAAAAGATCAAAATTTTCCAGATAATTGAATTAAAGTATTGCTTAGAATGTGAAATAGTAATCTATTTATGGGCATAGCAACTAAGTGTTAGATACTTTTAACAACAGTTGGGGCTGAGCTCGTTAAAACCAAACTTAATGCCAACGCTGTTACCTTGACATCATAATCCAATGTTTGGAAGGGAATGGCCTGGCCGGTGAAGGAGGGTTCTGAACTAAATTCCGAGATTATTAAATGAATTTTGACTATATTTAACAAAATATAAGATAAATTTATATTTGACGTTGTTTAACGGGAAACTAAAATTAATTTAAACTTGAAAATATCAGTTTGAATAGAATAATACAAGTTTAAAATTTTAATTTAATTTAATTTGAATACAACTATACAAGTTAATCTAAATTCAATAAAGAGATTTCCAAGACCTTTTGCAAAAGGGAAAGGCATGTTTTGCGTTACTGTGTTTTCCTCCCCAAGATCTTATTCAATCTACTCAGTTTACAGCAATGTTTTAAAAACCGGATTAGACTGGCCGGCCCGACTGGAAAAAATTGAATCGGCCTGATTTTCTATTCGGTTTACACTTATAACCTTTGTGAGTAAAAATCGGCTAGTTTTTTAAAAAACTGGTTGGGTAATAAACTAACCAACCTTCTAACTATATGAGTCCCACATTCTTTAATTATGTGGGACCAACTACAAATATCTTCTTTCTCTTCTTTAACTGTATGTGGGACCTACCATGATCACCTCCTTTTTTAACTTTTGAGTTTTGAATTTTTTTAAAATTCACACATTCTAACTAATAAATTTTATTTTTAAATTTTATATTCTTTATTTTCTCTTTACATTTTAATTTAAAATTTTGTTTTAAATTATTATTGATAAAAAATAAATTTCTATTCTTCTTTTTAAAAATACTAAATTTATTTAATCTCTCTAATAAATTTTATTTGTTAAAATACATGTTCTTTATTTATCTCCTTATATTTTAATTGAAAATTTTTAAATATATTTCAATATTTATGAGTTTTTAAATAAATTAAATATAGAATACAGTTTTTATTTTTATTTTTATTTAAAATTTTAATGTATGATTAAATCTTTATTTAAATTATTATAGATTCAATATTAGTCTAAACTATTAGATTTATTATTAGTTTACTATATATTAATAAAATAGGCATCATTAGTGTATATTTATTTCAATAAATGATTTTATTTTATACTATATTTTTACTTATTCTTATAATTTTTACTTTTTATCTATTATATACCGGTTATATAGCGATTTAATACCGGTTGAATCTTTAAACCTTAAACTTTTCTTTTGACCGGTATGATGTCCGGTCTGATTTTTAAAACATTAATTTATAGACATGAAAATTCATTTAGAAGTTACGTAGCTGTGGAATGGATTTAAAAAGCTTAGGCGAATATGGAGGGATACTTAGTGACATGTAAAGGATGATGAATGTGAATTTTCAGTATTAAAAAAAGAGAGAGATCCTAAATGGTTCACATGTATTACTTCAGGCTTATTTCTTAAACGATGTCGTTTTGGAAGTAAAAATATGATTAAAACATAATAACAGGCACTGAAAATCTGAATCCTACTATATTCTTCGGTCGTTGCTAACTCAGCCTTTTCACATTCAATTCCAATGGATTCTTATATATTGTGGTCTATCATTATAATAATTTGTTCGTATAAGTCTTAAAAAGATTTTTGAAGAGTGATCTTAGTCTTAAACAAAACCGTATTCCTCTCGTTAATCTTTTTCTTTGTTTGATAAACAACTTGTGTTGTGTGTCCTCGTGTACTTCGGCTATTTCCTCTTCCGCCCACTTCCGCCTCCTCCTCCTCCTCCTCCTGCTGCCACGTGGACATCTTCAGGTAAATCATCCGTCAGCATGACAAGAACAACATAACAAGCAAAATCCCCCTCATTCATATTGTAATGTCTCATGACAGAAGTATTCTATGCTAACTTCTTTTTTGTCTCAATCTCTCAAAGTCAAACATACATACATATATATGTGTATATATATATAAGCCCTTCGCAGCTATAGACCCAAAAACTCTTCTCTTCAACATGGAGTGGATTAGAGGGCCTATCATTGGCCGTGGTTCCTCAGCCACCGTGTCTCTAGCGACCTCCATCTCGTCTGGCGAGCTCTTCGCCGTCAAGTCCATGGAGTCCTCGACTTCCATGTTCTTGCAGAAAGAGCAGTATATTCTGTCTCAGTTGAGCTCTCCTTATATAGTTAAGTACATAGGTTTTGATATCAGAGATGAGAACAGAAGCAGGTTTACATGCAATCTCTGCATGGAGTACGTCGCCGGAGGCAACCTTCAGAACGTGATTAGGAGAAACGGAGGTCAACTGGTTGAGGCTGTGATAAAAGCATACACTAGAAACATCTTACAAGGCTTGGATTATTTGCATGTCAATGGATTGGTTCATTGTGACATAAAGAGTCAGAATGTCTTGGTCCATAAGGATGGAGCTAAGCTTGCTGATTTCGGTTGTGCTAGATACGTAGAGGAAAATGGGACAGCCGCATCAGTTTTTTCTGGCACAACGGCGTTCATGGCTCCGGAGGTGGCTCGTGGAGAAGAACAAGGGTACCCTGCAGATGTGTGGGCTGTTGGTTGCACGGTTATTGAAATGGCAACTGGGACCAGCCCTTGGGCAGAGCTAAGTGACCCTGTTTCGGCTTTGTATAGGATTGGTTTCTCAGGTGAAGTCCCTGAGTTTCCGAGCTCGTTTTCCGATCAGGGTAAGGACTTTTTAAGCAAATGTCTAAATAGAGACCCAACAGAGCGATGGACGGCTAAAGAATTGCTTCAACATCCATTTCTTGAAGACTCCGACAAGTCACAGTACTGCTCCAAAGAAACTGGCGAATCCAATACGAGTACTTCTCCGAGCTGTGTGCTTGACCATGGATTCTGGGATTCAGTGGAGACCAGTAATCATGATTCAACAGTCGATGAAGCTTTTTCGGATTTTCCGGCAGAGAGGATGAAGCGATTAACTGAAAGGATCAACTCCTTAGTTTCAGATCATGATGTTCTGAATAGGAGATGGGAAGAGGATTGGATTACCGTTAGAGGTAGTGATACTGAGGAGTCCAACAATGCTATTGCCTTGGCAAATGAATCTTCAGTTGCAACGTTGTCGCCACTTAGTGATACTCTTTATGAGCGAGCAAGAACTTTGAAAGCTCAAGCTGAATTGTTTATGAGGATTAGTCATTGGAATTATACTTAGAATATTGATCACATTAGTGAAAGTTTAGGATATTATTTTGCATTCAATTTTAAGATACAAAGAATTGCTAAAGTATACAAGGCTTTCTATAATATCAAGAGAGAGTTATCATTTATACGTAAAAGACTACTTCCATAATTCGAACCTTAACTTCTCAAAGGTAAGCGTAATAGTTTAATACATATTTTATTATTGCAAAACTCATTTGCCCGCATTCAAATTTAGGTGGATCAAACTTCTCCCTGATAGGTCAACGACCCTATTTGTGTGAACATACACAAGACCGTAGGTACAATCTATGAAGTCAAATTCGATGTCTGTTCCTTGAAAGCCTGAATTGGGACAAAGTCAACTCCTATTTGGACACATGCATGGTACTGGGTCCAACTCAGGATGCCATTCACATGTCCTAGAAACTCTGTTTTGCTCAATGGCTAATCTAGCTCGTCAGTCTTTCAAGCTTATTGTCTGGACAGAAGCTGGCATCTGATAATTTTAAGTTTGGATAGCTTATTATTAGGTATTAAAAACGCATATTACTCCAGGCCTAGGGAGTTGCTTTCCTAGGTTAGTGGACAAGGAGAAGCTTGTGTTCTTAGGTTCTAAAACCGTATCCAAGAAAAGGTCAACAACCATCTTGCTTCACTAAACTAGTTTTTATACCAAAGTTGATGGAATTGGAATGTCACGGTAGAATTAGAATTGTAATATAAATCCTAAAATATTATATTTACTTTTATCTAATTTTATATGATAGATAAAAATAGGATTTTTTTTTTTGCAAATGTTCCAAATAAGTTTGCGTATTTTAATTACATTAATGTCTTAAAATATTTAATATGTCTATCATTGAAGAGAAATACCTTTTTAAAAAAATTTCTAAAAGTATAAAACCCTCACTAGGGTTCGTTGGATTGTTTTATACATTTGACATGTTCTGGTTTGGAAGCATTTCATTGTCTTAAATTATATATCTGCTCAAATTGAGACGGTAGCATTCATGTCAACTTATTAGTTAGGCTTAACTAGCTGCAAGTTGCAACATCCTTTTCCTTTCATACTTTGTTCACTCCAATCATAAAACAAACGGGCCTTCTTTGGTCTGCCTCAATGATAATAAAAACAGAAACCAATAGTTAGTCCGATTTGAGTAAACTTTAAACAAATAATCAAATTGATTAGTTCTATTTTTAAGTAATGACTAACTAACGGTTTTCTATGAATGCGGTAGCTGGAAATCCTTGATGACTTTGAGGTTCAAAGCTATTTCACTCGAACGATTGCTATTCAAGTGATAGATATAAAAAGTTGATTTTTAAAGAAGCAAACACCTTCTCTATCAAAGGGACCGACATTGCTCAACCACCATGCAATATATTGGTTAGGAAAGTGAGGAAGAGACAGCCCCAGTTCCATTGGTAGCGTATCCATATTCCAATAACCTTGGATGTAGATTGAGATGTGCATTGTCTTGTTTGTCCCTAATATATGGTTTCTTCAAACAACTGAATTATTTGACCAGAATATGATTTACAAGGATTTTTATTAAATAACTGTATCACGTATTGGGACTGCAATAAGAAGTTCAAGGTGGCCCTAGGATGTAGATTGAGCTCTGCTTCTACCCCGTTCTTGCAGTGTCGTGTTGGAACCTTGTGTCTGGTTACATTAAGGGACTTGATTATTTGAGCGAAAAAGTTAGCAACAAAATTGTGAAAGGATTTATCGTTCAGGCCTCAACTTGTGAAAGGATGTATCGTTTCAGGTCACAGTCTGTGACAGTATTCTATCAATTGAGGCCTCATCTTGATTCCTAATCTAGTGATGAATAATACTTGATCAGTCATAACATGAGTTTTATATCGAAAGAAGTCCTAAGTGAACCATTTCCTACATAATATAAAACAGGATATTTGACCACACCTTAAGAGAATGTAACTGGATTCGGCTATGTGTCAGGCAAATAATGTATGTCAACTAATAATTCTAGGGAATCCATCCCTCTACTTAGTTCTATCATGCACTATGATGATTCTGTAGTTTTTATATACAACTCCCCTTGATTGATTTCTGTCGACTGCTACATACGCATATATAGTTAATCTAAGCAAGGAAAATAGGGTGACAGAGGCTGGATTTTCTCCAGCTATTTTCCGTTCTACCGCAAATTATACTATTTTCCTGGAATCTACTTTGTATATTGAGTCTTGTGGTGTGGCCCTTCAGAGGTATTAGAAGAATAGTGAAAAGACAACTCCCTTTACTTTT
>JAOQMM010000173.1:27088594-27099447 GCA_027563515.1 Erythroxylum platyclados
TAGGAAAGGTGTATTTGTCAACCTTAACAAGAATTTCCTTGACTACGCCTCTAGGATGGTGGATTGATCTATGAACCATTTGCACACACATCCTTATTGGTGTTATTTCGCCTAGCTCCATCTTTTTGCATAAAATGTAAGGTATCATACTTATGTCAGCTCCTAAGTCCGCAAAAGTCTTATCTACTTAGACACTACCAATAGTACAAGGAATATAAAAATCCACTGGATCATCGTGCTTCGTGGTAGTGCTGCCACTTTGTTGGATTTCTCTTTGCTTAATACTTCACGTTCTGACTTTTTCGATTCCTCTCTGTTTACTAACTTCTCTTTTATGGATTCCATAAGGGCAAGTCATGTTTTCAGTTGCTCTATTATATCAAGAACCTTATTCAACTCTACTTCTTTTGACTTTCTCTACGCTAGGATGGGGTATGGAATTGTAGGTCGATACTCTTTGATTTCCGTCAGGTTATATTTACCTTGCAAGGAACTTTCGTTAGCCCTTTTCCTTTCTTCTTCCCTTTCTTCTTCAACTTGATCAAGCTTCTCTTCAATGGCCTGGGTGATCGTCATTATCCTATCCTTCGAATTTGTTTTAGTATTGCTCAGAAGGCTCCTTGCACTTCTTGCAGACAATGCATTTGCCAATTGGCAAATTTGGACTTCTAAGTTGTGGATAGAAGAGGCATGATTCTTCGCTACTTGTTCTAACCTTTCTTCCAACCTCTTGCGAGCTTCATCCATGCTTCCGATCTTGTCTAAGATCTTGTCTAACTTAGCATCTGTGGAATTTGATTTCTCCTGTTGAAGTCCAAGTGGCCCTTAAGGTCAGAATTGACCTCCTATATTGTTTGATCAAGAAAAGTTGGGGTCATTCTTGCACCCAGGATTATATGTGTTTGAGTAGGGATTGTTCCCCCCTCCTTAACCAAACTATGTTCCCATGTAATTGAGCTACTTCGGTTCATTGTTTTGCATTAGAAAGCAGTCGATGGTATTATGGTTGTCTTGTCCACACAACTCACATCTCTGTTGAATTGCTTTAACAGGAGCTAAAGAGGAGGTTTTCATGTTATTTAGCTGTTGGGTTAAGTTGTCGATTTTGCCTTGCATTTCCATTATTGAGTCAATAGTTATGGCTCCCTTTTGCTCTCAGAGAGTAGTATGTTGTCTACTTCTACCTATCGTCCAAAGACAACTGTTACTTACCATCTCCTCCAATAATTACTTCGCTTCCTCAACCGTCTTTCTCATTAGATATCCTCCTGATGCTGCATCTATGGTGCCTCGTATGGATGGAGTAACTCCATTGTAAAAGGTTTGCAGTGGGAACTCCTTGGGTAAATTATGGTGAGGACACCTTCGTTGCAAATCCTTATACCATTCCCATGCTTCGTAAAGTAGTCCTATCACTTTGTTGAAAATTTGTGATTTCCTTTATCAGCTTTGTAATCTTCATGAGAGGGAAGTACTTATCCAAAAGCACATACATCAACTGCTCCTAAGTTGTGACATTTGCAGGACTTAGTGAATGATACCATACCTTGGCTCTATCCTTTAGTGTGCAAGGAAGAGTCTCATCCTAACAACATCTTCTAACATCCTTTGATAGCAGAAAGTATCGTATATGTCTAAAAAATTAACTATATGAGCATTTAGATCCTCATTAGTCAATCCATAGAATTGCACATTTGTTTGCAATATGTTTAGTAAAGCAGGCTTAATCTCAAATGAGATTGCTTGAATCGGTGGTTGAATCATGCCTTGATTCGCAGCGTTAAACCTCGATCTTATGAAATCGATAAGAGTTTGTGGCTGGTTTCCTTGATTGAATTCTTGATGAAATTCTTCCACCATTGGTTCTTCAATTTCTTCTTATTGGCATCTTGCTCGTCGAATTGCTCATTCCAAACAG
Organism: Erythroxylum platyclados; assembly: GCA_027563515.1. Classification (NCBI taxonomy): domain Eukaryota; kingdom Viridiplantae; phylum Streptophyta; class Magnoliopsida; order Malpighiales; family Erythroxylaceae; genus Erythroxylum; species Erythroxylum platyclados. The sequence goes on from JAOQMM010000173.1 coordinate 27,090,513, forward strand.
GTAATGCCAAATGTGAATGGTTCAGCGATTCGAATTGAACTCCGAGTAAGGCAAAAATTCCTTAGACTAAAGGAATCTAACTAATCCTAACTAACTCCTCAGTAACAGTGCCAAAAACTTATTGAGCAAGTTTTAATTCTAGAAAACCCTCCATGTTCCACAAGTGCACGTGTTGTAAGCATAGTAGTTGAGGTGTCGATCCTATAAGGAATTAGTGACTAATTAAATCCTAACTTTATCTAAGGTTTGAAAATTGTAATTGAAATGAAAATAAAAGTGAGTAGAAAATTAAGCAATTGAATATGGATCGATTGAAAAGGAAATTCTAAAATTAACACAAAGAAATCAAAATTAAGCACGCCCACTTAACAATCAAGAAATCGCACAAGACAAGATTAACCGATTATGAAAAGATGAGATTTATCCTATCGTCAATTGCTACTTTAATTACTTTTGAGTTAATGGGTATTGGTCCTAAAATTTCAAAGGGTTGATTATTCTCTCTCTTGACCTAATCATTAAACCCTAAATCATAATCCCTAATTGAATCTGATGTTCTGAAATTGCAATTTCTCAATTAACAAATAGCCTACAGTTCAATTAGTTTTTAAGCACTCTAATAAACAATCAGGTCCTCACACATGATCTCTCGTCGTATAATTACCGATTTGTTTTTTTATGTGATCTATTAGGTTATTAATTCTCTTTACTCAACTTAATCATGTTACTATTGATTCACTCTCTCGATTTGTTACCAAATTCTGCAAAAATGACAAACAATCACAATACCTAACACATTAACATCAAAAGGAATCAAATTATAATTGATTGAAAAACAAATCCCAAATGAAGTTTAGAACATCCTTAAACCAATATTCATCATCCTCATATCCATCTCATACATTAAATGAAATAAACACAAAGAAGAAATGAGAGATTAACTTGGAAAGGATGGCTGAAGGTGGCTGCAGTAGGTTCTCCTCCTCTTCTTCTTCTCTCCTCTTTTCTATTCTTTCTCTTCCTTGGCTCTTTCTTTAATTGATAAGATGGAGGCTCTCCTGATTAAGTCATTTTCTTTTCCTTTTATAATGTTTTTGTCTTAAGGTAAAAACTAGGTTTTACCAGGCCAAAAAGTCTAAAATGACCCTCCAAAAATAAAAATGGAAGCAGATCCTCGCGTCTGTATCACATATGTCACCATCTTGGCCCTTGAAAATGAGGTTCTGTCATGATTGTGGCCTACCTTCCATGATCGTGACCCATGCTATTTGACCATGACTGGGCTGCTTCTGTTGTGACCCTGAGTCTTCCTCCAAGCTTTCTCCAAACTTCCTTACCTTATCTCAAACACATCAAAACACCTCAAACGTATAAAATTAAAGCTCGATAACATGCTCTAAACCACATAACATTCAAAAACACAAACACATAATCACACTAACACTATTTTAAACCTAAACATGCATAAATCATATAATTAACAGCTAAAAACATACTAAATTATCCATTAAAACATAATGTAACCTATAACTATCAACATGGCTTACTCATTCTTCAAGGAGTCCCTAGGCATATAAGCAGTGAGCAATCCCCTTAGACAGATATTAAGGTCCCTTATTTCTCTTCAGTTTTCAAATAAAATTATTCAATTCCTACCCTCAACTTTTAAACCTATGTTCTTAAAGAAATAAATTAAACTTTCATATATCTTTTTTCTAAATCTGATAAGCGTAGATTATAGTATGTTTTTCTAACTATTTAAGTGTGTTTTTAAGTATTTTCTTAGATGATTATCATGTGTATAAGCTTAAAATTGTGTTCTTGTTAATGTTTGTATGTGTTCTAAGTGTTTGATTAGTTTAAAGCAAGGGGTGTTTAATGTGTTTATGAGTTTATGGAAATAGGAAATTGAAGATAAGAAAAGAATTGGAAGCATGAAATAATTTAGTTCATAATTGTGACACCCTCACGATCATAGCAGATATGACAGAAAGCAAATTTTAGCTTTTTTAGCTGGTGAGTTTTTTTTTTTGTATTCTTTATATTTCAAGACTATTTTGGAACCAAATTAAGTGGAGAAACCCTAGAAACAACCTTAGAAGCCTTAAGAACCATTTAAGAATAAGAAAAACATGAAAAAAGGTACCAGTCACTAAATCAAAAGAAGATTAAAAGAAGCCATCAAGAGAGCTTTAGAGAATTTTAAATTTCCAGATCAAAACTGTAACTAGTTTCTTTTTCTTTTCCCATTATTTCTTTCATTGTCTTGGATTTTTATTTGGATTGTTATGATGTTCAACATGATTATGGGTTTCTAAACTGATATTAGGGATTATTCTTGAATTATTTTGTTGAATTTTATTCTTATTGAATTTAATACATATATAAATGTTTAGTGATAATTATTATGCTTATGCTTAGTAATAAATCAAGAGAGTGAATCAAGTCATATGTGTTAAGGTGCACAATGAGAGTTAGTAGCTTAATAAACCTGCAGTTATTAGTTGGTTAACAATTGAAGAGAGATCTTAACTGTGAAATTACTTTCCTTATGATTGCTTCAAATCTAATTGAATAGTTAAGAGTAGTTTTATGAATCAGGAGATTACAATTCTATTATTATCGAATTCAATTAGGATTACTTGATTAGATCTTGCAAGAGAATAATCAAAACCTTAGGATATCTAGGATCTAGCATAATTAGATCAATAAGATAAAAGGAAAACAATATAAGGATAGAATAATTCCTAAGTCTCTAACTTTGATCAACCTTATTTTATTGACAACTCAATTATTTACTTGTTTCTTTATATTAGTTATTTCAAATTCAATTATTTATTTTAATTCAAATCAATCTTTGGTACCTTAAACAAAGTTTTATTTAAGTTGTTAGGTATCTGATTAGACCTCGTGGGAATGATACCTTTTGTAGTATAAGTTACAATCTATATACTTGCGGTGTTAAAATGTTTCATTATAACATTTATCAACAAAATCCTTAATCCAAGTTCCTTTCAAGATTTCAAACCCATCTCTTATTTCAATTTCCTTTATAAAATTATTACAAGTTGTTAGCTAAGAGAATGAAGAAATTAATGAGCTCCATCATTAATCCTACTTAATTCTAGGAAGAGTTCACTGAGGGATTATGCAATTAAAATAGACTTACGTAAAGCTTATGACTCAATTAGTTGGCTCTTTATAGAACAAGTCCTAGAGGTGTTTAATTTCCTTACAAAGTTTAAGAACTAACTACTTATATGCATAACCTCCATCTCTTATTCAATAATAATAAATGGTGAGCCCTTTATGTTGTTTCAGGGCAGGAAAGGAATCAGACAACTTACCTGTTTGTGTTATGTATAGGAGTCCTCTCAAGGTTGTTGGTATATAATATTGATCATGATTTAACTTTCTAATTCCATACGAAGTGCAGGACATGAGAATCTCCTACCTTATGTTTGCAGATGATTTATTATTGTTCTCAAAAGCACATGATAAATTGTTTTACAATCTTATGACGTCTCTTTAAATGTTTAGGGGATTTTCTGGTCTGTTTATAAACAAGCTAAAAGCTACATTATTCTTCTAGAAAATGTAGATCAAATTTCCCCTTGCTTAGTAGCTATAACTGAGTTACAGGTCAAAAAAAAAACCCTATTTGTTTACTTAGGATTGTCAATCACCATAAGAAGATTGTTGTACAAAGAGTGTATGCCACTTATTAGAAAGTTTAGAGAAGAATTAATAATTAGAACAATCAACATCTCTTCCCAGTTGGAAGAGTGCAATTTATAAAATCAATGCTCAGTTTAATGCATATTTATTGGAGCTCTTATTTTCATCCTTGTGAAGGGGTTGGTCAAAACACTAGAAAATATTGAGAAACTTTTGTGGATAGTTGATAATTGTAAATTGCATCGTGTTTTAGGGCATAATTTGATATGTGCTTAGCCATTAATTCGGTCATTTAGTATGTGTTTAGGTTATAATTATGTTAGTTTGTTAATTATTTGTGTTTTAAGTGTTTTATAGTTTAGTACAAGTTTTTGAGCTTAAATATCATGTTTTTAAGATCCCTTGATGTATTTGCTAGTGTTTTAGGATTAATATCAAAGAACGGAGGAGTTTCGGAAGACATTCAGGCTAAAACAACGATCCATGATCGTGACAGAAGGTTTAGATACAGGCCACAATCGTGACAGAAGGCTCAAATGTGGGCCACGATCGTGGCCTGCGTCGAGCAGACGTATAGTCACTTACGAACTTCACGTTTTGAGGGACTTTTTGGACCTTTCAAACCCTAGGGTTACCCAAAACATAAAAGACTATTTAAAGAACATTAAGAAGAGCACGAAAGGAGCTTTTGCATCAGCCACACTTGAAACCCTAAAGAGAGAATACCGAGAGAGAGAAAGAAGAAAAAGGAAGAGGAAGAAGAGAAAGATGAAGCTGACTCGACGTGCTTCCCGAATCAAGAGATTTCTCGACATCGCTGCGTTCCATCTTCTATTCTAAATCATTATTTCTTTTTTTGTTTTGATTTTATTCACGTATAGAATTGAGATGGATAGTATGATGATAGGATTTGGAATATTGATGATGTTCTAAACTCTCCTTTAGGATTTAATTTTGATTTAATGATAATTTAGTCGATTGTGTTATTTAGATGAATGTCGTGATTTGATTGAGTTCTTGCATAATTCGGTAATAAACTGAGATGGTGAACTAAATGAAAAACGATTAAATCGGACTAATGAGAGTTAGGCAATTTAATAGAAACTGTGACAAATCATATTGGTAATTGTGTGGAGAGAGATCTTGTGTGATGTTCTGATAGTTTATTAAAGTACTTTAAATCTAATTAGGGTTTTGGATAATTTGTGAATTGAGAGATTGCAAGTTCCATAATCTGATTAGGGTTTATAATTTAAAGTTTAATAGTTATAACTTGAGAGACAGTAATCAGCCCTAGGATAGTCTAGAACCGACACTCCATTGACATATAATCGGCTAGGTTAGCATTAATAATAAGTAAAATCTCCTTTCTCATAAATTGGTAAATTCCTTAGGTCGATTTCTATTGTGATTGCATATTGCTCACTTGTTACTACTTTTATGTTTAATTTTTGATTTGATTGATTGAACTCAATGCTCGTAATTAATTTATGTTGCATTTTTTTTTCAGTTTTATAGTTTTTCTAGCCTTAGATTTTAGGATTAGATTACTCTCCTTTCTCGTGGGATCAACATCTTTAATACTATGCTACGAACCGTGTGCTTGCAGAATTCTGAGGGTTTATAAGATCAAAACTTACCCCGATGAAGTTTTTGACGCCGTTGCTGGGGAGACGTAGGATTAGTCTAATTCTTTAGTCTAAAGATTATGTTTAAAAAAAAAAGGAAGTTTCGGGCATCAAAGTAGGGACACATTAAGATGTCATAAAGTAAGAACGAGACATCTGAAGAGTTAGATGCCAAGAAGGTAAAGAAGGAACGATGATGGGGGTAAGGAATAATTCGGTTGGGAAAGTCATCATTCTTATTGGAACATGTACAATCTGGGGTGGCAGAACCACCCAGATTTCGGTTGGTCTTACATTGTAAGGACTCCCATGGGACATCAAGACCTAACAGGATTTTAGAAAGATGAATCCAGTTCATGGGATTCCAACTTGGACAAAATCATGGATAAGCTAATAGACATGGAAGAGACCCAGAAGAAAATAGAAGAGCAAATTGATCAAGTAATAGAAAATCATGCCTCTTTCATTCACAACCTAGAGATTCAAATGAGAGAACTTTCTCCTGAGTTTTGTAAGAAAAGTACGGAAGACTTTCTGAGCAATATGGAAATACATCAAGGAGAGTAATATAAGGATATCACACTTAGGAATGGGGCAGGGCTAGACGAACCAACAGAAAACCAAGCTGAACCCCATCTTGTAAAAGACCAAGAGAGGAAGAAAAGAATGACAACCCTCCCTATTATTTCCCAGATCTTGGTATACCATGCTTAAACATCGAAAAAACTTTGGTAGATGTCCATAAAGAGAACATTATCCTTCGGATTAGTAATGACCAAGTGACATTCAACATGAATGATGTATTAAAGAATTTGAAGGAGGGTGACTCATTTGGGAGAACTGATGTGTTCAAATCTTTAAAAGAGCAAGAGGATAAAGAACAGATGACAACGGACATCAAGTTTGAAGAAGTTACAGAAGTCTCTATTCAAGAAGCTAAAGAGGAAGCAGAGATAAGGGTGACTGTAGAAAAACAAGGAAATATTGCCCTCATTCAAGAGAAACTGCTGGATTCAATAGAAGATCCCAGGGATTTCATTATTCCCCATTTTATTGACAGTTTGTTAATAAAATGGACAGTAATGAACTTAATTGGTTTTCATAATTTTATTAATATTGTCCTTCTGATCATTTTATAATTTTTAGCTTAGTTACAGGCTACAAAACTGATGTTGAACGAGAAGGGTGGAAGCAAGCTGCTTATAATTAATCTCGGTTGAGATTCCAAGGTTGTACGGCCAAGCTAATGACCTTAAATTAGCACATTTGGCAGGTAGATTTAAATTGTTGAGTAGTTAGATGTGTTTTAAATTCTAAAAATAAGTTTTTAATGATTTAGATGGGTTGGCTTGCTAATTCTCTTACTCTTATTGAAGTAATTATAAGATAGGGCAGCACTCTCGAGCATAAAGCGCATCTGACCTCCAACACAATCACTGCCTCAAACACAATAAATGGTTTCGTGTTCTAACCCTTTTTTTTCCATTTTTATTATTTTTGTTCTTATGCTTTCGTATATTGTTCTATTCCCCCCTATATGTTTGCATGTCTCCTTCTCACATTGAGAACAATGTGTTGTTCAAGTGTGGAGAAGGTTGGGTGTTTACTTTTGATTGTGAATTTTACATGTTGTTAAATTAATGTGTTTAGATTGTATATTGTGAATTGTGTGAAAGTATTGATGACTTAGATGGAACGAAATCGATTTAATTTTGAACATAATCTATTAGGCTGTGAAGAGTCATTAGCTCAAAAAATTAGTGATCTAGGTTCTTTGGCTAAAATATGCAAGTTAATTAGGATTCAGTGTTAGTTTGTCACCCTATAAGTTGTCACATTCATTCATAATTTTAGGTCTTTCACTTAGTAGCTTTGCTAGTACTTTTCCATGAAAACGAGTAGCTAAAGCAATAAGGTAGGCATTAATAAATACATAAAAAAAGTGTTTGTAAATTTGAAATAAATAACTATTTCGCTGGCCTTCGGGTTATGAATAGAGCTAGTAGCCAATTGAGAATGTGATATAGCTGAGTAACCGGATCGACACACATCACAAATATGTGCCTTCACGTAAAAAGTCTGTAATGACATTCCAACCGAGTAGTTTAATAAAAACATGACTTAGTTGAGTAACCGAATCGACATTCATCACAAACGTTTGCCTCCGCGTAAAAAGACTAGGTCAATGTCCACAAAAAGTAACAAAAAAGGATGTTTTCTAATAAAAACCTACCAAACTGGTAAGTAGCTTAACTTTTCATGAAAACGTACTTACAATTAGTTACAAAGTTTAATTGACCAAATAATTATTAATATGTGTGTACAATTGAAAGGGGTGAATAAACTTAACATTTAAGTTTTGATTAATATGTATATTTAGTCCAGAGTTCCTAGAGGTGGATTTTGCATGTTAATAATTTGGAACAACTTGAATGATTGTGTTTAGAGTTAAATTTGCTTAGTAAAGTTGAAGCCATTACCTCATTATTGCATTGCGTGCTTTATGTTTTTGTGTTGTTTGTTGTTTTGTTTGCTTGAGGACAAGCAAACATTTAAGTGTAAGGATGTTGATAAGTGTAAATTGCATCGTGGTTTAGGGCATAGTTTGATATGTGTTTAGCCGTTAATCCGATCATTTAGTATGTGTTTAGGTTAGAATTGTGTTAGTTTGTTAATTATTTGTGTTTTAAGTGTTTTATGGGTTAGTACAAGCTTTTAAGCTTAAATATCATGTTTTTGAGGTACCTTGATGTGTTTGCTAGTATTTTAGGATCAATATCGAAGAATGGAGGAGTTTTGGAAGACATTTGGGCTGAAATAATGGCCCACGATCGTGACAGAAGGCTCAGATGTAGGCCACAGTCGTGGCTTGTTTTGGGCAAATGTGTAGTCGCTTACGAACTTCATGTTTTAAGGGACTTTTTGGACCTTTTAGATCCCTGAAAGACCCTAGCGTTACCCAAAACATAAAAGACTATTTAAAGAACATTAAGAGGAGCACAAAGGGAGCTTTTGCATCAGCCACACTTGAAACCCTAAAGAGAAAATACCGAGAGAGAGAAAAAAGAAGAAGGAAGAGGAAGAAGAGGAAGAGGAAGTTGACTCGACATGCTTCCCAGATCAAGAGGTTTCCCGACGTCGCTGCCTTCCATTGTTTATTCTAAGTCATTATTTCCTTTTTGTTTCCAATTTATTTATGTATAGAATTGAGATGGATAGTATGATGATAGGATTTGGAATATTGATGATGTTCTAAAGTCTCTTCCAGGATTTATTTAAATAGTCGATTGTGTTATTTGGATGAATGTCGTGATTTGATTGCATTCTTGCATAATTCGATAATAAACTAAGAGGGTGAACTGAATGAAAAACGATTAAATCGGACTAATGAGAGTTAGGCAATTTAATAGAAACCGTGACAAATCATATTGGTAATTGTGCGGAGAGAGATCCCGTGTGATGTTCCAATATTTTATTAGAGTACTTTGGATCTAATTAGGGTTTTGGATAATTTGTGAATTGAGAGATTGCAAATTCCATAATTTGATTAGGGTTTATAATTTAGGGTTTAATGGTTATAACTTGAGAGAAAGTAATCAGCCCTAGGATAGTCTAAAACTGACACTCCA
>JAOQMM010000173.1:27111215-27124729 GCA_027563515.1 Erythroxylum platyclados
TTTATTGTTAATATTTATTAATAAATTTATAAAATATGAAAATAAAATTTATTTCTTTCTTTCTTTCTAATTTTTATTCACTATTTGTTATATATTGACATTAATAACAAAATAATTTTTATCTGTGTTTAAAAATAAAGAAAAAAAAGATTTAAAGCTAAAAACTACAGTAAAAAATAGAAGTAGGACAAATATGTTTCTAAAAAATTTTGGAAAGGATATGATGATAGGAATTATAAAAGCATGTAACATTGATTTGGCTTACCAAAACTTGGTCGCTGCCATTAAAGATTCCGGCTCCGCCGGAGGCGAAACTGATGCCGGTAATGGCGGAGGAGGCATTCTTGGGTGGCAAAGATAAAAATGGTGGAGAAGAGGGTAGGCCTAATTTCTCAGCTGTCCAACATTTTGAGTAGAAATGAATGCATTGGAATATCTTATAATTTGACCACCAGAAGAAAACAGGTCCTTTTTCTATATATTAAAATAGAAGATAATAACAATAATAATAATAAAGAGTATTGAAAATTGAAATGGAAATAATGGACATTCTAATTATAATTTGAATATGACATAGAATAATATTAATTATAAGATAGATGGGATTGCATCACATCAAAGAATAACTTGTACTTCAAAGGCACAGAGACTTGAGACTTGAGAGTCTGTCCAACAACAACAAACAATAATTTCTTGACAAGTCTGACGTTGAGAATTGCGCAGAACAAAGAAAACTAAGAAAAGGATATCTCATATGAGCTTTAATACTATGCTTACAAAAACTTCATTAGATTATTGAAAACCATGAAGTGATTGAATAAAGAATTGATGAAAGCAATCAAGAACAGTTGCTCGGAAAACACAACTAAAAGCCAAATTTTGGAAACCATAAGTTAGCTACAAGGTAAGTTAGAAGTGACATAGAACCTGGTGACATACTCGTACACAGGGTTTACAAGAGTAGTTCCTTCGTTAAAACTCACCAATGATATCTGCAGCATTCTTGCCATTGCTAAACCTTCCTGTAGCTTTTTTGTTGGGAAAATCGATTCCGTTGTGGGGAAAATTTGCTTTGGAGATAGATAGCGGAAGGTGATTGTTGTTGCCAACATCAACTAAGGAGTCTCCAAAGATGAACATGGAAGACACCATTTGAGCTTCTAAGACTTGCAAGCTAAAGGTGAAAACCAGAGTTAAACCACCAAAGAAAATCATCAAAAATGTGTTCTTATCCATCTCGGTGAAAAGGGTGCCAATAGCGTCTCGCACAACTATGACTTTTGGGTTCAGAGCAATCTGGAGGGTTTAGTGTATTTATAGAGGGATCGGATCATATCAAATCAGATATGTGTGGAAATTGATAATTGAAAGTATTGAACTTGTCTTAATTTATTAAGTGTGAAAAGCAGACAGACAGAAATAGGGTAGTAATTGCATGTGGGGTACGTCTGGTGACTAAAGATAACTCATAATCACCCCATTATGGACGGTATTACCAGTGAAGATGCTTGCGTGGATCTGTTATTCTAATTTCCTGAATGAAAGTATCCACAACGTACTGGAGCCGATTCAGCTTTCATGCTATGGCACGTTGGCACCATTTTTGCATAGAAGTTTGAGCCATAAACTATTTTAACTTTTCTAGAATGAGATACTGCCTTTGGGAAAACATGCTGTCAACTCTCGGTTCTGAATTTTTAAATTTTGGGATATCTTTTATAAGTTTGGCTTGACTTAGTCTTCATGCATCTTAATGCATTTAAGAGCAAGTGCGAAGAGAAATGGAAATCCCATGACCTGTAGGCTGCAGCGATAGTGAGAAGCTGGCGGGACTGGGACGTCAGTAATAATTATTGGTGGCAGAGATGGAGATTGGTGGCGGTCTTAGATTGGTCGATATCAATAGTGTCTGATCATGAACTAGGCCTTGACTCGGTTTATAAACATCTCAATTAAAGGATTGTTTCAGATCAGTCAAAAGATTGTTAATTTTATGTCTTAAGTTGAGAAATTTGTACAACGTTAGTGGACCTAAAATCAAAAGGAACTTCAGCTTATCTTGCAATTTGTTACATCTCCTATATATACAAGAAGAATGCAGTTGTATGAACCTGCTTAAAAAAGGTAGCTGAAGCTGAGAGGATAAGTGCCTGGCTGAAGTCTCTTTACAGCACAATCTATGTGTTTGCTGCTCATTGCTTTGTTGGTGGATTAGCTCATTGATATAAATGAAAAAATTTTGAGAGGATCAAACTATTTCCATGCTAATCATGACTAATTTGAATCATCAACTAATCAATAAGGTTGTAATCTGTCAACCCTTGCTGTATCAAAGTAATGACATGGGATAGTCATAGTCAACAAAACTCCATTCATGATAGAGATTGAAAGAAATGTATAATTTGCAGATAACCGCTAGAATCTACCAACATAGCCCATTGCCATGCAAACTTGGTAAGCTTTGAATTGACGTTTAACAAAATGCTTAACACGGTAAAGTTCATTTCAGATGTATACAGATCCATAAATAGAAGTAACTTAAGACTTTTGGCATGTTATAAGACATGAGCACATGGACTAAACTCTTTTAAGATACCAATTTCTATTGAACAAAGATAATGAGTGTATTATGCTTAATGCATATAAAAATTTAAAAATCATACAAGAAGATAAAATGAAAATAGCACAAGAACTATCTACCCTAAAATCATAATCGAAATAAACTTATTTCAGGTAAATTTTGATTTTAAACTTTCGAATTAGTTATTTTAACGTATTCTTTAAAATTTTGTCTTACATGTATCTTTTGAGGCACAACGATCCAACCCGAGTCAAGTTCGAGTTGATTAAGCCACAGGTCAAATTTTTTGGCTCGATTGGGTTACCGGTTAGGACTACTCAGTCTCACTTGACCCGTAACTTGACCGAGAGAAAAAAATGATATCATTTTTTGAAATTTTTTAAAAAATTAAATTGATCTGGCCCGATCCATCTTCAACCTATTGGGCCACAAGCCGGATAATTCCAACGTGTTTTGCTGTCGGAAGTCTCTGGGCGTCTCTTTTGTTTTCTGAATTTAGTATGGTAGGATAAAAATGAGTGGGGCGTGGTCCTATTACATTCAATCCCGTGGTGTGAACTGTTACTTATTGGTCTAATATGGCAGCTATCGAAGTTGACCATACCAAGTAGACCCAGTTCTGTGCCTGTCGACTATACACCCCTGGAAAACTGGAAATAGGTCAAGTCTAGATCATGCTCAATCATGAGTTTTCTTTTCTTCATGCATATGGCAGCAGAAGACTAAAACATTAACAATCTAATGTCATGTCAAAATCAGCAATACCCATATTTTTTATAATTTCGTATGAATTATAAGCATGCTATATTTGTTGCATATTTTAAGAATTCAACTCAAATTTTAATCAATTTTATAAGTATTAAAATGTTTCAATTTTTAATTTTTAACAAAAATATTTTGACATTAAATTTTTCGTTAATGTAAATAATATTAGTATTTTTACTACATATCTTCTACATATTGTATTTATGTCACATATGAATTTTATTATTTAATAAATTAAAAATATAAATTGTTATAAAATAATTATAAAGTAAAATACATGAAAGATTGTATAATTATTTTAAAATTTTTGATATTTTAAATTTATTAAATAATAAAATTTATACATGACATAAATACAATATATAACAACCATGTGATAAAAATATTAATATGACATGATTCGTGACATCGTCTACATTAACTGAAAATTTAATGTTAGGATATTGTTGTTATAAATTAAAAGCATTTTAACGATAATTTTTTATCATTTTAGACAACCATTAAGAATTTAGAATTAACTTTTCACGAAAAGATTCATAATCATGCTAAAATTTAAATGATTCGATAAAAATTGAAAACTAGAATAAATATGACAAGGGCTAATAATTTTATAGCAATTGATATTTGTAAAATTTCATTCGATCAACGTTCCCATATAAAAATTTAAGAAAATAATCTTCAGTCTATATCAAAATTGTTTCTAATCATAGCATTAGTCCTTGTACTGGAAAAATGCCTTAGTTAACAACACGATTCTTGCGAGAATTCTTATTCATTTAAAGTACAAATAGGAAGTTATTTTCATTAGTATTAGTAGACAAAATATGCTAGAAAATAAACAAAAGATGTCTCATATAATTCCCATTGAGTAATTTTTTTATCTCATTTAGGAGATAAATAAATCAAGTCAACATATTCAATATATAAGGCTCCTCATTTTGCGGAGATTTGGGAAGGGTCATAATGGTCGCAACCTCACCTTTGTATTTTTACAAAGAGACTGTTTCCGTAACTTGAACTTGTGACTTTATGGTCATAAAAGAGTAACTTTACCACTTGCTCCAAGACTCACTCTTATTTAAGAGATAAAAAAGTTGATTAATTATCTTTACTTCTTTTAATTGATTACACATACCATTTACATCTTTTTGTGTTTGTTTAATTGAAAATACAAATTTATGGTATGATAGGTCATCTAAATCATTTGATACTTTATGTCCATGTTCAACTTCAAATGCTATTGGAATGGGTGGAAAAAAGGGTGCATCTGTGAGTGTCAGAATTTGTGTATCTGTGGGTGTTGGTAAACCTTCCTCCTCATCATCATCCCTAATTACCTCAATTTATATATCAACTTAGGGTCAATAACTTGGCTTAACTTAGGGTACTTCTCCCTATCCATAACCACCTCTACTATCTTCATTTTTCTTGCTTTAATTGCAACAATCAAACTTTTTAAATTATTATCATTCTGAAGTGGCCTTAAACCATCTTCAAAGGATTCACATGGGAATTTATAAGTAAAATCCCACACTTCTCCATACCCTAACATCTTATCATTAAGCATAAAATCAATCAATGTAATCTCATCTACCTCATAAACAAAACAATCTTCCTCTCCACCTTTATAAACCAGTTTTGGTTTAAATTTAAAGCATCCTCTGTAGAAGCACTCAAACCTAATTTTGGGATCTAAAGTACTTGTCATTCCTCAAACATAATTTACAACAACAAAAAAATTGTCATATTATGTAATTGTAGTTTTAAATATTTGCAATTTCAATATATTACTAAGTTATTCACTTTGATTGATATTGAATAGTTCAAATATATGCTATATGAATCCCTTTAATAGTTCACATTGATTGATATCGGTAGCATTGATATGACTAATTGTTTATCATCATTAGGGTATAAAGGAATTAGAGGATGATGCAAATTGATCATGTTTTAAACATAGAAGCATCGTAAAAACAATTGTAGAAAATATTGACTGCGTTTAACCTTAGTTGAATTCAAATAGACCATCATATATTCACTGACTAATACATAATTTCTAGGAAATAATAGATCATCATTCATTTAAGCACATCATTTTAATCTTTAGCCTAGATATGCTGGTACTTAGTTATACATAGTTATAGATAGGGGTTGGCAATTTTGGGTTTTTATGGGGATCTTTACCTTCAGGCACTTATATACATCCATGTTTTGTATACTTGCTTCTCCTTTCTATTATCTCATCTTTACATATAGAAACCATGTTAGGAGTGGTAAAGGACTAACCCAATAAACTCTACTATTTCATACAACTTGTACCCTAAAATAAAAGAAGCTTAATTCTTCTAATTCAAGTATAAGCTACGTTTTTCTTTAATCACAACCTGTTAGAAAAAATATAAGACCCAATAATTTAAATCAGTTTCAATATGACTTTGATTCCTTGTAACAACATATAATAGTCAGGGAGGTGAGAGTTAATAGTAAACATGGATTAAATTATATAAATGGGCTTAGCTACAAGATAATACATAACAAAAGATTCTATGTAGTTGTGGCCATATTCCTTTTTAAAACCTAAAAAGAAGTATACATAGGTAAGTGATTGTCTACATTATGTGAGCCATTTTCCAAGTAAAGTATATATATCTTTAAGGACTAAACTTACCATTTTCTTGGTGACTTTCAACTAGACACATACAAATTCTTTTACCATTCAAGTAACTCTGATAGCCTCACAAGATGAAAAGAAATTAGTAACAAATGTTGTGGATGGATGAAAGAAGTTATGAGAAAATACAAATTTTCCAATTACATCTTATATAAAAGAAGACATTTTAGTTAACTTCTAGTCAAACAAAGGATATTGAATCAAGTATTTTGTTAAGAAAAGTTGCATTTATTTTCAAATTTTTTCTTATTTATAAAGGTTATGGTTGCCTTACAAGTATGCTTATGCCTATGTCTATAGGGATTTTACTGCAGACAATGTTAAATAATACGCCATACACTTAAGAATTATAGAATGTGTTACTGTTATGATCAATAATAAAAAATACAAAACTTTTATAAATTGTTTGAATACTTAGCAATGAACTGTAGAATGTGTTACTGTTTACTATTTGTGTAAAAAAGTCTATAGCCACCAAGTTGATGATTAAAAACATTTCATGAATACACATCGATGATGAAGATGCCAACAACATCGCCATTAACATATTTATGAAATAATTAAGGAAAAGAAAACATAGTCAAAACCATAATATAACTTCGCCAATAACTGATCATAGAAGTTGATATAAATCAACTCACCAGAAAAATCAAAGTCAAAACCACAAAGATGGAATTGCTTTAGAAACTTCCTGTAATGAGACAACCCTAATTCCTTTCCAAATATTTTAGGTTCTATTTTGGGGGATGATAAAACCAGAAACTTTTAAAGCTTCACGTGACATCGTATGGATTGTGGAAAATGACGTTGCATGAAGCAAAGCATCTTGTAGGTTATTTAATCCACACGATTTTGTTTCTACATGGTGAAAAGTGCCACGTAGACTCCTAATAAGTGATACATCATTTTTGCATGGAGAATTATGGTTTTTAACAACATATAAACAGTATGGGGATGGACGATATAATAACTGAATAACTATAGTTTTTAAAAGTTAGAGACTAATGTGATAATTTATCAAACCACAAGGGAGTTCTAAGATTTTAACCCTAAATTTTATTCAATTTGACATCTATGAAAACATTTCACTTTGACTGCTTTGGTGACTAAAAAAATATTTGTAATATAGATAATGTTATGCAATTGTTTAACATAAATATATTATTACATATTTGGCATGAAAATTCAGTTGCTAATCAACTTATATAATTAAATGAATTACCAACCCCTAGTCAAACAAATATAAAATTTGTATGTAAAAACATATGGTCTAATTCCTATTTGAACTAAGATGTAAAGTTATAGAATTTTAACGCCATCTTTATAATATGTTAAGAAAAATAACTTAATATGTTTAATTCAGTGCTAAATGGCCTAAATGAAAGGTTTTTAAAATTGAACATAAGCATAGTTTATATATCAATATGACTAGAACAATAGCTTCCTACTAAGCTAATCATTTAACTCCAGTGAAACCATTCTCACAATAAAACTTATCAAAAAAAAGAAGAAGAAGAAGATAAATAACAACAATAATAACACCAAATAAATTAAGGCTTTACCATTCGAGATAAAACAAGAATCATTAATGAAAAAAATCATACATTTCTAAACCAATGGCTTTGATACCATATGTTAAGATATTCTTAATTATACAAATAAAACTCTATTTTTGTATAAACATGGTATCTAAAATCTTAAGAACTATGTGATTTTTACAATTTAGTTATTCATAAGAGAAAAATATAAATTGATCTATGATAAAATCTTGAAGATAATAAATGATTATAAGAAGATTTCAGAAGAAAGTGTTTTTTTCTTTTTTGACTCACTTAGAGTTTGATGATATACTTTTCTTTAATGAGAGAAAACTATTGTTACAGAGAATTCTAGTTTCTGATTAAGGTTTCTTTTATATTACATGTACCATCAACATGTGTATTAATTAAAAAATCATTTTATTGACTAATATAATTTTGAAACATAATAATTATTAAATTATGACTATCTTTTAATTAAATAATAGATAACCAATAAAAATATTTCATATAAATCACTAAAATAAAAAATGTTAAAAATTTTACACAATATGATCCCACAACTTTAACCATGTATTAATAAATAAGAAAATTGTAATTTTGATATTAACATTTTTACTAAAATATAAGTTAGATTATAAAGTTTTGGAGCATTTAAATTCAATATAAATATTTTCAAAATGTTCAATTTAAACTCTAAAATAATGAACTTCTTAGTATGGTTATGTCTCTATCGGTTATGCCTCACGACAGTTATGCATAAGCTATATTAGTACACGTAGACGTCGTGCTAATATTATTGTGACATATAGTTTGAGGAAAGTATAATCTCATTAAGGGATCTCCCATTTTAATATTTAAATTAAATATTTTAAAAATGTCAAGATTTAATTTGAATCTTAAAGATTATTAAAGTCTTACGAGTGAAAATGTTATAGTTGAAAATACTTAAATAATTATATACACCCCTTTTGTTGTATAGCATTTCATATTCTAGTGTATACACCCCTTTTCCTGTATACTTTTTCGTATTCTAGTGTGGTTACCCAGCGCTATATGTGGATGCCACTGATTTGCCTTTTTTTTTAAGTGGAACCCAATAATGTGACGTTTAGGGGTGGCAATCAAGTCTCAAGTCGGGTCCCAAAGAGCAAAAATAGGCCAAACCGAGCCTAAACGGGCTCACCCTAACCCGGCCTCATCCCTAATGATAATCGTGTTAGAACTTAAAAGAGTATTTTCACAAAATTCTCTGTACACCGTGAGCTTGCGGTAAGTGGTACAAGTGTACTACCAGTACAAAATAAAAATAATTAGTGAACTTTTTTTTTGAAAAATAATAATTAGTGAACTTGGGAGGTTCTTACATGCGTTGCTCAAACCCTCACCTGCTGCCGTTAAATTCTGAATCAGCCGTGCACAGTATTTCAGTTCCACGAAATCTAGAGTTGACGTGATTTGAACGGACATGATCAGGGTCCGAGTTATCACCTAGAATCCTGTAAGCCGGACCTACTAATTCGGTGGATTGACAACTCAAACCTTGAAAACTTTGTTTGTAAAGGCCAAATGAGGGGGTCAGTTTTGTCAAAGTCTTTCGGGGTGGACTTGTAGAATGTAGAGTCTGTACATGAACGCCACAAAGGGCGATGTCAGGTGGTCTTATTCTCGCTTTTGGAAATTTGGTTGCAAAGCTTGTCCACTCGCTTCTTGGCGCGTGCATTAATTCGACTTTGCAAATCTCTTATGACATTAACAAAATAGTCAACAAAACACGCGCGTGAGTCATTAGAGGGACCAAGAAAAGATGACAAAATATGCATCAATTCGATGAACGTGGGGATTAGCTTAAGTCATGATATAGGCCTATTTCACATTCAGCTAATTACATTACTTGTTAGAGCTAATTTTATCAACAATTAGTTATTTTATATATCCTCCAACTAGTTGAGCCTATTTAGCAATCAACTATTAGCTGATTTTATCAGCACATAGTTAACAACTAATTTTATCAGTTAATTTGATCAGCGGATAATATTAGCTGTTTATTAAAGATGTTTGGTACAATTAGCTGTTTAGTATTAACTGTTTAAGTGTAAAATGACTTATAAGAGCATGACTTAATTTTTTTATACAAAACCATGATTAGATATTTACGTTTACAAAAATTAAATTTTTTGTTGGTTAATATATGTTATAAATATTGTAAAATTAATTTGTTATTTAAAAAATCAAACTAATTTAAATAAACTTATGTTTAACTTATTCTAAATTTAGTTTATATTTATTCAACAAACATGCGCTTAAAGTTGATTTAAATTCGTTATAAATTTATAGTTTATCTTTTTAATATTAGTCTCCAAATTTAGTAAAATTGTAGATATTTGATCTTTATTTTCATACTATTATCAGCTAATTCTCATGTATATAGTGTTATTTTAAATATATGAGTTATTTTTTATTAATAAGGTTTTTTGTTTGAAAGCTTTCTTTAATATTAAAAAAAACTTGTGAAGTTGAATAATTTATGTGAGTTTTAATAGGTGTTTAAGTGAGTTTTAATGAGTATAAAGCAAAGTGGTCATCATTAAGTTATGTGGGTTTTAAAACACTCATTAATATGGTGCAAAGATACAACACCCATTAAATTCAAAGGCATTATTGTATTTTTATATGTTAAAGGTTGGTTGTTGGAGCAAAATACTTCAACATACCAGCTTCTTCACTTTCAGCTTATTCTTTTAAATCAGCTAGTTAATAAGCTAAACTATCAAACAACTTCAATAGCCTTTTAATATGGTCAAACGGTTAATTTGGGTCAATAAGCTAGAAAACAGTTGATAAGCTGTTTACCAAACGAGACCATCATCCAACCAGGGCCATAATCTTGGACAATTGATGTTTTTCTTTGGACTAGGCCGTTGGAATTGGTAATGTAACATTTTTAGCTACAAATTGGGTTTCAAAATCCTTTGTTCCATAAGCTTTATTCATATATAAAAGAAATATTATTTAATAATTCAAATTTAAATAGTATTAAATTATATAATCAATTTTGTAATTATTATGTCAAGAATTGATATGTAGTTACATCTTCACTTGATCTTTTTGAAAGTTTCCATTGTATCAATATAATATAATTTTTGTATTCTAATCCTTCCCAATTTTAAAATTGGGCAAACTTTACAAGGAGAGTCCAACTTATTTAACTACATAAGATCATTGTTATGTAATGATATTCCTATTTAAAAATCAATTCCCTTCTGTTATAACCAATTACTTGGGGACTACTTCAGGGATGAATACTGACAAAATGGTAATTAGAAGCTAAACACACTCAGCGCGTGGGAAAACGCGTCAAAGTGACAATGTGACGTAGATAAACGGGCAGCAGACAAGTGGACACGCAAAGGTTAAAGCCCACAAATTAGGGCAGCGGGCAGGAAGCCATGCCGTCTTTCTCACTCCCTCAGGCCATTTAAAAAATGGGAACAAAATCAACATTTATTATTCACTCTTTCCGAACCTCAGCCTCCTACTGTGTGAAAACTTAGCTTTGGTGTTACGTTCGGGTTCGGAAAGCTATTCTCTGTCTCTGAAAAAAGCCAAAGCCAAAGCCAAAGAAACCATCGAAGAAAACAATAGAGAGACAGCGAGATAAAATAAAAAAGAAAATTGAAAGACTTTGGTTTCTAGAGAGAGAAACAAACAGTGTGCCCGCTATAGAGAGAGACACACACAGATGGGACAGATCGTGAAGAGGAAGAAGAAGGGGAGGCCATCGAAGGCAGATCTAGCTCGCCGGGGTACGCACAGCCCAGCAGAAAAGGCTGCGGAGTCTGACCGCCGGCGTAGTCTCCGGCGACGGAATGTGAGGTACAACAACTTCATCGACTTCGACGACTACCTAGACGAGGAGTTCGAGGGAGAGGAGGAGGAGGAGGAGGACGAGGACGAGAGAAGAAGAGAGAAGAAGCTCAAGCTTGTTCTCAAGCTCAACAACAACAGAGGGGCGCGTGGCGGTCACGCGGACGTCGCGTCGTCTTTGTCTGCTTCTGAGGAAGACAACGACGGCGAGGAGGAGAGTGGAAGGAAGCCGTTGAAGAAGCGGAGAATCAACGACAGTGAAGTGGAAGAAGAAGAAGAAGAGGAGAGTGAAAATGGCGAAGACCTTAAACACAATGACAACAACATTAGCCATCAAGAGGTATATCGGATTGACCGTACGGATCTGTTATACGTACGCAGGGAGAGAAAGTGGTTGATGAATTGGAGACGAAGAAAATGGAAAGTGTTAGAGAGAGAGAGAGAGAGAGAGAGAGTCCAGCTCAGCGAAATCTAATTGGTCCAGACTTCAAAATCAATGCTTTCTTACTCTTCTTCTCACTATATGTATACATCCATCTGCTTGAGAGATAGACTTAGAGTGTGGTTGATGTTTTTGGGGGGTTCCAGCTGGGGGGGGGGGGTGTTGTGGGGGGGGTGTGGGGGGGGGTGGGGGGGTGGTGGAACGAGGAGGACCGGTACGCGCCGATCGCCGCCGAGGAGAGGCGCTTCGGGACGCGCGTGACCGAGATCGAGGCCCTGGCCACGCGCGGGGATCTGACCGGGGTGAAGGTGCAGGGGCGGCAACTCACCGTGTATCCGGCGGGCCGTCCCGCCTTCGAGGCGTACGCCGACGGTCTGGACGATCCGCGACTGGCGATCCTCGTGGCGCGGCTCCACCGGATCGGGGTGACGGTGACCGGTGCCTGAGGTCGCGTTCCGACGCCTCCTCACCCGGCGGAGCCGACCGGTGCGCGTGAACCCCTGGGTGCGTGCGGTCGAGGTCGCGTTCCTGATCGTCTTCGCGGTGGTCGTTCTGGCCATGATCCTCCCACGCGCGGTGACGGCCCCGATCGAGCGGACGCTCGGCCGCCGGCTCCCCGCCCCGCTGGGGGCGTACCCCGACATGGAGGCGCTCGGCACCGTCGCGCGCAAGCAGATGGCGGGACCGAAGCCGGGGTACCCCACGCTCGTGTGGGCCTCGCGCTCGTTCCGGGGCGACACGAACGGGTGGGCGTGGATGCGGATCCTGGGGGACGGACGCGTCGCCAAAGGGCGCGAGCTCTGGAACTACGCGCGGCAGGGCGGATCGAGCCCGTATCTCGGCGAACGGTTCGACCCCCGCGCGGTCCAGAGGCTCCTCGACCGGCTCGGGCCATCGGTCCGCCCCTCGCCCCCGATCGCGCGGGCGCTCTTCGTCTCGTTCGCGCGTAAGGGCGTCTGGACCACGCGCGTCTACGATCGGAACGCGCCTCCGGCGGAGCTCGCGCAGGCCGAGCGACTGGCGGGCGTCTGGGCCTCGGAGGATCTGCCGTCCAACTTCGGCCCGACGTGGACCGAGGCCCCGACCACCCCCACCTCGCCGTAGCCATGTGGAGCGTAGCGCTAGAGACGTGGGACGGCGACGAGATCGCCGCTTGGCTTCCGACCGCCCTCGGGCTCGACGACGAGTGGCGCGGGATGGTCTTCGTTCCTACCGTGCCCGAGTGCCACGAGCACTGCGACGGTTGCCTGCGGACGGGTTGCCCGTACCGCGATCACGATCCGGACTGGATCCTCGGCTACCGCGCCATCGAGGACAAGACCAGGTACTGGCTCTGCCCGCTCTGCTTCGACCTCGGCCGGGCGCGGTTCGACCTGAGCCTCGATCCCAAGGCCCCGTTCCCTCGCATCCCCGTCCCGGAGGCGCGTTAGGATGCCGACGATCGGCGGGCACGGGCCGCCCCCGGACGACGGCGACCCCCGAAGACGGGTGCGGTGGGAAGCGGCGCGCCGGGGCGTGGGCTTCGCCGATCTCGACCGGATCGTGGTCGATCCCCAGAGCTTCGCCGCGCTCCCGGTGGTCCTGCAACGCGAGTGGGAGACCGTCCCCTTAAGGCTTGACGGCACGACGCTCTACGTCGCGGTCCCCGAT
>JAOQMM010000173.1:27124829-27139945 GCA_027563515.1 Erythroxylum platyclados
TGTCAAAGATTGTAACAGAACTCATGTGAATAGCTTTAAGCAGTCACATGGTAGCAAATGCTAGACCCCTATAGGGCCCTCTCTATCCCTCACCTTTCGCTCTCTAAATCTAACGTCTTTCATTGTCTCTCTCTCTTGCATATGCTGGCGTCTGCTTTTAAGTTACCTGTCTTTGTCTCTGTCTGTGTCTGGTGCCCTTCTTTTGTCTCCCATTATCGGGCACTTGCTTTCCTTCGTTCGTTAATATATTCCAGTTTCTGAAGTTTTTGGTGGTTGCTGATTTTGACAGGAAAGGGAGAGGAAAAGTGAGAATAAAGGACACGACTCAGTTCCTGGTTGGTTTTGATTGCTTTTCTTTTCTTACGGTGTGGAGTCGATGTGCTGGATGTATTGATTTTTTGTTCTTGTGGCTTTCTCTGGTCAGGGACGCCAACGCACAATGACAACGGATTTCAGTTGCCGGAGAAAAGGATTCTGGAGTTGATTCTTGACAAGCTACAAAAGTGGGTTAAATTTATCGTATTATCCCCTCCTGTTTAAATGTGGTGTTGCTGAGGGGCTTTGCTGATGGTGATTGTTGTTTTGGTTCTAAATTGTGACAGGAAGGACACATATGGTGTGTATGCAGAACCGGTTGATCCTGAAGAGGTATGTGAAAATGGTTACTTGAATCGTTTCAAGGGTTGGGAGGTTTTTGGAAGACATTACCTCTTGGAGTTTGAAGGGTTAATTTTGTTGTTTTGGCTTTTCTAGCTTCCGGATTATCTTGACGTGATTGATCATCCAATGGACTTTGCTACTGTGAGGAATAAGCTGGGGAATGGCTTATACTCTACTTTGGAACAATTTAAGGTGGGTTCAGTACGAATGCTCACTTTGCTTTGTTCATGGTGGCTAGGTTTTGGCTTGGAAGTCGAGTTTCTGCTAGTGAATGCTTTTGATGCTCTTTGTCGTTGTTCAGGAGTGCATTCGTTTGCAGCTGTCAACACTTCTGTGGTTTTTTTGTTTTTTGTTTTTTTTTTGAAGTGAAGGGCTTGGAGAGCCTTTCTCCTGTGTTGTCTTTCATAAATTTTGGGCCTTCATCTGAGGAAACAATCATATCCGAGAAAGGAAATTATCGTATTGCACCAAAGCTAGAGAAAGGAAGGTCAATTTAGTAGTCTTTTCGGCTTTTTAATTGCTATTCCACAACAATAAGGTTTAGAGGTACTGGAGTGCAGTTGACAGACAGTACGGATCAGGATCTGAGATCATTGAGGGTGCACTCGCCCTGTTTTTTTCCTCTTTTATGTTCATTGGTTTCTGAAGCAAATGCGAATTTGCCAAGATTAGTTGGCATTTCAAGCAGTCAACTGCTTATTTTGAGATCTTCCCTCTCAGTTCTCTACCATTTACCCATACTATCAGATTTATATCATGCTTTCATTCTTAATTATTGTACTTGGAATACAGGTAGTTATGTTAGCTCGACAGATAGCGTGGGTGTGAAATCCTGTGAAATTCCAATATTACAGGCCATTCCTTTTCGGCTGGAAAGATGTGATTCTACCAATTTCTTCTTAAATTTATAGCTTAATTGAGCTTAAGCCCTGGTTTTTATACTGTTTTTTCTGAACTCTAAAGTTCTGTGATGGAAATTGTCATTTTCATTTGGTGGCGTGTCTAGGCTAAGAGATTAGAATGACTAAGATCTAGATTACCCTTGCACTTTTAAACTTGTTTTCAAATTTTAGTCGTTGCCTCCTGACTTATGGAATGAGGGTTTAAGCTCACCGGAAGTTCTGCTGCTGGTGTCTTCTTTTTTTTTTTTTTTTAAGCCAATGATATTCAGTCTCACCAAGTAATTGTGCATCTTTTGAAGCACCTTATGCTGTGATGGGCTGCTACTTTTGTATGGTAGACGTTGTGGTGCTAATCATTGCTACACCACTTTGACATAATGTGATTATTTCAAACCATGCTTTTTGATGCCAATAAAATATATTGATAAATATGTCATTTTGCTTTTCTTGAGTTTTAATGTTAGTTCTTTTGACTGCAGAGTGATGTGTTTCTAATCTGCTCAAATGCAATGCAATACAATGCCCCAGAGACAATATACCATAAACAGGTATAATGCTGATTGCTTATTCAGTTTTTGGCCCTCCCCATATGGTTGTGTAATTTTGTTAAACAAATTTTGCTGAAAAAGGCACGTGCCATCCAAGAGCTGGCAAAAAAGAAGTTTACCAAGTTAAGAATTGACACAGAACGCATTGAGAAAGATATAAAGTCAGAACAGAAAACAAAATCAAATATCTTGGCGAAGAAGCAAACTAAGAAACCAGTAAGCCGAAGTATCCAGGAGTCCGTTGGTTCTGATTTCTCCTCTGGTGCCACTCTTGCCACTGCTGGTGATATCCAGAATGGTTCTGTCCATAACCATACTGGTGGTTATGAGAGGCCTAGCAACATTAATGGGCTTGTAGAGGGTAACTCTTTGTCAGTTGATACTATGTTCGACAAAGCAGAAGATCTATCATCAGGTATGGTGCTTGTGGTGTTTGTTTGGATATGTTCAATGCTAGGAGTCAAGGATTTCAAGTTCCTTCCTTGCATTTTCAAAGCATGTGTTTAAGTAGAATTGTCTGAGGTTGGAACAAATCAACTACACATATTTAGTGGCTAAGCGTTTCACATCTGAGTCTTCTGTTTCCGCTAATACATATTTTCCCCAAGAGTGTATAATCTATTGTAGATCTAATATGATTACATGTTGTATTATAACTGTTTTGCATGCTTTATCTTTAGGGAAGGATCTGCTATCCAGACTTGTGAGGAAGTCATCTGGGTTTGATGAAAACCGTCGAGCAACTTATAACTTGTCCAGTCAACCAGTGGTTGGGTCAGAATCTCTATTTTCAATCTTTGAAAGTGAAATCAAGCAGCTGATTGCTGTATGTATCTGAGAAGCTGAATTCTCCTTTTGAATACTTTCTTTTTTTGTCTTGACTACTACTAAACAAATTCTCCCTTCTCCTCTTCTATTAGGTTGGCCTTCATGCAGAATACTCCTATGCAAGGAGTGTAGCTCGTTTTGCAGCAACTCTTGGACCTGTTGCATGGAAAGTTGCCTCACAAAGGATTCAACAAGTACTTCCTCCTGGATGCAAGTTTGGTCGGGGGTGGGTTGGAGAATATGAGCCACTTCCAACCCCAGTTTTAACGCTTGAAACTCGTGTTCAGAAAGATCCTACTAGGTTGCAACCAAATCCCTGTATAGCTAATGCATCAAAAGATAATGTAACTCCAAGAACCCAAGTTGCTGCCAAGGATCATCCTCTAAAAAGGCCTACTTTGGAAGGAAAACCATCGTTCTTTCTACCAAACAGTGCGATTTTATCAGAGGGAAAATCTTTGTCCTTGTCTTCGACTGGAGTAAGATCCAATGTACCCCGTAATGCTACTCATAATCAGCAAAAACTGCCACCCAGAAGTTTTAGTGAGACTCACAGTAAGGCAGTGAAGCAAGTTGAACTGAACTTACCTCCTTCAAGCTGTCAACATGATACTGATGCTATTGCAGAAAAGCAGCTTCCAAATAATTCAGCGATGACAGCTTCCAAGCCAAAGGAGTTGTCAAGGACAAGGGTTCTTCCACAATCTATGCCTCCGAAGGAGCAAGACAAGGGACCTGGTTCAGGGTTGCCCAATGGAA
This sequence comes from Erythroxylum platyclados, assembly GCA_027563515.1. NCBI lineage: Eukaryota > Viridiplantae > Streptophyta > Magnoliopsida > Malpighiales > Erythroxylaceae > Erythroxylum > Erythroxylum platyclados. The sequence continues at coordinate 27,128,527 of JAOQMM010000173.1, forward strand.
AAGATGCTAACAGTTCCTTGAATGGTAGGTTGGTTAGATCTTCTTCTGATAATGTTCAAATCCAAACGACCCAAGGAGCTATACATGTTGCCCAAGGGCAACAACAAGGCCTTACTGACCCTGTTGAAGCAATGAGAGTCTCTGCTGAAAAGGCTCAAAAGCAACAGAAACCTTTTAATCAATCCTCAACAGATGTTTCACCCACTGTTCCATCTGTTACATCTGTAAAAAATGATTCTAACAATGCTGCTGCTGCTGCTGCCCGTGCATGGATGTCTGCAGGTGCTGCAGGGTTCAAACTACCAACTGAAAATCCAATAACAACCAAGAACCAGATATATGCTGAGTCATTGTATAACCCTACTCGTCAGCTCCATAGTCAACTTCCAATAGTTCAAGGGCAGTTTCCTGTTCCTGCGGGGATGCAATTTATTAATGAGAAACATTGTTTTCCATTTCAAGCATTCATGAGACCACCTACTCATGCAGCAATTGAAGGGCAGTTCCAAAATAGGCCCATGGTCTTCCCTCAATTAGTGGGGAATGATCTGAATAGGTTCCAGATGCAATCTCCATGTCAAGGGCTTAGTTCAAATTCAAATCCAAAGAAAAAGCAGGAATCACTTCCTCCTGATTTGAACATTAGTTTTCAATCTCCAGGGTCTCCTGCAAAACAGTCTTCAGGTATGATGGTTGATTCACAACAGCCAGACCTGGCATTGCAACTATGAGCATTGATGGCTTATTTGATGGCAAGGCCTCATGCAAGTAAGCAGATCTGATCTCTCAGTCAATCAGGGATTATAGAATTCGCCTCTTAAACCACAGTTGAATTTTAGAATGCTGATATATCTTTTGAGATGTGGTTTACTGAATTTGGTGGTGTGAGGATATTAATCTTGGCCTTCGACAGGATATTCAGCGTCTGTTACTGAACTGGGATTGGTTTATATGAAGCAGAGATTTTTGCAGATGCGATAAATGGAAATATGGAATATAACTTCAAAACGGTTGCAGAGATAACTTGGTGGAGCTTAATTTTTCCTTCCCTTCCCAACGAGGATTAGTGCCTAGTTTACATTATCACAAGGAGTTAAGATGTTTGGAGGAGTCCAGCATATAATGATTACTAATCACTAGGACCATATTGTCTATTGACTTGAAATCTGAATCAGATGAATTATACATCAGGTGAAGTTAATGCCTTGTACATTGGATACATTCAGAATTAGTTGCTTAGTCTTTTGATTTCTAGTGTCAAGATGCATTCATAGTTCTTCCCAAAATCAATTCTCTTCTCGTGTGAAAGTGTGGACTAGCTCTAGGAAAGGAAGTTTTGTACAGGTTCTTCTTTATGACTAGTTCTGTCATTATTTGCTGATGTTAGCAGCCGTCAAGAAATGGGAAAGATACAGTAAGTCGGAATGAAGTTACATGTTAATGTGTCTTTTAATTTATCAATTTGTGTACTTGTCATACCCATCCCATGATTCCCTCTTTTAACTTGAAACCCTTTCTAATTGTTAATTTATTATAGAAAGCATATCCTGCAACCATAATAGCTAAAATTAACCTGACGCGTCAAAGGTTTTTCTTATGAACCTTATTCGAGAGAGGTAAATAGCTGCAATTAACCTGAGTAGTTTTTTATTATGAGCCTTATTCGAGGGAGGTAAATGTTACATTGACAGGTATTTAACCTGTAGACAAATTTTCTTTGTTGTTAAATCAAGACTTTTCCACATTTGTTTTGATCTCTAGTATTTTTACGTGTGGATTTTGAATAGGAAACCTTGAAACTTTCACATCATGAGATTTCTTTTTGTTTTACGCTTTGCATACATTGATGGGAAATCAAATGCACGACCGACCATTTAATTTCGGCGTCAGGTCAGGACCACAGCATTTATATGCAAAGTAGGATAGGATTTCATTTAGGATTTAGGATGACAATTGGTTAGCCTAATTTTTTTTAAATAATTTTTTAAAAATTAAAAATTATAGATTAATGTAATTTTTTTAATTAAGTTCGGGTTTCAGCTATTTAGGTTCAAACCTACTCGAATTTTATTTTTTTTAAGTAAAACAATATTATTTTGTTTAGAATAATTGAGTCTTAAATCAGTCTGAGCCTAGACTTGACTCATAGGCTACTCATTGAAAATAATTAAATTTATGCCTATAGACTAACAATTGCCATCCCTAATTCCATTAATCATCTGCAGGTCCAATGTTAACATTATATGCATCGTTAGATGTGTATCTACCACCTAGATAGATAGTCTCTTTGAGTTTTGTAGGAGTTTAGGACTTTTTAGGGTGATTTGTGTAAATATCATTTCAAACCAAGAATCATACTCTGATTTGAACCATTTAATCTACTAAATATTTATATGTTAATTTCATCCAATAATTGATGTTAGCAAGTTTGTTAAACCAAGAATCAGTCACAAATATAAAGATTCTAGTTGTGTGAATTCTGCCACTAAAATTCATAAGCCCACATCGTAGTGAGCGACACCCTTTGCATGCACAAATAATCCTTAATGCTTCATGATGGAACCCAAAGAAAATAGGAAATTCGAGAATGCCCACAACTCCAAAGAATTAGGGGAGAGAAAAAGACATCAATTGCTCAACCGTTTTTTTTCTCCATCAAAGAGAGTACACACATAAGAGTCAATACAAATTTTAGCCAATAAGTTGTTCACAACTGTAAAGGAAATAACAGAAAAACAAATTAAAATCGTTTGATGATAAGAGACTCAATTCTAAGACAAAACATCACTTCTCATAAATCACTCTTATTTGTAATTCTTTAGCCATGTGGGTGCCTTCTTTTGCCTAGTAGACCTTTAAAGCTCTTGACTTTGGACCATCTTTTGATTGCTTTCATTCACAGATTCATTGTTCTGTTCAGTCATTGCTGCTTCCTCATCATTTATCTGCACAGCTCCATTATCTTCAAGCTCTTGCTCTTGTGCCATCAAATCTCCATCTTCTTTAATCTCATCTTGAACCTTATCAAACTCCTCCCCCCCTTTCAAAAATGACCTTGCCCTTAAGGTCAAACTATGAGTAGCCAGTACAAATTTCTCAATGGGACTCATGAAGAATCTTCCGGAGGTACTCCTTGCCATTGGATTAATAGTTGCTCCTCTAAGTTTTTTCCTTTTTGAATGTGTCGAGTTCATAAGATAGCCAATGGTTAGACCACTGGGTGACCATCAAAAGAGGATTATGGCAATGGAGTGGGATGAAGTTGGGTATTATGGTGGAATGGTCGTAGGCATGAAACATGAAACACTGGGTGAATGCGAGCCGATTCCGGTAAATCCAAGCGGTATGCAACTTGTTCCACCCTCTCTAGAACTGTGTATGGACGATAGAAACTGTGGTAGAGCTTAGAGTAATTTTGTTGACGTAGAAATATCTAACGATACGGTTGAAGTTTAACATGGACTTGGTCTCCAATAGTAAACTGAACATCTTGACGGCCACGATATGCTTGTTGTTTCATTCGATGGTGAGTTTGGTGTAAGTTATCCTTTAATTGACGGAGTTCTTCCCTTTTAAGGCATCAACAATTTCAATAGATGTGGTATCTCATACATAATGAGGGATTGCTGGTAGAACATGAGCATATACCATTTGGTAAGCGCAGAACTTTGTTGCTGTATGGAAAGAGGAGTTGTAAGAGTATTCTGCCCAAGGAAGATATTATAACCAATAACTTGGGTTGTTCATGGCAAAGCAACGTAAATACTGCTCTAAGCTCTTATTAGTGACCTTTATTTGACTATCTGTTTTTGGATGATGAGCTGTACTAAATTTCAATTGAATACCGTTAAATCGAAATAAATCTTTTCAGAATAAGCTCATAAAAATAAGGTCATGATAAGAGACAATGCTCTTGGGAATCCACAGAGTCGGACAATTTTTGCTACAAATCCCATTGCCACTTTCATTGCATTAAAATGGCTAGGTAAAGCAAAAAAGTGAGCATATTTAGAGAGGCGGTCAACAACAACCATTATGGTTGATTTCCCTCTAGACATCGACAGCCTCACTATAATCCATGGAGAGATCCTCCCAAATTGCATTAGGAATTGGTAGGGGTTGCAATAAGTTCGTTGGGGGTTTGGAATGGTATTTTGAAGATTGGCAAGTTAGGCAAGTTAGAACAAAATTTTGAACATCTAGCTTCATGTTTGGCCAATAGTATTGCTCCTCTAATTGATGAAAGGTTTTTCTAACTCCTCCATGGCCGCCTATCAAGCTGGAATAATATTCTTGCGGGAATTGTTGGCGTAAATTATCTGCCGTTGGAATCACAATTCGATTTTTTTACAACAAGCCATCAGGCAAGCTATAGTGTCCAGAACCCTCTGCACCAACTTGGTCTTCATTTAACTAAGGCTTGAGAGATGGTTCTATTGGCCATTTATCTCTGATGTTGTCTAAGAAAGCACTAATAGGAAAACTTACTACCATATAACATTGTGCTTTCTCATGCTCACGTGGATCGATTGTGTCTTTTATTGACAAAGTATCTGCCACCTTGTTACATGATCCGAGATTATATTCAATGGAGACATTAAAGCCAAGGAGCTTGATCAAGAAATGATGTTGCTCTGGAGTCTGAATAACTTGGTTTGTTAATTCTCGAATGCTTTTATGATCAGTTCAAATAGTAAAGTGTGTGTCTAGCAAATATTGCCGCCATTTGGAAACTGCTTCTGTAATAGCAAAGAGCTCCCGCACATAAGTAGAAGCTTGCTGCATTCGAGAGTTAAGTTCTTGCTAAAGAAAGCCACATAATGACCATTTTGATTCAATACCGGTCCGAGTCCCACTCCTAAGGTGTCAGTATCAAGTATGAAAGGCTGACTGAAATTAGGTAAGGCTAACATGAGAGCAATAGAAATTGCTTCCTTAAGGGCAGTGAATGATCTAGCAGATTCATGAGACCATTGGAAAGCATTCTTTTGTATAAAAGAAGTAAGCGGAGTTGTAATTTGTTCAAAGTTCCGAACAAACGGCCGATAATACCACGCCAACCCCATAACTATTTGATTGTTGTTAAGGGTTCCCAACTTATGATTGCCTCAACCTTTGTTGCATTAAGATGAACTCCATCTCGATCAACGACATGCCCAAGATATTCTATTGAGGAGTAACTAAAATAACATTTGGAGAGTTTTGCAAAGAAACTATGCTCCTTTAGACACTGCAAAACAGCTCGAAGATGATCCACAGGCTCCACTAATGACTTGCTATACACAAGTATGTCATAAAAAAATATGATAACAAACCATCTTAGAAATGGCTTCAACATCTCATTCATAACCCCTTGAAGTGTCGTTGGAGTGTTTGATAAACGATAGGGCATGACCACGAATTCATAGTGGCCTTCGTGAGTACGAAAGGAGGTTTTATGTATATCATGTGGTACCATTCAAATTTGGTGATAACCGGCTCTTAAATCTAACTTTGAGAACACCGAAGCACCAAAAAGTTCATCAAGCATTTCATCCATTATTGGGATTGGGAAACGATTTAGAATGGTGACTTGATTTAAGGCATGGTAGTCAAGACAAAAATGCCACGTGCCATCTTTTTTTTAAAAGTAAAACAAGTGAGGAATATGGACTTTAGTTATGGCGTATAACCCCAGTATCTAACATCGCCTTGACTAATTGATCAATTTCAGTCTTTTGGTAGTGAGGGTATTTATAGGGTTTGAAATTTACTAGTTTGGTGTTTGGTTCGAGATGTATTTGGTGGTCTGCTTTTCGAGTTGGTGGCAATTTGGTAAGTGTTTCAAAAACTGACTTGTAATCTTGGAAGACTTTTTATATTTCTTCTAGAAGTGAGTTCAAGAATTTTGATTCACGATCTACAACAGAATCCATAGCTATCAATTGTAGACATGTAGCTATAGCATCTTTCCTCATCCATATAACCAATTGGTTCATTTGAATAGCCTCCCCTGCCAATCTTTGGTCTCCCTGCAAAACAATAGTCTAGTTAGCTCTAGTAAATTGCATGGTCATTTTCTAGTAGTTTGTCACTATATCTCCAAGTGACTTCATCCATTGTACTCCAAGAACTATTTTTGCTCTTGGAAGTGGCACAACATAAAGGTCAACATCAATTCGGTGGCCCTGTAAAATCAGTTCGATTTTCAGACACTTTTCAGTACATTTCATTTGATCTTCATTGCCTACCATGACTCCAAACGGTGACCCAGCAATCATCTCCAAACCTAAATGATGCACCAATTTTGTTTGAATGAAGTTATGTGTGGAGCTGCCATTGATAAGAACTTGAATTGCTTATGTATCTCCTGGGTTATCTCTTATTTCATCACCATCTACAACCATAATCAACATTTTGGCTTTGCAAACATGGTTACGATGAAATTTTTCATCATAATTATACATCTCTTTGCTATCATTTTAGCTGGGGTAAGGTTTTTCATTGGAAGGTTGGTTGAAGTGTTTGGGTTTGGTGGTATTATGTTTGGCTTAGGCAAGGGTGTCGGTAAAAGGCCAGTTTGGGAGTTGTTAAGATTAATCAATGATCCACGTGATTGATGGAATCCATGCTTCACCTTATTATTCTTGTCCTCTACCATCTTAGCTAGTTCAATTTTGCATCAAAGAATGGGGTTGATGCATTTACACCTCTTTTTTAATATCTGCTTGCAAACCGAATTCAAAGCAACTTTGTTAAAAAGAAGAATCCACACCATCTAACATATTTGAGAGTTGTTCAAATCGTTGCCGAAAATTTGCCACAGTGGAGGTTTGCACCAGTTTAGAGAGCTCACCCTTCAGATCTCGATATGCTAACGACCCAAATCGAGTTCGAAGAGCTTGAAGAAAGGTTGGCCAAGAGGTCACTTTTTTATTCATTAGCATTTGATGATGCCACTCTTCAGCTTCACCATCTAAATGGAATAAGTTAAGTGTAGGCTTCTCCTCATCAAAGAGTTGACGGAATCCATAAAACTACTCTGCTTTTCGAATCCACATTTCTGGATTTCGCCCAGAATATCTAGGAACTGTGAACTTAATTGATTGAAAGAGATTACCACCCTTGAGTGATCGTAAGCTCGTATCCAAAGAAGAAGCTCTCTGATCCATAAATAATCCTCCAACTGATGTGTTTGGTTTGTGCGTCATGTGTTTTACCTTAGCATCTATCATCATCATTCTCAATGTCATCTCCTTTAACATAGAATCAAGAGAAGTAAATAATTCATCATGATGGACCATCTTCTGAGACCATTCTTCTATGGTTTCTTTTTCAGTTTTCAAGTTTTCCGCCATTGTGTTTGGATCTCTCAATGAAAGCACCAAATTGATGGAACCCAAAGAAAATAGGCAATTTGAGGATGTCCACAATTCCAAAGAATCAGAGAAGAGAAAAAGAAATCAATTGCTTAACTCCTTTTTTTCTCCATCAAAGAGAGTACACATATAAGAGTCGATACAAATTTCAACCAATAAGCTATTCATAATTGTAAAGGAAATAACAGAAAAACAAATTAAAATTTCTTGATGACAAGGGACCAATTCTAAGACAAAACGACATTACTTCTCATAAATCACTCTTATTTGTAATTCTTTAGCCATTTGGGTGTCTTCCTTTGCCTAGTGAACCTTCAAAGCTCTCGATTTTGACCGTCTTTTGATTGCGTTCATTCACAGCTTCATTGTTCTGCTCATTATTGCTGCTTCCTCATCATTTATCTGCACAGCTCCATCATCTTCAAGCTCTTGCTCTTGCGCCACCAGATCTCCATCTTTAATCACATCTTGAACCTTATCCCTTCACAACCAATTTACACTATAACAAAATAACAGAAACCGCACCTACTCCACTTAGTAACAGCACAAGACTTTGAACCAGGCTAGGCTATAATTGATATTCAACAAGAAGAAACCAAAACTGGGTCGTTTGCCTTTCACTTTGTATTCGATCTTTTCTTGTCTAATCCTCTCTTAGTTTTAAGAACGCAGATATCCCCTTCGCATACATATCTTCTGGAGGCACAAGTTTCCGTGAAGCAACTCAAAATGTTGGCGAAAAATGCCATAGCAGAAGTTGCAGTCTTGCAGATGAGATTATGAGAATTAACAAAGATAAGGCTTGATTTAAAAGTTTTGATCTTTGAGGAAATATATACACATAATATAAGTAAGAGGATGCAAAAGGGTCGTTGTTGGTGGTCTCTGACTTCAACAACTATGTGGCAATAAACACGTTTGGTGTCAGGAGTCAGGAGTCAGTAGTCAGGAGCCATATGTTTCTGAGAAAGATCCGTGTGTTTACGTGACTGGTTGAATAATTTCGTTGAATTTTGTGATTTACTCATTAAGAAAAGTCTTATTGTCTAAATGAGAAAAACGGATGTCAGCTTTGGAATGTGGACAGAATCTTCTGATGCTATTTTTGATTTTCAAATTTCAACCCTTTTTTATCCGCTTTTCTTAATCTGTCTCTACGTTTCTATATTAATTATCCTATTATTCAATTAAAAAACAAATTAACCCCGAGAAAGTTTCTGATGCAAAGTTGAAAAGTTGCAAAAGAACAAGAAAGAAAACTCGCAAAAGCAGTCTCAGCCGAGCCAACAAACACTTACAGTATGTCTCTTCACTCAAAACCCAAAAACCATTCTTTGTTCTCAATCTTTAGCCACTGGTTATTTGTTATGAAATTCTACTGTGCTGACAGATGTGAATCAAGAGATTTACAGCTTTTATTGTTTCTCATGCCAAAGTGTAAAACAGAAATATATTTCACTCTCTCTGGTAATATTCCTAGTAACGTACAGGCTTAGAGGATTGATATTTTTGCATTAATTGCAGAGAGTTGGTGTTCAATTCATGTCATGTCCAACCGAGCAAAAGCAATGACAGTCTGCTTCTGAGTAGGCAACCAGTTACACACCTCTTATATCCCAATGACCCCCTACTTTGGCAATGCCCATTTTAATCCAAGCCTGTACTTACTAAGCAATCCAAAGGAAAAGAATTTCTAAAATAAAAAAACAGAGGGAAAAACAACCAGAAATGGCTGTTGAAGTGCACAAAAATAAAGGAGAGAACCCGGTATATAAAGCGCCTTCTAGGCAACACCGTTAAACAGTTGAGAAGTACCCGGGGGAGCAAATCTGTATCCTTCTTTTTCTCTCAATCTCTCCCCCCCTCTCTCTCCATCTTCATCTCTAAAAATTCAATCTTGCAAGTTCTAACTTATTTGTGGGTCCAGGCTTGCACAGGACCTTCAAATCACCATCTCTCAGGAAGCCAGATCCTGGACCTCTCTCTCTCTCTGTGCAAAAATTGTCAGAAACCAAGTTACATTCATCAAGGAATTTCCTGGAAAAATCCTATTTCAAGACAGGACAAGATCAATCATTTATCGGAGTTGGCTTTTCTGGGCATAAAGATCCAAACTTTTTAATCCCAGAAAGCACATTCTCCAAGCTTTGTAGTTAACGAATCATCATTCCCTTTGGTGTTTGTTTCTTGGGCTTTCCTTATTGTCGGAGAAGAGAGGAAAAAGAAAGAAAAAGAGAGAGGGGAACAGAGACAAATGTTCGAAAAAGTGGTCGACGCGAGAAGAGATTGAATATCTCAAGTTTTGTTCTTTTGAAACCAAACTTTGTTCCGTGTGTCAGATCCTTTTAAGTAAAGAGAGACGGGGACACGATAGTAGTAAGTCTAATACGGATATACTCTGTAGCCAATCAATAAATAAATAAGTGTGGGCGCTTAATTGCCTGTTGTTGTTGTTGGGGAGTTTCTGGTGGAGAAATGTTACCCATCAACAACGACACTCCATGGAGCGAAGGTGGGTCCTCGGGATCATCTAGTTGTGGTGTTCGTAACGGTGGTGGTGATGGGACGCACTTGAAAAAGGGACCGTGGACAGCGGAGGAAGACGCGGTGTTGGTGGAGTACGTGAGAAAACACGGTGAAGGAAACTGGAACGCCGTGCAGAGGCACTCCGGCTTGGCCCGTTGCGGGAAGAGTTGTAGACTCCGGTGGGCTAATCACCTGAAGCCTAATCTGAAGAAAGGTGCTTTCTCTCCTGAAGAGGAGAGGCTCATTGTTGAGTTGCACGCTAAACTAGGCAACAAATGGGCTCGCATGGCCAGTCTGGTATGGTTGTATATCTCATTTCCAGGCATTTGGTGGTGGGTTGGTTTCATTTTGTTTGTTCTGAAACACAGTCTTTCCTTTTGTGAGCAGCTTCCTGGACGAACAGACAACGAAATCAAAAACTACTGGAACACAAGGGTGAAGAGGCATCAACGGCAGGGCCTTCCTCTTTACCCTCCTGACATCCAACCTCAGTACCCACAAAGCGCCCACACTTACCAATACCACCCTCAATCCCGCTCCACTCCCACTAGTCCAACCTCCTCCTCCTTCACTTTCCAAGCCCATACTCAAACTCAATTCCAATCCCCAACACCTCCTACTACTACTAGTACCTATATATCATCACGACCACCAACTCCTACTCCTGCCGCTTTTCCCCCTGCTGCCTCCAGTACTCCTACATTATTCCCTTCAGAACTCCACCTCCTAAACTCTCCAAGCTCCCACTCCCACTCCCACTCAACACCTACCACTCCAACCTCCTCTTTCACTTTCCAAACTCCCTATTCCTCCACTACACCACCCTCTCCTACCCCTCACTCCACACTTTTTGATTTCTCCGCACCAAGAACTCCCCCTATCCTACAGTCTCCTTCGTGCTTTAAACGCTTTTCTTCCCACCGCGATCTCCGCAGTCTTGAAAAATCCAATAACATCATCTCCTCCGTCACTAATCTCAACTCAAATTCTCAATCTTCCACGCACTTACCACTATTACCACCCTCTGCTGCATCTTCCAATGCATCTTCTACGGCTCTCACCGGCCTCTTAAGCACCAACAGCACTGAGTTCCACAGGGAGCTGTTGAAAGACAATCAGAAAATGTGTGACCTTTATGCTACTGTGACTCAACTAGAGCTCCCTTCAAACCAAATTTTGTCACCAACTTCCCAAAACATGAATACAAATATTTTCACTGATGCTGATATTAATAAGTTCAATAGAAAAATGAATAAAAAGAGAAATTCTTGCAGTTTTTTGGTTGGAGGGGATGGCGTATTGGAGTTGGCCACGGATGCACATTTTTCGACGGATGATATTTGGCTAGAGGCCAAGGAGCTGGTAGAGAGTGGTCAGAGCTTTAGGAAGCAAATTCGTTTGACTTCAGAGGAAGAAAAGCTCAAAGCTGCTAACTTTGAGGGACTTAATGGGCACTCCATCCCTCTTTCATTATCTCAAGGTCTGTTGCTTACATAAAATTTGCTGAATGCAGGGCCATAGCTTTACTGTATTGT